>OX387349.1:15617500-15980000 GCA_947563465.1 Archips xylosteana
CGTTACAAAATGGATGCGATCGTGATTTTGTTTACATTAAGGCCTTGATTGTGTATATTTTTTTTTAAATGTCCCTAACCATTAATATATATTGTAACTTCTATCTAAGATAATATTATGTAGGTAAACCGACCTAGCTTTTGAACCTACTACGCAAAACCTTCAACAGTCATAAGGGCCTACCGAACTTTTCGCGCTAATCGATTTTGGGTTTCGGGCGTGGGGGAGGCACGATGGCTCAACATAGGTTGGTTGGGCTGCGCGTGTACCAAAAGGGTATTTTCATCTTATTACTAAAACAAATACACATTTTAAAAATGTAGCATCACTACGCCCTAGAACTGCCGTGCAGTATTAGCGTCGTACTACGAATTTATTTTATTTTTTTAGAGACGACTTTGGATTTTTTCTGTCGAGTGAACTATAAGTAATCGTGTTTCGATAAACACTTGTCATTAGAGTGAATCCTCAAATATCTTACACATGAATTTCAAGACTACTTTACTTGTAATGATACAGCACGAGATTAAATAAATGCAATAAATGCGCCAAAAACACGGTAGGCCCTTAAGAAATTATGTTCAATTTTTTTTTGAAAAATACCCTTAGTGTAGGCGTGTGCTGTACTTGTATACTTACCTACTTTGAATCGCTCTCCGCGAGAAGCGCAGAAAAAATATATTTCAAACGGTTTACTACTTAATGTTTCGCAATTATTTTTCCCAAACTGATTTATTTGGCAAATGTCTGGATTGTGATGATGAATGTGTTTGGATTGTTATAAAACAAACCTAACCTAACCTAACCCTACAGAATAGTGCTGAAATATATCCTGAATAGGTACTTTACACTGTAACGTTTACAGTTTCATAAAAAATAAACATTTGGGAAAATAAACATATGCTAAATGATTTATTGAATCAGGCGTTACTTTGCGGAGGTCCATATTAATGAACTAAAACAATTACTTTAACATTTAGTTTAACATTTGGTAGCATAGCATACGGTTGTGGTAACTCCGAGGATGAGCTCTGGTTGAGTTCGAAACGCGTCAGTGTAGCTTGGTGGTGGTGATAGTTGTGTTTATGGGATTTGTGTGTGTTCGTACAGTGTGGAGGTGGAGGATCTGCATGAACACACATTTCTTGCATAAACGTAACTATTGTAAGGTCGCAGGTGAGCAAAGTAATTGTTTTAGTTCATTAATATGCTAAATGAATCAGTTTGGGAAGAATAATTTGCCAAACGGAAGTAAACCATTTGTTGAACATCTATTTTATTTTTATGCTAACCATACCCGATATCGCTCTCACGCACACTTTGACACATATGTAGGTATGTATACAGACACGTGTTTATCATAAGTAAAGCCCGCTCGCCTTCGTTACTTGCAAGAACTGTAGATACCTGGTTTCCTGATTTAAGTCAGTCAGAATTATCCTCAGATGCGAATGTGTCTTTTTGTGTCGGTGGTTAAAAAAATATGGCTGATTGTCACATTGACAAACCGGTGGCAGTGGAATTTCTTGGTCAACTTTACAGAGGCGAACTTATCTCTTAAAGGGATATCATTATTTATTACTTACTATTATTGTCATATGCTTTTGGCAGTAATTTTAGCCATTTATTTCGATGTAGTTTAAGGCTGTTTGTTAGACCGTTAGTAGGTAAATTGCCGAAACGCATGACCTCAAAAACATGTTACTGAGAATAGCATTATCACCTAAATTTATTATGTTAACTGTAATAACGAATGAGATTGTATCTCTACTCTACCTAGAACTGCAATATAAAATGGGGACAATTCCTAAGTTCTACAGAATGCGAAACAATTATTCCACCAATAGAACAGGTATTATTATTACCGGTTTGGAGTAACTTTCTATTGCTAAGGAAAGGCTTCTCCCATTTCTTTCAATCCTCCTGATTTTAAGCGGTCTCCACTCGATCGTTAAGGAAGTCTTGATAATCCAATACAGTCGAGGGCATAAACATCTATCCCATCAAAAACATTACATGTAAAAAGATGCAAGTCTCGCAAGGCAGTTCTTATACTGCAAAAAAGTTTTGAGATGCAATGTTAAACCAAGTCTGTTATCTTAGTCAGTAGGTACCGGGTGGTGTCCATAGAAATCGTTTTCCACAGAGTTGCTTATTTTAAAACCGTTAAATTAATATTAGATATCTTTATTTTTTAACACACAAAATGACATGGCAATCGCATGGTTACCTAATGACGTAAGAATAATCGTCAACGTCAACTATTTATAACAATCCTAATTGAACATAGCCCTAGCCCTAATGCCATGCAGTTTGAGCAATACACATAGGTACGAGTATGAGTAAAGCGTTGCGTGCGATTGCCAAGTCATTATGTGTACCTACTAAAAAAATACCACCCGGTACTGACTAAGATAACAGACTTGGTTATAACATTACATCTCAAAACTTTTTTGCAATATAAGTACTGCCTAGCGAGACTTGCATCTTTTTACATGTAATGTTTTTGATGGGATATCATTGCTTTTTGTAGGCAGTTCTTCTTTTTTTACCATGGTTACGATCTAGTATCAAAGAACTTGTGAAGACGAATCGAATAAGCAAATACAAAAATACAAAATACAAATAATTTATTTGTCAAACATAGGTAAAATAAATGGTACAATGATCATAGACTTGTATCACTATGCTGCGCCCAAGGGCATACAAATATGAATATTCACATTCAGTCATGCACAAATCAATATACTTAAACTTATAGTCTGAAAATCTGATAAACTATCACGCATATACTCATCCAATGAATAGAAAGCTTTATCCGCCAAAAAGTTAAAAAGTTGTTTTTTAAAATCATGAACATCCTCGGTCATCAGTATATTCTTTGGACGGTTGTTGAAGATCTTGGATGCCATACCGAATACGCTTTTGGCAAGTAGTGCTGTTTTGAATGGTCTTGTGTTTATTTTACCTTTTTGGCGAGCATTTCTAAAAACAGGAAATTGGTCCTTGTTACATTTCACGTAAGTTGAGATTTCGTTGATGTATATACACGGTAGGGTTATATACGTAACTTAATAAAATGAGGCCTACATGAATCGGTGGACGAAATACCACAAATCGCACGAATACATCTCTTCTGACCCTTGAACACCATATCTCTGTCCGTGGAGTTACCCCAGAACATAATAAGAGTGGAAGATACATAAGCATGATGATATGCTGTAAGCACAGCGGGGCGGTTTACAATTCTACTTAGTTTATGTAAAGCATAAGAGTATGTGTTAAGTTTTTTACAAATGATTTCAGTATGATTCCTCCATGTTAAATTATAATCCAAATTTAACCCAAAAATTTAGTTACTTCTGTTTCTTCGATCGTTTGATTATTATATGAAATTGTCAAGTTAATTGGTTTAGTTCTTTGCCTAAAATTCATGATTTTCGTTTTGTCCAAATTAATGTTAAGATTATTATCCTTTAGCCATTTTATTATTGAATGTAGTGATTTATTAATGTCGAGTTCTTGAGGCCAACTTTCATCTCCGTCATCAGAACCTGATTACCATCTAGGACCAAAGTACTCGAAGAGACGAATCAAACGAGTCCAAGCTCAATAGGGTTGTGTCATTTTATAAAGAGAGCCTTTGGCCACCTTCCAGCTCTATCATGAGACCCTGGTTACCACCTAGGACCAAAGTACTCACCAAGACAAATCAAACGAGCCCAAACTCGATGTGATTGTGTTGTTTTATTATGGAGTGCCTTTGACAACCTTCCAGCATTATCATCAGATCAGCTTGATGATGTCATAGTAATATTGCATTGTCATCCAATTTAAATCCAATTTACACATGCATGCAAAATTTTAACTCAATCGGAAATCGAGAACTCATTGTTGTGTGTAGTATAACTTTGTAATAGCGGGTATTTAAATGGGATTACAAACTTATTTGTGCAATTTCTGTATCTTTGAAACATGACTGAAATTAAAATATTTTAAAATTTTCTAGGACTTTGCAGGGTAAAAACTATTAATATTTAAAATTTGGAGCCTGTGGGTCTGCTAGAAGTACCTTAGAATTATGATGATCATGAGCCAGTGAGTGTGTCAGTGACAAAACTAAGGAACTTTGACGTCCAATAGTTCTGAAACTGCTAGTTCAATTGAATGTTATTGAGAATATATCTAAATCTCATTACGCCCTATATGTAACTGAAAAATCAGGGTTCTTGGTGTAGCCAACATAAAATTACAGGAGGTTGAAAATAGCCTGAATGGGTTCGAGAAAAGGATGGTACGGCCGTGCCCTTGTTTTGCTCGACTTGGCGGGGCACTACCGTGCCCCCAGATACAGCCATCGCCTCAACTGTATGTAAACCCCACAACCCCAACCTTATGACTAGTCGCTGCCCCAATATTACAAGGTTCTATGTTTCATTTTTCCAAAGTATGAGTTATGGTTAGTCCGTAATTCTACGTGTCTTTAGCTGTATTTTGCTGAAACCAGGCTCTTAATATCATGAACCTATAGTCCAATAATCCCGATATTACATGGTTCTATGTTGTGGTTTTAAAACTAACACGGGTAACAAGGTCCTATGTTTGGTTGATTGTTATTTTGTATAAGTGGCTATATATAATATATTGGATTTGATACGATAACCTTTGCATGTATAAAATGATAAGTCATTCCTATTTATAACACGATATACCGTGTAACGTGTGATCGATCTCTTCAACTAGAGAAACGTGCCGGCGTCGTATCATTTTTAACCCCCGACACAAAAAAGAGGGGTGTTATAAGTTTGACTGCTATGTGTGTGTGTCTGTCTGTCTGTGGCATCATAGCTCTTAAACGGGTGCACCGATTTGGATGTGGTTTTTTTAAGTTGAAAGCAGGTTTCTTGGCGATAGTTCTTAGATATGTTTCATCAAAATCGGTTCAGCCGTTTCAAAGTTATCAGCTCTTTTGTTAGCTGCGAAAGGGATCTTAGACGCATACGGGCATTGACTTAATGTTCAAACATACGAGTGACATAATTACGTTCGGGGTTTATCACTATAAGGGGAAGTGTAACCCCCTAAAACCCCCTCAACCCCCCCCCCCCCCCACCCCAACCCGCTCTCAACCCGCTCCCAACGCGCCCCCAACCCGCTCTCAAGTGCCTAGAAGTTTTACTTCAAAAAAATGAAACCAGGCGGCCAATCCCATCCAAGTACTGACCGCGCCCGACGTTGCTTAACCTCGG
Organism: Archips xylosteana; assembly: GCA_947563465.1. NCBI lineage: Eukaryota > Metazoa > Arthropoda > Insecta > Lepidoptera > Tortricidae > Archips > Archips xylosteana. Next base: position 15,622,750 of record OX387349.1, read on the forward strand.
TGATCGGACGAGAACCGGGTGTTTTTATCAAATATCTTGAAACCGGTGCATCCTACGGCAAAATCAATTAAATTTTAATCCCCCTTTTGAAGCCCCCGCGCTCCCTTCCCCCACCCTCAACCCCCCTCATCACCCCTCAACCACCCCACCCCCCTAAACACAACCCCTAATATTGGGGCAGCGTAGTGTCATAGAGTTAACACGGGTGACTTTTTTATGACCGTGCAAATTTTTCCCACGCATTAGGTATCAATTAAAGATGCCATTTCTAAAAAAACATAGGAAATTTATTCACAAATAAATGTGTTGTCCGAAAAAATAATTAGTAACGTGTAACGTGTGGATAATGGTGTGTACGTATTAATATTTTAGTACTGAAAGGTACTGAAAAAAAAACGCGTTTTTATCTTTCACTAAGGAAACCAGTACGAAAATATGCACGGTCAAAAAAATTACACCTGTATAGATATTTTTGATGTTTTGGTAATGTACATACCTACAGTCGAAAAAACTGAATCACGTACCAAGGAGAACCCTTTTCATTACGAATGTCATGTAGACATTCCACACAACTGCCAAGGAAATCATCGTGAAATTGATTGTGAAAAGGTTCCACCCTGGTAAGTGATTCAGTTTCCTTGATTGTACTATATTATGTATGACCTTGATTATACTATTATAGTACTAGTACTATAGGTAGTATAGGTACTAGTAAGAGATGTTCCAATTTAGCGGACGTTGACTATCGTCGGAAATCCGATCACGACCAAATCTGACCGCGTGTCTGAAATTAACAATGAAAAAAACACTAATTTTAAAACCAATAAATCTAATGAAACCTCATAGCAATACGTCAAGTTCATTGAGAAAAAAATGTGACATAATGTTATCAGAAATCTACATTGATAGGTCTTGTGTTTTTATTATACGATTTATTTAGTTTTTTTATGACCTACACATATGTTTGATAAAGTCCGCAATGTATTATTCTACGAGATCATCGATATTCTGGATATCATATCGTTAGAAAGCCTCAACATGTATGATAAAATAACTGACAACCTAATAACAACACTAAGGTCGCAGTTTTACAAACCGAGATGCGGTGATAGGTTTTTGGTATGAAATAAACTTTTAAAGATTTACACTCAAAATTTTTGTGAACGTGGACCAAGATGGAAGAAGAAGAACCCGTAGCAGATCCTGCAGCAGGGGAAAGCGGTGGTGCCCAGGTTGTAGATGGTGAAGGTGCAGAAAAAGCAGAGGATGGACAAGTAGAAGGAGAAAATGCAACTGGCGAGGAAGTAGAAGGTGAGCATGTTAAAGGGGAACAAGTTGAGGGAGAACATGCCGAAGGTGAACATGTCGAGGGTGAAGAAAAGGAGAAGTTAGGAGAAGGAGAAGAGTTAATGGGTGAGGAAATGGAAGGAGAATTTCAAGGCGAAGAAACTGAGGAAAAGCCTCCGGAAGAAGCCAAACCAGAAGAAGTAGCCGAGGAAGAAGAACAGTACGTAGAAGAACCTCCACCCGATCCTGCCGCGCCCTTTAATTTTAGTGACTCCACGGAAATGCTCAAACCAAAATTCGAGTTGAGACCCGACCAATTGGCAGAAGTGGAGCAACTGTGGGCGTACTACCAAGATTACACACCAGCTTACACTGATATTGACAACTACATAACTGAAAAGGAACTTATCTACATGCTGAAATCATTAATGCTTATGACTCATACCCCAGAACAGTTGCAAGAACTAATTGAATACTGCGTAAGACCGCCCCACCCTGAAGGACATATCAACTTCCAACAATTTGTCAAAATGGTAACAATAAGACAAAGAGATTTTCCTATTGAGGAAGAATTGCGCACTGCTTTACAGGTTTTCGATCCAGGGAGAACTGGCTCCATGAACCGAGAAGAATTGAAAGACGTTCTCCTTCGTCAAGGTCATAAGATGCCGGCAAGGCAATTGGATAATCTTATTAAAGAGGTAGATATGAGTAACGATGGTACGATCGGTGTTGAGGACGTTGTGGGTACAATGTGCATTGACCTAAACCCTGAAGACTTGATAATGCTGAGAAATGCCGTTTTCCCTCCTACTGAACAACCACCCCCTGCTGAAGAAGAGTTTTAAAACAATTAGATATAATTGAATCTTTTTGAAAATATATAATATAAAAATAGCAATAAAATACCCATTCAGACCAACTCATACATTTTTGGTGGCTAACTGACATAAAGCTTACTTTGAAGGTTTTACCTTTATTTATTTATACTAATCGTCTACTAAATTAAATCGCAGCTTTAAGTTATTTAAAAATGCAAAAAAAGGAAACAAACGATTTTAAAGACACTGGAATAATCTGAACTAAAACATTGGCACAGCTCTGGACTCAAGTTCTTTACGAATAGCAATTTGCTTAAGAATTGGGCCTATGACATTTATGTTCTTTCCACGTGTTTTTGTGGCAAAGGGTGTTGCTTCAATAGGAACGACATGGTCTTTCATGTGTCACGAACGCCGGTGATATTAGTCGCGGAATGCGTCACTTTTCGATCTTAACTCGTTGTCATAGAGTCAAACAGTGATAAACCTTTTTATTCCGCGACTGTACCGTCACGGCACCATTAGATAACGGCTTGATAAGTCGGTCATTTGCCACCGCCTCACTGCCTTCCACATCTGTGGGGTTACTACGAAATTCGAAGTTCGGATCGTGCGGTCCCTCTCACTCTCGTAATAAATACCATTAGCGTGAGCGGAACGGCATGAAACGAAGTTCGAATTTCGCGCTTCGTAGTATAGGGCCAGAGCCAGCTGGACTGGCGAGGTACAATGGCAAGCGTCCAGAGACAGGTCATTCTGATGCCGTGAAAAATCGTAGGGCTCGGGGTGTGGGACACTATAATATGCGTTGACACATTCGCTGTAGGTACCCCAAATCGTAAAGCGCCGCAAGTTAAGTACTCCTCCTTACTAAAGGACTATAAGTTTGCAGCGCTTGCGGTTGAGACATTAGGGCCATAATCAGCCAACATGAAGATATTCATATGGCTCTGAAGTCCTGGTTGATCGATGCCTCAGGAGATCCAAATGCTGACACGTACTATTCTAGCGAATTGCTCTTGAGAGTTGAGACCCAAAGGGGTAAAGACGCCAGCATCATGGGGGCCCTACCCACACCCTACCGCAGTCAGATCTATTAGACGCGCTTTTCTTTTTTTTCTTTTTTTTTATATGTATTCAAAAGGCCATCACAAACTGAAGCGTGAAACACACCGCCGGCGGGCCGCGCGCGCAAATCGCCAGTGTGTGTCAGCGTATATGATTCAGTGTTATACAACACGCTGGACCCATTCCGTCGGAGTCACGCGCACGCCCCGAGCTGCGGTATGTGGTCGCCTTTATAGTTTTGTGTGATTTCAGTATTTCAGTATTTATTAAATCGCAACATTTCTTACAAAAAAATTGTACAAAAATGATGCCCTGTTGGGGCGTAGCAATTAACCTTAAAATTTAAGCAGTAGGTACATATTTCAGTACATATAACTTTTAAACTAAATTTATACATTAGTGATTAAGTAAGGTAGTCTGATTTTGTTCTAATCTTATTTTAAGTAATATTATTGTACCCATTGTACAGTTATTTGTTATCCCTTAAATGAATAGGTCAATTTGTATGGATGGATTATAATGTTTGCTGTGACTATTTAGGTTGCATGGCCTTAGATGCGTTAATCTTGCTCAATGATTGTTAGATCTAAAAAATAACAATTTGACGTTTGTGTCTATTGATTGTTCCATGCGTCCTGTCAAAATGTCAAGTCAAGTTGCTTGCTGTCCTGTCACTGTCAGTGTTGGTTGGTTGTGTTGTGTCGTCAGTTAGTCAAACAAAATATACCGCTTGTCTTTTCTCTTCTTGCGTCTTTAGTAACCGGCCGAAAAATATTTCGATGTAATAACTTAAGTTAGAAGAGAAATCAAACAGCAAGCTGAAAATGAAATACCTTATTTGGTTCCTTGTTTTCGTTTCGATACTTAGTAATGGTAAGTTGACATTTGAATATCCAATTTAAGCATAATACTTTGTTTGGGTGTGGTTAGTCAGGACGTCATGTTAAAGTATTTATTTGAATTAAAATGGGTATGACAAACTCTAACATATTTAAAAATCTAATTTAGTTAATGTCTTTTCATTGTTTTTCTGGACCCAAGTTGATGTGAGTGTTGGATTTGTTAAGCTTTAATGAAGAAGCGTCAACAATTTTGAACTCAAATGATAACAGTGCTTATTGTTGCGCTCTGGAATTTTATCATTATTTTATCAGTCCCCTATAAACTTACAGTTACCATTTTAAACATTAAAAACCTTTGTTGATTTTTCACAACTTCTTGGGCAGTGACAATTATATTGAATACTAACATTATTCTGTTTAAAATTGATACCTAAGAATAAACATTGTTGGTCAATTACTGAGTTCATTTAGAAAGAAAATACACTATAGAAATGAAAGTAAGAACTAGACTACTAGTTCTTACTTTCATTTGAACTCAGATAGCTAATTTTGATAGCTAAATTAATGATGAGGTAAGATCTTTGACTTTAGCATGCATCATAAAAAAAAAAATTGTTGAGTGTAATTGTGGTAACATTAAAATATAGTTTACATGGTGGGTTTTATGTATAGCAAGTTCCTAACAGACTAGAGTCAGAATGTAGCTGTACTTTTTTAAAGATAGTCTGTGTAGCAAAAGGTATGATCAAAACTCTATATTGCAGGTCTTGCTATCTGGTGCTACCAGTGCACGGCGGCAACCCCAGGGTGCGCACCCCCATTTAACTGGCGAGGAGTTGGATACCTCGGCAACCCCTGCCCTGACAATGACGATATCTGTGTCAAACTTATTGAGAGAAAAGGAGGTTAGAAATGTTTTATTTTTTTGTGATTTTTAACTAATCTTTAACTAATATTTTGGTTGAATTAATCACAAAGTACTAAAATTACTTTGATGTTTCAACCACGTTGCAGCATTTCATTGTGACCATGGCTGCTGCAATGTAGTTGAAACATTGAGGTAATTTATAGCAATAAATAGTTTGTGATTAAGACCCGCAAAATCAGTGGCGTAACTATAGGGCGGCAGGGCTGCAAAAAGCCACAGGCCCTCGACCCTAGAGGGCCCTATCCCAAGAGGCTGCGAGCTCAGAAATAACATTAAAATTAAATTACAATGTGATGATTTTTACTGGAAGGGTCCCATCCTAAGTATTTGCCACGGACCACAGATGGTATAGTTATGCCACTGCTCAAAATATTAGTTATAAGGTTAGAAATGTTTTTGAATTGACATGGTCAATTTATTAACTTATGATAAACATGAACTGATATAATTTGGCATGGGAATAAATATGTTTACCATTGTATTGCAGCTGAAGAAGTGATAACAAGAGACTGTTTGAGTAACTTCAAAGCATTCCGCACAGACATTCCAGCAGACACTTATGAGGGATGCAGAAAGGCTGCTGTAGATGTTAATTTGGCTAATTATGTCAATAACACTATTAAAGAGCTTGATGTTCAGAGGTAAGAATATGTTCCATTGACTCCTATTTGGGACCATGCTATAAATTACGCCACACAGAGGTCTGCGATTTATGACACAGGAACAAAATAATAGCAATTTTTATAGTAGTAAGTGTGACAAAGGAGGGTCTAATAATGATCAAATTGGTGAGACGTAATTTATGGGATTTGTTCCTGATTCGTCTTATTCCTAATTGGTCATATTCCTAACTTGTCACTTTCCTAACTAACTGGTCAATAGTTTGATAAGAAACAAACTTTCCAGCATTTTAAAGGATAGAGTGATTTGATCAGATTGACGTATACACTATTATTATTATTATTTCGTATCGGTGGCGACACGAGCATGCACAACGACAAATTCTAAGTGGTTAAAAGGTAAATTATCATCTTGTCATCAGAACTATGCATAATTGCCAAGTTTTGTGTCACACAATAAGAAGTTGGTGAAAATCAAGGTCAGAAATTCCATTAGGAGACAGATACAAATACAAGTGCAGCTAATAAAAGCATGTTGATAAAGCCTGAATTTTTTTCACCATGTAATTCAAAAACATGATTTTAATAATTTCAAATTGCTTTATATTTAAATCAAGTGCAAAGAAGACATGCATACAAATGACAAGTAATCAGTAATCAGTAACTTTATTTGCTAGAACATACAATACAATAGTGGGTGGGTGTAGGTACAATAGTGGATGGTGGTATTTTCAAGGATATCCTAATTCGAAATCCAATACAATCTTAATTTTATCTCATAAAATAATCTGTTTTACAGAAAATGGTACGATGAGACTACATGGTGTTTCTGCTTCCTGGACCACAGATGTAACGGTGCATCAATTACGTCACTATCAATGGCATTACCAATCCTATTCAGTGTCCCGCTATTGTTAGCCCAAGTACAATTATTTTGACATTCATTCATGACAAATATCTCATGGGAAAACATGAATCTCTATTCTGATATTGTATGTAGAAATTACCTTTACAATTTTTTATTGAACTAGATAGACTTGAAATCAACTAACTTGCCCTTATCTGATAATTTGATTGCTTGAACTTAGAAGTTTTTAATCGAATTTTAGGTGGGGCAATAAATGCCAAGAGTGCCTGTAATTATACCATAAAATTATATCAGAAACATTTCTTAGATGGCTCTAGAGTATGACATAAAACAATAGAAAATTATAATTTTGCATACAATTATTGATGCGTGTGTTTATGTCAATTACTCTCTTACGTCATACTCTAAGCTTAAAAACTGTACTATTAAGCATAAGTGCAATGACTTGTAGATTGATTGAACTGTGCTAATATCAAAATGGACAGTTGACTCTTTTCTTTGTTTTTGATAACTTAAGAGTACCTAAGAATGAATAGATAGTAAGAAAATGGTCATGTCTGCAACTTTATTAGTAAACTTTATTATAAAAAAGCAATTTACAAAAAATATTTTTAGTAAATAAGAATTTAATTCAACTGAATTATGTGCCTTCATTCCAATTATCATGTAAGTAGTCTGAAAATATTCCGTCCTATATAATGTTATTACTTGTAAGTTATGTGTGTTGTCCTTTTTATTTTTGATGACTATTGTTACTTATCAAGGACGAGGCGATTTATTAGCCACATGGGTTTGATGTTACAATAATTCTTAGAGTTTACACACATGACACAAATTACACTGCATCTTATGAAAATTTTACTTAAAACTATTCATCACTGGATACAATGCCTGTAATTGGATTTTTGCTACAGTAGTTACTTTAACCTGTTTAAGGGTTAATAGAAAAGCTAGCGGAAGACTATAAATTGCGCTGCGGCGCCGTTCTTATGTATTTTCTGGCATTTCCATTGTTCTGTCAATCACACCGAGGAAAATAATGTCTACAGTAACACATGTAAACATTTGTAGAATCTAATTAATTGCAATAAAGACAAAAAACTGATACGCAACTTTTTACTATCTCATCTTTCAGAAAGGCTTGTGTGGCATGTCAATAAAACGTACAGCAACCAATTTGATTTCAGAGCCAACATGAAACCATTATGGTAAAAAAATACACATTTAGTAGGTATATTATATATAGTAAATAATTTTCTTTTTCCATAATAATGCCATTGAAAGTTGTAAATGTAACATTGACAAGGTTAGGAATCTATCTGATTGAATGTAGGTACCTACTTCCCTATTGCAATTTAATTTTTTTAATAAGGTGAAAGAGATGCTGTTCCAAAAACAATGTGAGAAAACTCCTAGGTTATGGAAGTTATTATAATTATTATTTTTTTCATTTCGAAAAGCGAAAATGAAGCATCTCTCGTGTTCTATTTTCAAACGGAAAGCAAAAATCCCTGAGCATATTTGAGAATAAAAGTTACTGACTTTATCGCTGGTCGTTAGGTACAAATTCGCGTTAAAATGGAGATCTAATTTTGGTAATTTATTGTTTGGCGGTAAAAAGTATTTTTCATGACACTGCTCGAAAATGTGGCCATAGATAACCTAAATCCAGTACTCAAAACTGCCTATATATCAGAGATGTGCAAAATACTTAATGAAATGTATTTAAATACAAAATGCAAATACAAGAAGTATTTCAAATGCAAAATACAAAATACTTTTTAGTTATGTATTTTAAATACTAAATACAAAATACGTATTTCCAAAATACTTTTCCCAAATAAAATACTTTTAGATTTTAACTGCCTGTTCATTCAGGTTTAAATACGTAAGTTTTTTTTAACAAAGTATATTTCGTTACATTTTAATTTTGTAACCAAACCGTAGATCGTATTAGCTGACATGTCAATAAAATTCAAAACACAGACGCTGTCCTCCGCATTTATTATTTATTTTCAAATAAAAAAAGAAAAAACTGACTATCTCACTGGCTGACTCATCGATGCCAATCCTTTAACCCTTGGATCTAGAAACCTGATTTTAATAATGTAGATTATAGACAGTAATATAATAAAACGATTAAATCGAAATTTTCAAGGTACAAGGAGTTTAACAATGAAAGCGAAACTGCATGCACAAGCTAGTAAGTAATTAAACACTTAGAATCAGTTCAGTGTTGCCATATTGAGGGAAATAACTCATAATTGTTTATCAAATTTATTGATTTTGTGGGCTGAACTTAACAAAAAGTATTTTGCATTTTGCAAATACAAAATATGTTGTAAAAGGTATTTCAAATAAAATACAAAATACTTTTCCTAGAAAAGTATTTAAATACAAAATAGAAATAGGTATTTTGTATTTTGCATTTTAAGTACTAGTATTTCAAATAAGTCACATCTCTGCTATACATATATGTACATTTAACAGCTGGCTCATTTATGGCGCGCAAACACGACAACAATGTTACACTAATCGAAAACAGGACGTATCAGTATATGTACTATATCATAATACGATACGACTTTTTGAAAGATATTTTCTGAATTTCATTCCCGGCGTGCTGAAACGACTTTATTGGACCAATCAAAAGTAATCGTCTGTTGCATGTGATGGATGGATGGACGGACGGACGGACGGACGGACGGACGGACGGACGGACTGGATGGACGGATGAACGCACGGACGGACTGGATAGACGGGATGGACGGGATGGACGGCATGGACGGGATGGACGGGACGAATGGACGGGATGGACGGGATGGATGGATGATTATGATGATGATGATGATTTCCTCGCATTAGTCTTGAAAAGCACAATGTTTAGTCTCGGCCAAAAGTGCAATAGATGGACTCGTACTTTCGAGGCCTCCGCTACGCGTCGGCCCTCAAACAAACTCGTCCATCTATTGCTTACTTTCCAGCCTCTACAACAATATACTATTATTAGTGCTATATTTCATTATACTTGGTAATTTTATACTCTACCATGACATTTTCCGTCATAATTTTTATAAGTCACCATTAGGTACCTATTGTTTTTCATAAAATTGGTTAGTAGTACTTATGGTTAGTAGTACTTAGTAGGTACAATACGTTTACTTTTAGTTTACCACTGACAGATGGCTTGCCTTCATTTCATTTCCAACTTTAACACCATACAAATAAAGTAGCTATTACAAAATCTGCAAACGTGGGTAGGTCGTGGGTGGGTGTGGGGTTTATTCTAGAATTGGCTTTATTTGTAGGTCGTTAAAGTTGAATATGAAATGAAGCCAAACCATATATGTCAGTGGTAAACTTTATGTAGGTAATTTTTTGTAGGTATGTTATTTCATAATCAAATTCAAATTCAAATTGTTTATTAAAATAAATAATTATTTACACGAAAAGTCTTTAGTAAACGCTGAGATTATGTCTATGTGATAGTAAACAAAGACCGACATACTAAACTACTGACTCGATAAAAATTGACCTTAACGGAACACTAACAACCTAAACATAACAACATAAACATAATACAAACAATACCGTGCTATATTCATAAATAAACTTTTCTCAAACATGCTTAGAAATGTATGCGTTAATGTCACGAAATGAAGCCATGAAGTTTGTTGTTTACGGCTCCCTACATTACTTCTTGGCCTAGGCCATAAAAGTAAGTATGAAAAACCATTATTTTACGCTGCTGTAACTTTTTAAATTTGCTTACTAACACTAAACTGACAAAGGAAAAATTACATACAGCCAACTTACGACATTAAAAAAAATCTATCTTGTTTTATTTCTATAAAACCGCCTAAACTACTGGTGATGGATGGATGGATGTATGGATGGATGTATGGATATATGGATGTATAGATGTATGGATGTACGGATGGATGTATGGATGGATTTATGGATGGATGGATGTATGGATGTATGGATGGATGTATGGATGTTTGGATGGATGGATGTATGGATGGATGTATAGATGTATGGATTAATGTATGGATGGATGGATGGATGGATGGATGGATGGATGGATGGATGGATGTATGAATGGATGGATGTATGGATGTATGGATAGATGGATGGATGGATGGATGTATGGATGGATGTATGGATGGATGTATGGGTGGATGTATGGATGGATGTATGGATGGATGGATGGACGGATGTATGGATGGATGGATGTATGGATTGATGGATGGATGGATGGATGTATGGATGGATGGATGTATGGATGGATGGATGTGTGGATAGATGGATGTATGGATGTATGGATAGATGGATGGATGGATGGATGTATGGATGGATGTATGGATGGATGTATGGGTGGATGTATGGATGGATGTATGGATGGATGGATGGATGGATGGATGTATGGATGGATGTATAGATGTATAGATGGATGGATGTATGGATGGATGGATGGATGGATGGACGGATGTATGGGTGGATGGATGTATGGATGGATGGATGGATGGATGGATGTATGGATGGATGGATGTATGGATGGATGGATGTATGGATGGATGGATGTGTGGATAGATGGATGGATGGATGGATGTATGGATGGATGTATGGATGGATGTATGGGTGGATGTATGGATGGATGTATGGATGGATGTATGGATGGATGTATGGATGGATGTATGGATGGATGGATGGATGGATGGATGTATGGATGGATGGATGGATGGATGGATGTATGGATGGATGGATGTATGGGTGGATGTATGGATGGATGGACGGATGGATGGATGGTTGGATGGATCGATGATGATGATGATGATGATGATGATGATGATGATGATGATGATGCATGTTTGAGAAAAGCTCTATACAATCCTCGGCCGGAAGAGGGATTGCTGGACTCGTTTTATCCCAAATCTCATCCATCAATCCCTTACTTCACGGCCTCTGCAGTAATGTACTATAAATGTCTAAACTAGGATACTAAAGTAGCCTGTTTATTAGCCAATATATAATGTTAAAGGGAATAAACTTGCTTGTAAATAATTGTTGTAAGGTCTTGTTTCGCAGGTCATAATGATTTGGTAGTCACGTGATTAGTTCGTCATATCATTCAATGTCATGGTGGTGTCAGACTTCATTACCAAATTACCAGATTTCCCAGGTGGTCATAAATAAAATTAACACCAAAGGCCTTTGAACCTAACCATTCCGAGTCCGAGTTAACGGGCGGGGGTCGGTCAAGGAATAAACCAACGGGTAAAAACATAAAAGACCGACCTAAGCACCCCCCAGTGCCCAGCGGGAGAATGCATGCTCCTCTCCCGGCCTTCCAGCAAATGGCTGAGGCAGGACACTGTGGGTAGATTAAGTCCCCTCCCCTCCTCAAAATATAAAGCACACGTTTTTTGTATTAATAATCAATAGAGAAGGGGACTTGTGACCGGGTTTTTTAGTCCGTGCAAGTCTGACACTATCTGGGCCCTCCATTCCCAGTTCGTCCGAAGGGATTTTTCCCGAGCACAATTGGGTGTTTCACTTTTGTAGGTGAAAAAAATGTTTGTGATATTTTTTCTGACTTTGCTCAGCTTCCGGTTCTAGCTTATGTTAATAGAATATTTTCCAAATTTCAAGTGGATTGGACCATGTTTAGAGGTTGCACAGAATGAACAGCTCTAAATAAGAATCGAAAAAAAGAAGTAATTACTTTTATTTAAAGATAGCACAATATGGTAGCCACACATCGTTTTTAAGTGAAAGAAAATTAAATTAAGCATAAAATAGAACATTAACTACTCAATAAATAATTTACTACTTAGATTACACAAGTTACAACCTCATCTTTGGTTCGCTTGACCACGCATTTTCTGTTGCATGCTTGTTTCTGCTATTCGTCTCTGATCGAATCATTAAATAAAGAATAGTTACTCTGTCTTCTAGAATCTTACAGGATGCGATTGATGGCAACAATTTACAGTTTCAATGTTAGAGTAAAGGTTAATGATGCTTAAATTTTTTGAGCCATTTCGCTTCTTTTGGTCACCCGAGTTCGATGAATAGTAGACGGCGATATAGAAACATCTGAGACATCGTGACCAAGGCTTTTAACAACTGTAATAACCGAAGTACTAGCTTGCCGAGTAGAGAGTAAAGTTGTTCGCGGTCCTATGCAGCTATGAGTGTCCAATCGAGAGATTTTAGTTTACTTATAAATAGGACGTGACATTTTTGCTGGTGGTACAGAGAATAGAAATTTTCATCGTCTTCATGACTTGATGACTACTTAATGAAGAGCATTCTTGGTCCAAGGTCACTGTCATGTTGATTTATTTAATCGATTTTAATGCTACATTTTATAAGCATCCACTTTGTCTTGTCTCTTATGCTTTCGGATAATTTCTAAGGAAAACGTTAACAAATTATGGTAAGTGTTCCTTATAAAGTTATTAAACGTTAGCTAAAACGGTTACTGTCTTGACATATGTATTAGCCTTCTTCCACACTTCTTGCAGTTTAATACTTGTCTACTTAGTGGCGTCCGAAAGAGTTTTTTTTCCTTTGTGATGGTGTAAAATAAATCAACAGCACTTGTTCCTTGGAAGGAAGTCTAGCTCCTAACAAAATATCACAAGAAAACTTATTATTTACGTTAAAATTTGCTTCAATCTTTTAAACGACACACTTAAATCACTTATAACCCTCCAATTCAAATAAAAAACTTGAAAATTTTGCTATCCTCTAATACACCGATATCAATTACTTGACATAAAAGTCATCAAACTGTGCAACCTTTAGATGATAATCGATTTTACTGATTTTTGGCGTTTGAACTTTACATATGAGTGGAAACAAGAATTCGAGCAAAGTCAAAGTAAAATAAAAATTTTGAAAAATGAAACACCCGGCACAAGTCACTCTTCCTACCCTAAAGTAAAAAAACAGCAAAGACTTCGCGTCTTTGGCCCCTCTGGCGACTCATTCTAAAAAAAAAAAACCATTCCGAGTCGCTTCCGCTCCGTCCGGCTCCGTTCGGTCGCTCGCTTAATACTTATTTAATGCATAAGGTTTAATGATTTTATTAGACATAGGTACTTAATTCAGTTTAGAAATTAAAAGAATAGTAGGTAGGTAAGATTATGGGAAACCAAGGGATCCCGCCGGCAACAGATCAGTGACAGTCCTTGAGTAGTTGATATTTATAGGCGGTGGTGCTCGTTTTCCTCTCATAATAAAAAAATCTGCTTTCAATCAATGGTGGTGGAAATTTCTATAAATGTATTATGTGCTCATGGGGCCCGAGTCACCGAGCACCGATGGGCACTGAAGACTCAACCGATCCGTTTATGATCCGCCACTCAGGCGTTAGCTTCCTTTACAAATAATTAAACTGCAGAAGTAAGACGTATGTGCTGGTGACTATTTGGAACATTCCGAGCAGAGCCCGCGCATCCATGCTCCACATCCCGTACACCGAGAAGCTCGGCGGAACATCTACGATCAGCTTGAACATTCTCTTAGCTTTCTGTCTTAGCGGGCCTGAAAATATGAACAAGACATGTGCTGTAATGTTGGGGTACCTACTTCAAGCCAATGGAGAATAACTTTGGTAGGTACATTATGAAAACTACACATATATCATTATTGTTATCATTTCAGTCGTAGGACGTCCACTGCTGGACATAGGCCTCCCTTATTGATACCCAATCATTACGGTTTGAAGCGGGTTGCATCCACCTTGAACCTGCGGCCTTCACCAAATCGTCCGTCCATCTTGTTGGTGGACGTCCCACACTGCGTTTGCCAGTCCGTGGCCTCCATTTTAGAGCTTTTCGGCCTCCGTCTTCTGTTCTGCGTGCTATATGGCCTATCCATTGCCATTTCAGCGAGCTAATCCGTTTGGCTATGTCAGTGACCCCCCTAGTTCTTCTACAAATCTTATTCCTCATTCGATCCCGTAGAGAAACCCCGAGCGTAGCCCTCTCCATAGCTTGTTGAGCAACTTAGACCCTATTCATTATTAGGCCTATAATATAAAGTGAAGCACCACATCACATCGTGGATTCATATGTCATCACTGACAAGTCTGGCAATACACACTGGTTAAAGACTTTCGTCTTAAGGCACTGAGTTATTTTGGACGAAAATACATTAGGTACAGAGTTTCCCGAAAAACCTGGGCGGTCAGCTACAACCAAACATTATGGCAATATGCAAAGCAGTGTTCGTTCGTACTTACCATCAAAGTGACGCGAAAGCACATAAATTGTCAGTTTTTTAGTTTTTCTCACTTCTCGAAAAAATCGCTCGAGGCGAATACAGAACCAGAGCATCATTGAGATGTTCATGATGGCCATGTTGCCTAAATACAAGAAATTATTTATCACGACGCGCTGCAAATATAATGTTTGAGATTAATATTAAGTAAGTATATAGGTAAGCATAATGCAGATTTACTTTTATTAAGTTGAATAAATTTGGAGACTTACAAAACTAAATTTGGTTATTAGTTGCAGTACAAAAATCGTATATTGAAAGCCCATCGTCATCCATGATAGGAATACAGCACAAAATAAAAAAATCTGCAAGAACATTGCAATTTTTAGAAAGTTTTTAAAATATCAGTCAGTAGGTAAACAGCGAAGTTTTAAATTATTTAACTAGCAATTTTCAATTTTAGACTGATAGATAACCTTATTATAGGTACCTACCTAAGGCCTGCAGTCAGATAGTCCAACTACATACAACTTAGATGTCCAATCGCAATGTAAGTTTAACTGTCGAAAAGTTTGTGATTATAAAAATAATGAAGCGCGTGGCAAAATTTAGCCATCTGAACCAAGCCTAGCTCTTCTTTAGCAAAATAATACAAAAGAATTACCTGAAACATGTATTGATCGCGGAAGCATGAAAAACCGTTTAAAATCTCATTCATGTACACATCTGTTTCGCTTGACTCGAAATCTTCCCGCTGAGTTATTGTGCATCGCTTGCTCACAGTTTCTATGTCCTTAGAACCGTTTTTAAAATAGTTTACGATCAATGAATTTACCAGTCGTATTCGGTTGATGAAGAACAAAATATGGCTGGAGCAGCAATACAATTCAAACACAAATGAATAAAAAGGCCACGTTGCTGCAATTATTTCAAGTAAACCTATTTCACCCGGAGTTAGTGAGAAAATGATTCCTTGATAAATACTGGAAATTACCACCGTTACTAATACGACGATAAAATTGAGTTTGTAGTGGATATTGTGGATATTATCATCGCTGTGTATTTTTAATAGTCGGTCGATATTCTGCATTCTGTTATACAATTCAATATTTCCGTCATTGTTGAAGAATCTAGAGTGGAGTGTACTCACACTAAACACAACGCATAGTGCAGTATATCCGACGGTAAATACTCGGGATATTCGTGAATCACCAGAAACTAAGTCTGAATAAAATTTCATAAATCTAGCGCTAAAGAATAACATTGTAATTATGCATAGGATCGTGTAACACTTCTGTAATACTGAGGGCGCAGTAACAATACGATCTGTAACGTCTACTCGGCATGATCCTAATATTTTTTGAATAAAACGATAAGGCGCGAATGTTTTAATGAATCCATCGTCTAAGACAACCTTATTTTTATTTTCAAATTTTATTAAAACCATTTTTACAAGTTCCTCGGAAGGAGATTCGATTCTTAATGAGTTTGTCTTATTAGAACTTTCGAGTGTCCTTAATTTTCGTGTGTTCAATTGTAATTTCTATAGGTTAAAATAATCATTAATCACTTCCAGCGCTAGCCCTAATCTTTGTTCGTGTAAGGTTGCCTTTGGCATCCTTTGGTCGATAATTTCTTATGTCGACTCGACCGCTCCACCCGTTCTTCCCTCGGCCTTGCTTTGACTCCCGCTTATGCACTATTCAATTGGTATGGATTAATTAAATAAAACCATAAAAAAATTCAATAATACTATTTAATAGGCATTCAAAGTTAGTAAGTAAGCACGTTCACAAACCAACTCGGATTACCTAGGTTGAAATTGAATTACTTACAAAGCTTAATTGTGTCCCTATTTGGTTCGCACGATAAATAATTGTGAACAAACTATAAGGTTTTTACACCAACTTGTAACTAACACATGACATGACACAATTTTTAGATACTTATATGTCTGTAGGTATATGAAATTTTAGGTTCCTCATTACCATCAACAAGACATCCATTGCTGGACATAAACCTCTCCCAAAGAGTTCCACAACGATCGGTCCTGCGCTCCACACATTCAACTCGTTCCTGCGACCTTTACCATATCTTAGGTCCATCTTGTTGGGGACCTTCACACGCTACGTCTTTCGGTTTACGGTCGCCGTTCTAGAACCTTACTGCCTGATGCGCTCGTAGGTCAGTTCTATGAGCAATGTGTCCTGCTCACTGATACTTAAGTCTGGAAACTTTCCGAGCTGTCAGTAACTTCGTTCATCCCGCAGATCTCCTCATTTCTGATCCGATCGCGCAGGGAAACTTTCGCTCCATCGCTCTTTGAGTGACTTTGAATTTTCTTATGAAGCCCATTGTAAGCATCCATATCTTACAATTAGTTATGTACCATTGCTGGCAAACACACATTAGGTACCTATAGTTAGATAATCTGACATTCATATATTATCTTATCACTGTAAACAAAATTAAAAATTTTAAA
The DNA here is from genome assembly GCA_947563465.1 of Archips xylosteana. Taxonomy (NCBI): domain Eukaryota; kingdom Metazoa; phylum Arthropoda; class Insecta; order Lepidoptera; family Tortricidae; genus Archips; species Archips xylosteana. Next base: position 15,639,898 of record OX387349.1, read on the forward strand.
AACCCCCAACGCGATTATGTCACGAGTATGTTTGAACATAAAGTAAATGTCCATTATGCGTCTAAGCCCTTCCGCAGCTAACAAAAGAGCTGATAACTTTGAAACGGCTGAACCGATTTTGATGAAACATATCCAAGAACCATCGCCAAGAAACCTGCTTTCTAATAAAAAAATCCGCATCCAAATCAGTTCACCCGCTTAAGAGCTATGATACCACAGACAGACACAGACACATAGCGGTCAAACTTATAACACCCCTCTTTTTGTGTCGGGGGTTAAAAATAGGGGCACCTAATGTCCAGCTAGGGAGGAGAAGTATTACGTTATCGACATATTGAATTTTTTTGTGAGTGGAGCTGAATCGACTGCTGGATTTGTTTTTATTACAGCTTGTTGGCGCCAAAATTAAATATGATAAGACGACGGCCAAGTTTCCAGAAGTAAGAAGCAGAAGAAGCAAAGAAGTAGACTCTTCAATCTTTTCTCTACAAAAACGCAAACTGTAAAAGGATGACGTATGTGCTGGTGACTATTTGGAACATGGCGATCAAGAACCGCGCGTCCATGCGCCACATTTCGTACACCGAAAAGATGGGCGGCGTCTCGTCGATCAGTTTAAAAATTCTCTTTGCTTTTTGCCTCAAAGGACCTGAAAAAAGTACGACGTATTATTTCTAACAACACATGGAAACGACTTCTAAGGATGATTAAACAAATCATATTTACCCTCAATGTACCGCGACAAAACAATTATTGACAGTTTTTTTGTATTTTTAACTTCTCGGATAAAAGCCTCGATGCGGACGCAAATCCATATAAGCACATTTAAATTTGTGTTACCCATGGTGCCCACATAAACAAAATCAAGTATCATGAAAAGCTGGAAATAAAATGATCCATGAAATTTTGTGCCAGTTCAGTAGTGACCACATCTGCTTAATTCCTAAGAATCCGTCCTTATTCCTAATTACCTTAGTCACAGATTCGGTTCTTTGCAGTACAAGAATAATGTACTGAAAACTTACTATCATCCATGAAATGAATATCACACAAAATAGGAAAACCTGCGAAAAGTTCATATTATTTTTACTGTCAGAACAATCCCCATCTTGTAAGATGTTCCAATTGAAGTAATTTAAATAGATAGGTACTATAAAGTCGGGTTAGTTTGGCCCTGAAGGGTAACTTTGGTTATCGGGATTAACTTAATCCAGATTTTATTATTATATTGAAATTATGGCTTTCCGCATGGTTAGTTTTAGATGACCGCCGACGTTTTTATGTTTTTTTGTTTTCTAAGTACGAGTATATGTGGTTTTCATATAGGCCAAAGTGACCCTCCATTGAGTCAAAGTACCCAACTTTACGGTAATCACCTGAAACCTGTATTGATCGTGGAAGCATGAAAAACCGTTTAAAATCTCTTTTATGTATAGATCCGTTTCGCTTGACTCAAAATCTTCCCGTTTAATGTTTGCGCATCGCTTGCTCAGGGTTTCTATGTTTCTAGATCCAATCTTAAAATGGTTTATGATCATTGAATTTACCAAGCGTACTCGTTTGGTGAAAAACAAAATATGACTAGAGCAGCAACACAACTCGTACAAAAATGAATAAAATGCCCACATAGACCCTATTTGAACTGCAATTCCAAACTGATTCTCAGTCAATAGGAAAAATATAATGAAATGAACACTGTAAATTGCCAGAAATCCTAAAACAACTATGACGTTGTGTTTGTAGTGTTTGCTATGGATGGTGTGTTTGCTGTATAGCTTTAAATCATAGTCTATTTTCTGCATGATGCTGTACAGTTTTACGTTTCCTTCATTATTAATGAATCTAGCGTGAAATGTGCCCACACCGAAAGATATATTAAGAGTAGTTACTCCCACTATAAATATGTGGGTTAAATCGGGGTCACTGTAGAACTTTGAGTAAGATATTACAAATGTGACGCCAAAATATAACGCTGCCGCCAGACAGATGATAGTGTAACATTTCTGTACAATGGTGGGAGCGGTCACTATCCCATTTTTCACGTTCACTCGACAAGATCCAAATATTATTTGAAGGAAACGAAATGGAGCAAATATTTTTAAAAAACCTTCATTAAAAACTCCTTGCGACTTTGAATAATGGGTATCGGTAATACTGATACATTTTTCAAATGCCATTATTGAAATCTGCTAATTTTTTCTCAACATTTTGTATTTAGGTTTTTCTTATCGATGCCTTCGATTCTTGGTGATACTATTTTCCGACTAAAATATAGGTAATATGCGGTTATAAGGCAACATTTTACTTTATTAAGCAACTACTTAATCGTTTTATATTGGCTAGTAATTTTTTAGAGTGAATTTCGTCATTTGCTTTATGGGCAAATTAAGTGAAGAAAAAGTGCTGGTAATTTCCCTGAGTAGGTAGTTTTATATTTACATAGTAGGTAGTTCTTCAGTAGACAACATACTGAATTTTCGAATATACCTACATATATTTTAATTTACATCTGGTAACACGGTACTTCCCCTGCCGAGGCGCGAAAAAAATTGTGCACTATACCTACCTTTTCTCGAAGCGTGTCATCATATTCTATAACTTCGGCCTAATTAGGTACTAGGTATTATAGCGTCCAAATTCTCGACAGATTTATAAAACATGCTAATTTTCATTTCCCGCAAGAAATTAGGGCACGGCTTTGACACTGTAATGAAATACTTACTAGGTATAGGTATGAAACAGTCAAGCCATACTTTTGGACCAAGAATAAGTTCTGTGGAGTAAGAACTTGTAGAGTTACTTAGGTCTTGTAGAAGTAGAGGTAGGGGATTAGCTCTTCATGATAATATAATAGTGAAAATGAACGACTTTTCCACTTTTGTTATGCTCCTAAATTACGTAGGTATTTATGCTGGACATAGGCTGCATAAAATTACTATTTCACTTCTCATGCTCGTAAAGTTGCTCTTTGTGTCGAGAGAATACTGCACAAAATGGCTTTTTATGTTCTAGTGCATAAATTATAATCTTCGTCTAAGACCAAAGGAATCGGGTGCAAACAGCCACAAACAGTAAATATTTAGGTATTATAGTAGGTATAGATAGATATTGCAATGCATGACAAGTAAGAGGTTGTAAATTTTATTTTGAATGTTGCCGTTTATTTTTCTAGCAATCGAAATAAAAATCAGAGTGTAAAACTCGAGCATTACTCAAACCCATTTTCCCCTCGACGTGACTATCCACCCTCGCCGTAGATACCGGCTCAGGTGGCCATATGAACGTCTCGGGTAAAATGGCTCGTTTTACTCTCTTGTTCTAAATTCTACTAAGTATTTATGCTCTAACGAACTAGTGCATAAATTTTACTAAGCTATTAACCGGGATAAAAACTGTACACCCGGGGCCCAAATTATTTCCTTACTAAATATCATCTAAATCGGTTCAGCGGTTTATGCGTGAAAAGGTAACAGCCAGACACAGTTATTATCAAGTTATTATCAAACAGCAATCAGAATGGGACTGTCAGAACTGTCATTTCATACATATTTTGACGTAAGCATATAGAATTACTGTCAACTCCAATCCCTTTCTAATCGCGGGCGAATAATACTTTCGCATTTGCTTATTGGTATGGACGGTGTCTATATTGGTCTTGATTTTCGAATCCTTGTTAAGCAGTTTAATGAAACAAAATGAGATGGACATCAACATTTTTATTGCGAAAACTTTGAAATTTACAAAAAAGCAAACTGCAAAAGGGTCACCAACCAGCTGGTTAAAATATGGAATAAGTTAAACAAAAGTTGCGCGTCCATGAGCCACATTCCATAAACAGAAAACGTCACAGGCGTGTGATTTATTAAGTCAATCATGTTTTTCGCCTTTCGCCTTAAATTCCCTGAAACAAAGGACAATAAGTTGACGTTGGTCAACGAAAGCAAAAATGAGAAGCAAAACCATATATTATCAGTAAACATCGGTATCAGCGTTCGAATTTCATGGCACTCGGTAAGGGTAGCAACATAAATAAATACATTCGAATATTTGAATAATAATGTTTAATTTATTTTTTGCTTTTACACTCAATTATACGGTAACAGGTCATTTTGGTACGAATATCTAAATATACAATGGTTCAAAATGTCTCATTATCAAAATGTACAGCGGTCAAAAAGTATGTAAGGGTGAGGCCACACGAGCGTAATTTTGTGAGTGGCAGAATTTCGGTTGCGCCATACATTGTGTCACGTGATGGCCCGCATATTTTATGGCGTGGACCGAAATTCTGCCGCTCACGACTCACAAAATTACGCTTGTGTGGCCTCACCCTAAATGTAAACATGTTATAATAAAGAAAAGAAAAAAGAATTAGATGCCAGAAAAACCTATAAGAGCCTATTGTACGACAGAAAAAACGAACAGAAGATAATTGGTCAAGGTCCAAAAATAAAATACCCAGTGGGTTTGAATATCCCTTTGTCAAATTGTACAATTTTACTAACAATAGATGGTAAGTTATTTGTATGCTTTTTAATAACAAAATGGACGTATTTTTCTGAGTAAATGAATAAATTATTATTAACCTTTTCAACGCCAACGACACATATAGGTGTCACAAAGTACAGTGTCAAAGTGACCTTGACACGCAATGACATAAGATTCAAAGCAGGTTTACGTTTAGTCGAGGCGCGGCGGTGAAAGGGTTAAAAGTCAAAAGTATAATAATGTCAATGAACACAATAATATTTTGTACATTTTGGCCCAGAAGTATTCTGTCCTTAAAACTTCTTGACACAACACAAGGACATCTAGACCATAGTGAATGCTGCTTTGGAAACAGTTTGACTAAAATAACATGTTGGCCAAAGCATATTCTGCCCCTAAAATATTCATACAAAATGACCTGGTGGCACCAACATTTTGTACTTTTTGACAATGTTACATCTCAACATTTTATGCATTCTGTCATTTGTACCAAAATGACCTGTTACCAAATTATACTGCGGTAAACTGTACATATACTAAAATAGGTTTATATTCTACATACGTCATAAAACTTAGTACTCATTTTGCGTTCGAAAAATAATAGATGCTAAATTTCCCAACGAATGTCAATTTAAACTGTCATGCAAAATAATCTGTAAAGTCAAATAATAGTTTCCTGTAACCTCAGTCAGTGTGGAAAGGTCTTTTAGTCATTTAAAATGGATATATTCTTGCAGACGGCAAAGATTGACAGCAAAATCCATGGAAAAAATTTAATAATCTATTCTAACCCTCAAAGCACTTTAAGAGTCCTTTTTTATTTATGCAAAATAAAGGCTAATAATATTTTGTAGCCCTTTTGTTTGTATTTGTTTTTCTGCCGACCATACATTGCCATGAAATTTGAACGTTAATAGAGCTTGTCTATATAGTTTGAAATGACGCGCCCCACCACCGCGTTTGCGCACGGGATTTGGAGCTCAATTTGAGCTACAATAGAGTCTATTGTAGCTTAAATTGAGTTTCGAATCCTGTGCGTGAGTGCGGTGGTGGGGCGCGTCATTTTAAACTAGACAAGCTATACCGATGTATAATTATCAGGTACCTATACTTAGAAGTGTCCTTAAATTAAAATACGAACTGATCTTTGTTTTTAGGGTTCCGTACCCAAAGGGTAAAAACGGGACCCTATTACTGAGGCTCCGCTGTCCGTCCGTCTGTCATCAGGCTCTATGTCATGAACCGTGATAGCTAGACAGTTGAATTTTTCACAGATGATGTATTTCGGTTGCCACTATAACAACAAATACTAAAAAACAGAATAAAATAAATATTTAAGGAGGCTCCCAGACAAAAAACGTGATTTTTTGCTCGTTTTTGCTCGATATTGACAACGGAAACAGGTAGACGCTTGAAATATTCACAGAATATTTATTTAGTTATACTTCAAAAATAAATAATTAAATAAAAAAAAAATTAAGGGGGCTCCCATACAAAAAACGTGATCTATTTGCCGTTTTTATAGATAACGGTATGGTACCCTTCGTGCGCGAGTCCGATTGGCACTTGGCCGTTTTTTTTAATTTGCACTGCTGTCATTCATCCATATTGGCAATGCGTATTTTTAAGACGTTTGATGCACAGGTAATTAGGTAATTCTTATAGTTCTGTATTTACCATTAGTATACCGCGACAGGACAAAAATTGAAAGCTTTTTCGTTTTTTTAACATCCCGCGTCAATGATTCGCTGCGATAGCACATCATCATTAGTAGCATTACTAGGATCACATCAACAGCGACCATTTGCATAAAATCTAACAGCACGAGGCGCTGAAATAGGAATAAAATTTATCAGTTATCAGGGGGCTGTCCCTATAACAATCCAATTCTTACCGGGTTGCCTTTTCTTTTTCAGAAATTTTCAATACCTACTGCCAAAATCTCTCATCCGCTCTTTCCGCATTCACTGTTTTGAGGTAGTCTTTTTTGCTCCAGCTTAGATAGCGAAAATTTTCAAGCCATGATACTGTTAGCTAAATGTTAGCTATATAATATAATCTTCATATGTGGGCGTTCTCAAATGTGTAAAATACAATTACGTTAACGTTGCTTAAAGATACTTCGTGCAAAAGTCCAGTACCACTATCACACTTGCACGGTCATTGCAAACTCATGGTAGTGGTACAGGTCTCGAAATTTAACGTTTCTCTTTTTGGGATTTTATATGCTAGAATCCCAATTTTTTGAGAATATCGGGATAGAATGTATGCTGTATGTTAATTTAAGTTATGAAATATTGTATCTGGCAAAATTCAAATAAATCAGTTAAGCCACGTGAAAGTGTAAAAACACACAGACACGTGTGTGAGGTACCTACTCACAAATTATCACATTTGTAATATAATGTTAGTAGGATTTTAGTTTTATAATATGTATAAGCTTTTGGATTTTCAAGTTCACAAGTATTTAAAGTTCATCAAGCAAATTACCAAATTAATATTTCTTTGCATTGCCAGAAGTCCATACTCGAAGATAAACAACGTCCAAGCAACGAACACTAAGCACAACAGTAAAATCTGAAAAACAATTACGTTAGGAGCAATCAATAAAATGTTGTAGTAAGCAAAACATCATTGCGTAGGTATCACTTAAAAAATATCAAAAAAACAAGTAGTAGGACCTACATACCTGAAATCTATATTGTTCTTGAAAATGCAAATATGTATGAAATATTTGTTTCATATGAACATCAGTATCGCTTGATTCAAAATCTGACCATTCAGCAGCAAGATCTTCTAAATTTCTGCTAGATTTAGATTGCTTATTTAGATGTTCTACTGTTAGCTTAAAATGGTTGATGATTATGGAATTTATTAGACGTACGCGGATGCCAAAGAGCGCTATGTAGCTGGAGCAGCAACTTAACTCAAACACGAATGTTGAGAGAGCCCAGATAGGGCCGAGGAGTTCATAAAATTTGTAGCTGTCTCGGGTTAATAGAATAGTGCCCAGGTATAGAGTTACAACAGTTGCACCCAAAGCCACTGTTGCCTTCATATTACGTTTAAAATGCATACTGTTAATCTTTTTATGACTGAATTTCATAACGCGATCTATTTCTTGAATTTTGATCATTGTTTTAACATTATTCTCGTTGTTAACGAATCGTGTATGCATCATGTTAATAATGAACACTATAATAAGTATTGAAATTCCGCCGATCCAGTACAGTATAATTTTATGATCAGTAAAAGATCTGTTTTCAAAATTCAGTAGGAAATTAACAGTTGCAAACACAAGAAAAACGAAACAGATTATTGTGTAGCATTTTTGGTAGATGGAGGGTGCTGTAACAAAGCGGTCTCTGACATCGACGCGACAAGATCCCAATATCTTCTGGAAGATTCGATACGGTTCGAATATTTTAACGTATTCATCGTCCAAAATATCCGGTGAAAGGTACTCTTGGACATTTAAATGACACAGTTTATTTCCTTTTTTGCTTTTCGTTAGACTCATGATTGTAGTTTCGGTTCTTTGCTAAAAGAAACGTGTACTTCAAGGCGTCTTTACAATATTCAGGACTTTCAGAAATGTAAGGATCATCTGCATGTTAATGGTATTGCAATTAAATTGTAATTTAGTTAAAGTGATGACGATTATTCTGGTCAAGAGAATAACAATAATTACAAATTTTATCAAGGTATCTAATGGTATTAATAACTCCATTCAATAATAATGATAGATAATGAATGACTTTTTTGTAAAACATCCTTATAGTTTTGCAGGTATGAAATATGATCAATAGGAAAAGCATGAATTTGCCCATTTATGGCCCAAAGAGAGAAAGAGCCAAAGAGTGCCACTTTTATCAGACCTTTACCAGACGGTGTTTTTAATTACGTATATCTAATTTAGGAAGATATAGTAAATTCCCAAATTTGACTTTATTTACGAAGTTTAAAAAAATAAATAAGTGAAGTCAAAAGTTTATTTCAGTAAAACACTTAAAAACTAACTACTTACTTGTTAAATATAGGGGTGTTACAATCAATAGTTATAAAATGGTTGTACATAGGAGTAAGTATTTTACTCTTACAAACTACACCCGTATATCAGCTTAGTTTAACAAATTCTCAAAATAAAAGTAAATCATCTTTAAAGAATGTCTTCACTGGCCATTACAAATAAGATAACTGCAGAATAGTTACAAGTGAGTTGGTCACTGTGTAGAATATTGTCAATAAGAGACGTGCGTTTATGTCATACATCCCATACACCGAAAAGCGTGGTGGCGTTTCCTCGATCAATTTCAACATGTTCTTAGCTTTTGTTCTTAAAGGTCCTGAAACAACGTACAAGTAGATTAATACTTTTATCATTATCATCATCTCAACCTATATTATCATGACCCACAAACGCGGCACAGGCCGTTCTTTAGAGTGAGAAAGCTTGAGCCGTAGTTCCCACGCAGGTCAATGCGGATTGGCAACTTCACACACACTATGGAATTTCTTCGCACGTGAGTGCAGGATTCCTTGTGATGTTTTCTTTTACTGTAAAGCTCATGGTAAATTTCAAATTGCCCCGATTAGAAAAATCCGGGGATGATGGTCTCTATGCCGCATACAATTTTGTGGAGCGAAATGTATGGGAAGAGCTATCGTTGAACAAGTCATCTTCGCTCGTCATAAGAATAATTGGGCATTGTCAGAAAAATGTACCCTTTACTTTTTTTTTAATGAGGTATTTTCAGGGTTTTATTATTCAAAATCACGAGCCCAATTTATCTTCATAAAGAAAAAAAATGTCCTTATTTTTTGGCTCAGTTTTGTGATGTTTTTTTTCATACAGTTTATATGGTACGTCATACATAAAACTGACACAAATACATAATTTGTATGGAAAATTAGGTTCATTTTTTTTTAATCATCAAAATTGATAGAGCTCTTGATTCTTAGTAAGAAAATCGCAAAATTTCCTCATCTTAAAAAAAGTGAGGGGTCCACCCTTTATTGAAAACGCCCATTTATCAGGAGTCTTGTTGTTTTGGCTGCCACCTTACTTTTAGCCATTGACTCAGAAGTTATAACTACCTTTATGATTATCGATGTGGTATAAAACACAATAATTACTTACCATCAAAACAACGTGCCATGATGGAGATTGAGATCCTTTTTGTTTCATTTATTTCTCGATAAAAACGTTCCGCGCGAACGCATAGCGCGAACAATGTGAGGATTTGAATCAACACCAAAACAGCTATATGTATAATGTCCAGAAGAATAAATTGCTGAAATGTATATTTATATTTTTTTTTATACTAGCGTTTCACAGTAGAAAACGAATAAAGGAGGAACTAGATTTTTATACGCAAAAAAACTGCAATGTTCAAGTCATCATTATCGGCTTAATGCAGTATCCTAAAGTCGGGGGCACTTTGACCCAAGGAATAATTAACCAAAACCCAACCCAACCCCAACTTTCCTTCCTCAATCTTCATGTTTTAGTAATTTAATTACCTAAGTATCCCTTATTAAGCTGCCGACATTTACCCGATGTATTTCCTGCCAACCGAATAGAGACTAGTAACACATGAAAAACGCTTAAAAACAAGATGACAGCCTTAACACGAACATTGCAGATGGCTATTTGGTAAAAAAGGAGATTCTGTCTTTATTCTCATACTAATAAAATAAAAATCTTACCACTCTTATGCTCCTTTGTAATGCTCGTATGCCATACTCGAAAGGTAAAACAATCCAAAAAATAAATGATGCAAAAAAGATGAACATCTAAAAAAGAACTTGTTGTTAACACAATCAGTCAATCACCATTGATGCAACTCTCTCAGCGGTGTAAAAAGACCGCATCTGACATTTATTCCTGAAACTGCATGTAACTCTATTTCGAAAAAAAAATGTCAGAAACTTCTTTTTTTTTCTTGTAAGTAAGTAGTACGAGTGAGTATGTATTGGACACTCTGTATGATTGTGGACAGTTGTCTAAAATCTGTTTCGCGAGAGTGAAATCTGTTGGATAGGTTAGGTTAAGTTAGTTTGTAAAAAATATCAATTCTTACAACTATCCGGTATTATGAATATTACTTGAAATTCACCTGAAACTGATACTGCTCTTGAAATAAGGAAAATCCGGACAAAATTTGTTCGATATAGACATCCATTTCGCTTGATTCAAAGTCTTGCCATATGGCCGCCATATTGCTAAACGCTACGCTTTCTTCTCTCAAAGTTATCTTTCTATTTTCGTTTTCAAAATTATTAATAATGGCATTATTGATGAGGCGAACTCTATTGGTAAAGAACATCAAATGGGTGCCGCAGCAAGCCATCTCGATACCGTAATTTAACAAACTAATAGACGGTCCTAATATCTCTTTAAATAACGATTCCTCCCAAGTTAGAAAGATGGTCGCCAGAGTCAAGATAAAAAATATTATCACTAAGAATGCCACTGCACTAGGACTGCGATTGAATTGAATGCGATAGATACTTTCGAAACTACTAATTTTCATAACACGATCAATATGCTGCATCTTGAGCACTAATTTCACATTTTCTTCGTTGTTTATAAAACGGGCATGGAGTACGTTCAGCAGACATACCGCAGTCAGCGCAAATACTCCGATCATGTACGTAGTGATCATTAATCGGTCGGTAATAAGTTTTTTAAAGAAATAATTCAGCACAAGGTTGGCGGTAGAATACATTGACAATGCTACTATGACAAGCGAGTAACATTTCTGCATGATGGTCGGCGCGGTAACAAATCGATCTCTCACGTCAACGCGACACGATCCCAATATTTTTTGAATAAAACGAAACGGCGCAAATAATCTTATAAAATATACGTCCAAAATATCTCGCGATAGACTTTCGAAGGATTTTGAACAATCTCGTTCACTCTCGTGATTGCCTTCAATAAGAACCATTGCTGTAGTTCGAGTACCTATCTTTTCACATTAATGATCAAATGTGTCTTTACTAATGAATGTCTCTAATTGGAATGTTGTAATTAGCTGAAGAGTTGAAGGACAATGTTTTTAAGGAAATTATTAATACTAACGCAACGATGATTATTGAACTATCGAATTCAAGCATTTAGAAATCATTAAGTAGAAGTAGATAAATAAGATACAATAAACCTACAATAGAGAAATATTTCTCTAAGCAGATGATAATATGAAATTATTTGAGTTAGTTAAACTTAAACTTAATTTTCTCTTGTTACTGGCAAACAACTTGCTTGTCTTGTTTACCTAACATGAATGTTATTTTAATCGGTTTCAGAAAAAGGAGGAGGTTATCAATTGAATCGTATTTTTTAAATTTGTTAGTACCTCACAACTTCGCCATTTATAAACCGATTTATATATTTTATAAACTTTGGCCTATATATGTGAAAACCAAATATGCAATGGCCTAATAAAAAACACATAAACCGGCGGTCTTCTAAAAACCACATGGCAATGTGCCATAATTTTAATGCAATAATAAAAGTTGGACCACGTAAACCTTCAGAGCTTACGTTTCCTACAGGTAAAAAACTTAAGTAAAGGACCTGTTGTATGTAGTAGTGCTCAGAATTGATATGGAGCTTAAGTAATTTTTCTAATTTGTCACGTCAATTTGTTTATACAGACACGTTTACTACTACATACATAGTTTTTCTTTTCTCCCCTGTTTCATCTATCCCTACCGCCATTATCTCCCCTGATAGAGATAGATAAGTATGTGAAATATTTTTCACACCACCTGCTCGACAATGCCTTATTATATATCATGCAAACCTCTCTCAAAGTAAATCATTATAGCCCTTGGCATTCGCCGGGGCGTAATGTTGTACTGAATTTCATTATAACCCGCCGGGCAGTAATGTGATTCTCACTTCTCGTAGTTCTTATTGGTATGCACTTAAAGTCTAATTTCAAAATCGCCCGGCGTGCAGGCCAGCGCGCAGCTCGTGCTGGTGCTGGTGCTCGACGTGGCCAGCTCCGCGGGGGCCGCGCCGCACCTCATTTATTTGCAGTTCCGTGGCCGAACGAAAACAATGTCAAATACTTAAACAAAAGCCGCGAGTGTTTTAATACGCTGCAATTTTAAGTATCAAAACTGCAAAAGAAGATAAAACATTAAGAAAATATCGAGTGACGAAAGTGATTTGACTCCTGATTCCATTAAATTAGACGCCTTAGGACCACTTGCACAGTTCAGGGTAAAAAAATTAAATCGGTAACCCTGGGTTAAGAATGACAGTTCCATACATTTTGACACTTGTTAACCCTGTATTAGCAGTTACCTCGCTCGGAGTTAAGTAGCTAACCCAGGTCTGCGCAAGCCAGCCTTAGAAATTGTTAATATTGTACTCCCAGAGAAGTCGAAGGAAAAATACTTAAAAGCTTACAAAAAAAAATCAAAATCAAAAAATCAAAAATTCTTTATTTCATTCCACACAAACAATGGGTAGGGTGACAAATGGAGAGGCCTCCCAGTAGGCGTATTACGCCTGTGGTAGGAGGACTCGCTCTTCCTTTAAATTACAAAGATTTCGACAAATGGAAAACTGCGAAAGGCGCAAAGTCAGTGTCAGAATCAGTGCTTCTGGGTCTATTTCGAGTATTTTTCTAGTAGCCTTGGTTTTTATTGTCTCGCAAAAGGTGAGAAAAGTAGAGTATACTCCTCGGGGATAAAACTGATTTTGCCTTGGGCGCACTTAAATCCTTCACTGTTCTCAGGACTCCATCTTAATTCCCTCGCTTCGCTCGGGAATCAACTAAAAAACCCCCTCGCTACGCTCGGGAGTTAAAACTGGAGTTCCTCGATACGCTCAGGATTCAATATCGCGCCCGTGACATAATACAGTGCTTTATCTCCTTGGTGTACAATCTACTATTTCCTTTCTTCTCCACCGGTAGGGATATTATTCCATATTATCCCTACTAAAATCCATTGCGGCAGGGACTTGTGGAATTTTTTCCATCTATCCATACTAGCTTGTCCCCTGGTGGGGATAAGTGGAATTTTTTCCACCTATCCATAGTAGGGCTATGTGGAACGTATTCCACTTGTCCTTACCCACTGGGGCTAGGGTGGACAAATGGACATATTATTTCCACATATCCCTACCGGTGGAGAGAAAGGAAAAATATTCCACATCTCTATCAGGGATATGGCGGTAGGGATAGATGGAACAGGGGCCTTTTCCCGCAATACACCCGTCCACAAAATTTACGACCCCAAACAAGACTAGCATTGCCAGATAGCAGTTTGAAAATGATACACTCAGGTCCCTTCGCCACGTTAGTTAAAATCTACAATAAAATTCCAAAATCATTTCAAGATGAAACCAACATAGACAGATTTAAAAGGCGATTAAAACAACAATATCTTATCAGTACGTCTTACTACTCCTTAGAAGAATTTTTAGACGAAAAGTAGGCCAATAATATAATAAATAAAAAAATATTTAAACAAAACAAATTATTGGTAATGCCATCTTTTCTTCTTGTTTATTACCGACTTCATTGTTGTAAATAGTATAGTTTATTTTAAAAACTCATCTATATATATAAAATTCTAAACTGACTGACTGACTGACTGTTGATATATCAACGCACAGCCCAAACCACTGGACCTAGAGACTTGAAATTTTGCACATAGATACCTTATACAACGTAGGCATCCACTAAGGAAGGATTTTCGGGAATTCCCACGGAAACAGGAAAAAACGGGATTTATATATTCGATTCCGAGTGACCGTATCTCTGTAACTATAACAACTAGACTCTTCAAATTTGATACACAAGTAGGTATTACATTAGTTAAAACACCAATTTCAGGATTTTTCAAAATTCCCACGGGATAAGGAAAAAAACGGGATTTATATATTCAGTTCAACGGAATCCTATGAACTATAATTACTAGACTCTTGAATTTTGGCATAGAAGTAGGTAATTATAATAGAAAAAAAACAGTTATAAGGATTTTCAGAAATTCCCACGGGATAAAGAAAAAACGGGATTTATCATTTTACTGGTCGTAGAAAGCTGAAATTCGGCATATAGGTTGCTTGGAAAGTGTAGAGGAGCATTGAAAGAGGACTTTCCAAAATTCCCACGGGAACGGGAAAAAACGGGATTTATATATTCGATTCCGAGTGACCGTATCTCTGTAACTATAATAACTAGACTCTTCAAATTTGATACACAAGTAGGTATTATATTAGTTAAAACATTAATTTCAGGATTATTCAAAATTCCCACGGGATAAAAAAACGGGATTTATATATTCAGTTCAACGGAATCCTATGAACTGTAATTATTAGACTCTTCAAATTTGGCATAGAAGTAGGTAATTATAATAGTAAAAAACTGTTTCAAGGATTTTCGGAAATTCCCACGGGATAAGGAAAACACGAGATTTTTCCTTTTCAGGTCGTAGAAAGCTGAAATTCGGTATGTAGGTTGCTTGGGGAGTGTAGAGGAGCCTTGAGAGAGGACTTTCCAAAATTCCTACGGGAACGGGAAAAAACGGGATTTTTCGTTTAACTGGTCGTAGAAAGTTGAAATTCGGCATGTAGGTTGCTTGGGGAGTGTAGAGGAGCATTAAGAGAGGACTTTTCAAAATTCCCACGGCAACGGGAAAAAAACGGGATTTTTGGTCTTACTGGTCGTAGAAAGTTGAAATTCGGCATGTAGGTTGCTTGGGAAGTGTAGAGGAGGATAAGAGAGGACTTTTCAAAATTCCCACGGGAACGGGAAAAAATGAGATTTTTCGTTTTACTGGTCGTAGAAAGCTGAAATTCGGCATTTAGGTTGCTTGGGGAGTGAAAAGGAGCATTGAGAATGGACTTTTCAAAATTCTCACGGGAACGGGAAGAACGGGCTTTTTCGTTTTACTGGTCATAGAAAGCTGAAATTTGGCAAATGGGTTCCTTGGGGAGTGTAGGGGAGCATTAAGAAAGCATTTCCCGAAATTTTTACGGGAACGGGAAAAAACGGGATTTTGCGTTTTATTGGTTGTAGAAAACTAAAATTTCAAAATTTATAAGTTTATACTGTAACTAGGCCACAAAGGGCTCTTTAACCGATTTCAAAAAGAGGAGGAAGTTATGCTTTCCACTTTATGTATTTTTTATGTAGGTATGTTCACCGATTTCTCGGTCAATTGTGGACCGATTTTAATTTTTTTTTTTTCGAAATAATATAATATACTCCTGAGATGGTCCAGTGGCGTGCCTAGGGTATCAAGCTATGGCAAGCCGAGAAATATGTTTTATTATTTTTTTATAATTTAATGTAGGTAAATCCATCTTGTTGGCACTTTACTCTTCAGTTTGGACAAGCTTACCAAAGCACACTTCATTCTATTTTTTTTTTAAGTTCACTCATTATATTGTGCCGTTTTTTGCCGAAATAAACATTAATCATTAAACATTAAACATTCTATTACTAGACAGAATTTTACAGACTCATTCTCACACGCACCGCACTGTACACCGCACTGCCGTGTCATGACAAAACACTGTATCTCGAGTTACAGTGTTTTGTGCTAACACCGTTAAATTAACTATTCGGACCCTCATCTATATATGCATGCTTAGAGTAACTGATTTTCTATCAAAAACATCGAAAAACGTCATTGCAATTTATACTGTAACTCTTAAAACGAAGGGTCTTGATTCGACTAAACACTGTATTATCTCCAGATACCGTGTTTTGCCAAAACAAACTCACATTTTCTTAGTATAGTATCAAGAGTTACAGTGTTTTGTCACAACAATCACACGAGAAATTAGTCCAAGTGTAAGTCGGTACTTCTTCAAGGTAATCATCGTATCTAAAGACTAAGAAATATATTAAGATGAGAATGTTAGTTTTATGAATTGTGATGTTAGTAATATATTACTAAATTAAATTTAAAGTAGCATTTTCATATGAGTATAATGTCATTAAGTATCACATTACAGTGTTTTGTTATAACAACTCTCATACATTATTGATAAAGCACATTACGACATAACACGTTTTTGCTTGAAAATTCATGTAAAAAGTAAAAAAAATAATATTATTTTTCTTTGTCCACTACTAGTAGCACATTATCCGTAATTTGCCCAAATTTTATTGCAATCAGATCAATATTCACTGTTCTGTAGCCAATTAAAGAAATCAAAAGTTTTTTGCGATTTCTGAAAAATAGGTGTTTTTTAGATACAGTGTTTTGTCATGATACGGCAGCGCACTAAAACAAGAATACCTATTTATTTTGTAATTGCATCAAATCACGCATTTTACAACGCCTTGCATGGCCCACGATTCGATATAAACAATCGTGAAGTTATTCATCTCGCCCGCGCACTCGCGTTCCAAACAAACCAAACGCAACAAACTTCACACCGTAAGCCAGATTCAAAATTGCAAAGAAAGTGCTATATATGCAGCTATACATAGATATTTGCAAAACTAACGTTTTCCTAAGTATGAAGAGAGCGCTTGGAAGCCCCGTAAAAGCCCACAAGAGCGAGCGAGATGTCATGCTATTTATAACGTCGCTACTATCGCCGTTCAGCGCCGCCGGGCCGCGCAGCGGATTTGTTATGCAATTCTTGGTATTTTACGTAAAATAAAGCGCGTTATTATGAAAGTGATTTTATTAGAACTTTTTTCGTTTGGACGATGTTTGGTTTTATTTTAAATCTTGATTTGAGATTTATAAGGCAAGCCCGGCTTTTGGGCTTCTATGTAAGGTTCGCCACTGAGATGGTCCCATTGTCACCAAACCAGGATCTGATGACAGGATCTCAGGGAAATCGAGGGCAACCCTCAAATTTTGTAGGCACGCATTACGTTTTCATATATTTTCTCAAGCTATTTAAGTGTTTGCGTCTGGGAGACATCATCTTATGTTGATGAGCTGATGATGGAAGGTTAAACTCCTTAACGGTTAGGAGTTATAGGAAGTTTCTTTAAATATCATATGCATGTATAGACCTTTATTTGTATTCTTTCTGGTTATTCAGATGAGCTGATGATGGAAGGTATAACTCCTTAACGGTTAGGTCACACAACACCTTAACAGGATACTATAATATGTATAATATCAATGCGAAGTAGGTATACAGCGCTTCCAGTTACTCAAGTTTCCGTAGAAGGTCAGAAAACATTGAATTATACCTAATGCAGGACAGGGGAAAGTACAAAGTGGTTTTATATTATTAACGAGCCTGGTTATTTTAGTGCCCGCTTCTGAATTAGTGAAAAACATTGTATATATAGAAATACTGTAAAGGACCGTATCTACCTGAAGTTTAGTCGGGCTTGCTTGCACGCTTATACTTGCACACTTTCTTGCACGCTTGCTTGCTTGCTTGCGTGCATGCATGCTTGCTTGCATGCTTGCGTGCTTGCTTGCTTGCCTGTATGTTTGCTTGCTTGATATCTTGGTTCTTTGGAATACTCATGGTACACGCGAGCGAAGCCGCGGGCAAAAGCTAGTCTTATATATAAAATTCTCGTGTCGCGGTGTTTGTTACCAAACTCCTCCGAAATGGGCGAAATGGCTCGACCGATTCTCATGAAATTTTGTGTGCATATCGGGTAGGTCTGAGAATCGGCCAACATCTATTTTTACCCGACTGCAAGGACAGGGTAGGGGTAAATGTTAAGGGTGGTTCGCCCCTTAATTTTTGATGTGACAACGTCTAATAAATCGACGCTGGCTTCATACACGAAAAAGGATTGCGCAATGTAAGTACATGAGCGATGAGCGGCGAACGCAGGATGTACAATGCGATGTACAATGCGGGGTTGGGGGGGGGGGGGGGGGGGTATTCAAGGCTGAACAAATTGCGCCGGGTCAGCTAGTCTAATATACAAAAATCTCGTGTCACGGTGTTTGTTATCGAACTCCTCCGAAACGGCTTGACCGATTTTTATGAAACTTTTTTCACTGTATTCGGTAGGTCTGAGAATAGGTCGTACGTAGGCTACTATTTATTCTTCGCGGACGGAGTCGCGGGCAACAGCTAGTTTAATTATATTTTGTAAGTCAACTGCCATATTTGATAATATTTTAAGGCTAAATTGGAATATAATTGTTATTTAGTTCATAGTAATAGTACTATTATGTATGTACCTATATTGCTGTGCCCTTACAGGGTAAATGTTGAAGCTGTACCTACCTTTTAAGATCTTCATGAAAACGTTTAATGCAATAGGACAGAGTTTGAGTAACTCGTGCATATGCTCTTGAAGATCATAATTAAATGAAGTATAACTAATGACGGCACAGAATAAATAATTGAGCACAGATGACCATCGGAACTACTAAATAAAGTGAACTCCACAACAATTAACTTGTATTTTGTAAAAGACTAGCTTTTGCCCGCGACTTCGTCCGCGTAGAATTCCAATTTGTGGTGAAGCTTATTCATCTCTTTCATTGTATAAAACAAAAATCCGGCAACGGCAACATCCATCATTATTATCATTTCATCATCATCAGTATCAGTTAGTGAATATTATAAATCCCGTTCATTCTCTATCCCGTGGGAATTTCAACAAATTTGTCCTTATTCTATGCAAACTTTCGCTTATTTTTATCCCGCGGGAATTTTGCATTTTCCCCGAGAAAAAGTAGCCTATGTCCTTAAAGGTGTATTTTTCTACCGGTAAAAGAAGTTTTATAATCAGCCCCGTAGTTGAATTCACTTATTTTTTCCCGTGGGAATTTTGCTTTTTCACGGAGAAAAGTAGTCTATGTAAAAAATAGTTGGTGTAGCTTCCTACTGGTGAAAGAAATTTTCAAATCAGCCCTCAAGTGATATTCACTTCACCGAATAAATAGTAGGTAGCCTAGCCAATAAAGGATAGTGTAGCTTTCTATTGGTCATTTTTTTTAAACTCAGCCCCGAAGTTAAATTTACTATTTTCTCTACCGCAGGAATTTTGCATGTATCCGGAAAATAGCATCCTATGTTAATCAAGGACAGTGTATCTTTTCTATTGGTGAAAGACATTTTAAAATGAGCTCCGAAGTTGAATTTTTTTTTCTATCCGTTGGGAATTTTTTATTTTTCCGGAAAAAAGTAGCCTATGTCAATAAAGGATAGTGTAACTTTTTACTGGTAAAAGATTTTTTTTTAATCGGCTCGGAAGTTTCAGAGATTATCTATCCCACAGGAATTTCCAAAAATCCCGCAATAAGTTTTTTTGCTGTTATGTATGACCATTTACGTTTATACTTAATTTGAAAAGTTTAGTAATTGTAGTTACGGACATAGGATCCAGTTGATTTGAGTATATAAATTCTGATTTATCCTTATCCCGTAGGAATTTTCAAAATTATTGAAATTAGCTTTATACCTATTCTAATAGTCTACTTGCATGCCCAATTTGAACAGTTTAGTAATCTTCGTTATGGGGATAGGGTCACTCTCGACTGATGAAATATATACATCCCGTATATTCCTTATCCCGTGGGAATTCCGGAAAATTCTTTCTTATCGGATGCCTACGTCATACAAAGACCACATCCTCCAAGTTTCAGGTCTCTACATACAGCGGTTTAGGCTGTGCGTTAATCCGCCAGTCAGTCATTTAGGGCTTCAGGACTAAAGCATTTTATATGTATTTGCATTGCACCAAGCTTTTATGCGAGTTCAACAATGATGTTTGAATACTCAATTCGATTTTATTCGAAAAAGGTTGAATTCACATAAAAGCTTCATCATCATCATTTCAGCCGTAGGACATCCACTGCTGGACAAAGGCCTCCCTCATTGACGCCTAATCTAATGATTGGGAGCAACCAACCCGTAACCGTAATCGGTTGGAAGCGACTTGCATCCACCCTGAACCTGCGGCCTTCATCAAAACGTCCGTCCATCTCGTTGGTGGACGTCCCACGCTGCGCTTGTAAAAGCAAAAGCTTGGTGAAATGCAAATACTTATACATACATATAATTAGTTATTATCAGAGATCAGATCAGGAAGTGGTTGACAAACGTAGACAAATGGTTTGCAAAATTTGAAGTTTCGTGTCGTTTACATTGTGTCAAAATAAAATGTAATTTAAATCAAAAGCACTAAGGAGTATTGATTATCATCTTCGAAGCAAATCACCCCCAAAACAACTTTCTACTCCTTTTTAACCCCGTCAAGGGATGAATTTTAATAAAATACGAAACACGTCTTCCATCAATTCTGTTAAAGATTGTTTATGCAAAATTTGAAGTAGATTGGACCAAGGAATCACGTTGTCCCATACAAACTTTTTACCCCCTTAGGAGTAGAACTACGAAAAATCCTTTGTTATCGGATGCCTACGTCATACAAAGAACACACCCTCCAAGTTTCAGGTCTCTACGATCAGCGGTTTAGGCTGTGCGTTGATCCGTCAGTCAGTCAGGACAAAGGATTTTATATGTATAGATGACGAGCAGTTGTCATTAAGCTATTGTAACTTAGATTCAAATTACACTGAAAAGCGAGAAATAAAAAAAAAACATGTTTGTTAGTAAGTTTTTTTATTTGCATTGTGTTATTATTTATTTACCTACTTAACTGATAAAATAAATATGCATTATCTTGTTATCTAAAATTTCACAATTCTTTTCAGTAATACTTTGTTATGTTCTTGCTTACAAATAAGCTAGCTGTAGAATCGTTACAAGCAAACTGGTTAATAGACTAAACATTTTGAGTACGAGACTTGCGTTCACGTGGAACATACCATAAACTGGAAATAAGGGTGGCCTGTCCTCGATTAATTTCAACATGTTCTTAGCTTTTTGCCGCAAAGGTCCTGAAATAATTATATGAAAAGTAAGAACATCATAAAAATAATTTTTGTAACAAATTTAATAATTATTTACCGTCAAAATATCGCGACATGACGACGACTGAAAGATTCTTTGTTTTTTTAACTTCGTGGAAAAAAAACTCGGTGTGGATACACAGTGATAGCAGCAGACTGACTTTAATGTAAATCAGAGTGAATATGTGTATAAAATCCAGCATCAACAGTTGCTGAAACGAGAAATATTCTTTGTTAAGCTTCGTAAAGCACCACAATGGTCGGCGTGTCATCGTAGATTAAGTTAAATAGCTCTGCCTTCGACTTACAATCTTTTTAAGTGTCAATAACAAAACTAGCGTGCCTAAGTACAATAGTTTAATGAACTAAAACAATTACTTTGCTCACCCGCGACCTTTCCATATTAATGAACTAAAACAAATTATTTTGCTCACCCGCGACCTTCGCGAAGGTCGAAGGTCGCGGGTGAGCAAAGTAATTGTTTTAGTTCATTAATATGGACCACCGCAAAGTAACGCCTGATTCAATAAATTACAATAGTTTAGTATAGATCATTTTTTAGTGGTTCGGTAATAATACCTATGTACTTACAAGGTTTATATTTTTTTGCAGAGCGACAATACAGTACTCAAAAGGTAGTATGATCCAAAAAATAAACGACGTGCAAAAGATTAACACCTGCAATGAATACGCATATTAGTAAGGGAAATATTAAGTTTGCTTATGACGAAATTGATAAATAAACTACACTTTATAAATGTAAGAAGACTATGAGCAATGCTTATCTTTTTGAGGTATTAAGTATTCAGAATAAGTAAGTTTTGACCCTAAACTTCACCTGAAACTCATATAGCTTTTGAAAGGAAATAAACCCAGAAAAAATGTTTTCAATATAAATGTCCGTATCACTGAACTCGAAGTCTTGCCATTCACTTGCAATTTTCCTTAAATTTTTAAACACATTGCTTTCCGTATTGAGAGCTATCGTTCTGATTTCTTTTTGTAAATGATTCGTGATGATGAAATTTATCAGGCGTATGCGATTGGCGAAAAATGTGATATGGCTGCAGCAGCAAGCTGCCTCGATTGTAAATGTTAATGTACTAGATATAGGTCCAAATAAGTGAATAATATTAATGTGCCCCCAGGTAAGCCATATGGTTATCATAGACAAGGAAAAATAGCCCGTTATTAGTATCACCATTGCCTTGAGATTGACTTTGTACTGCAAGCTATAAAAGCTATTTAATTTATTTAATCTCATAACACGATCTATTGTCTGCATCTGGACAAGCAATTTTGCGTTTTCTTTGTTATTTAAGAATCGAGTGTGGAGCACATTGAGGAAATTCATCAGACATGTTCCAACAACCCCAGTCAAAAACAAAGTCTTCATTGATCGATCGGTAACAAATGTGTTAATAAAATATGATTGTGAAAGGCTGACAGTCGAATATATTGTCACTGTTACGAAGAAAATAGAGTATAATTTTTGTAAAGCAGTGGGTGGAGTAATGAAGGCATCTTTTACATTGATGCGGCATGAACCCAAAATTGTTTGGAGGATTCGAAACGGAGCAAAGACTCTTATAAAATTTTCGTCCAAATTATCTTGCGAGATATATTCTAATATTTTTAAATGATTTAGCTTATTTTTATTTGAATTTCCAATTGCTGACATGATGGTAGGAATTTTTTTCACGTTAATGTGTCTGTACTAAACGGTCTACGTTATTTGAATGTTACGTTACAATTAGCTAAAACATTCAGCGTAGGTATCTAATAGTTGGAAAGGAATTTTTATGAGTAGATACCTTCATTACACCAACAAAAAACACCATCATTACTTTTATAATTGGGCTATTAAACACATTACCAATTTTTGTGCAGCTTTAGGTTTTCAAATTTATAAGAAAGCAAATTGCAGTAATATAACAAGCAAAGATGTTGTTATTTGAAAGATATTGAGCAAGAGCCGAGCATCCATGCGCCACATTCCATACACTGAGAAGCTAGGCGGCGTTTCCTCTATCAGCTTCAGCATTCTTTTGGCTTTTTCTCTTAAAGGTCCTGAAATTATCTTGTTTATGATCAATTCATGATGTATCATTTAATCAAAATTATAAAGTACCTGTAATCTTAATATATAAAAGAAGAAACTGACTGACTGACATATCAACGCACAGCCCAAACCGCTAGGCCTAGAGATTCCAAATTTGGCAGGTAGGTTCCTTATAAGGTCTAGGGGTGCACTAAGAAAGGATTTTTCAAAATTCACTCCCTAAGGGGGTGAAACGGGGGTCCAAAGTTTGTATGGGGAAACAAGATTAGTTCGACTATTTTATTCGAAACTTCACAGAAGTACTCCTAACGATAAATGATTAAACACGTGTTTCAGGTTTTTTGGGAATTCAACACCGGGGAAATGGGGTGACAAAGTCTGAAAATCAACATGGGTATTGTTTCTATGGTTTATCGGGTCGCTGGTTACGAAAACAACAACGGTTTTAAAATCCAACGTGGCGGACGTAAAATACCATCTCCCTGGATGGGGTGCGATGGGGTTGAAATGTCTAAATACCTATCAATATGGGTGTCGTTTCTAAGGTTTTGCCCAAACCACTGGACCTAGAGACTTGAAATTTTGCACATAGATACCTTATACAATGTAGGCATCCACTAAGGAAGGATTTTTGGGAATTCCCACGGGATTAATATAATAATATACTAATAAACTCATAAACGGTTAGGAGTTGAGAATATTTTTTCAAATATTATAGGTACCTACGTATAGACCGATAGTTGTATTTTTTCAGGTTATCCAGGTGAGCTGATGATGGAAGGTTAAACTCCTTAACGGTTAGGAGTTATAGGAAGTTTTTTAAATATTATGCACGTATAGACCTTTAGTTGTATTCTTTCTGGTTATTCAGATTTTTAGTGCCCGCTTCCGAATTAGTGAAAAACATTGTATACAAAGAAATACTGTAAAGGACCGTATCTACCTGAAGTTTAGTCGTGCTTGCTTGCACGCTTACTTGCACGCGTTCTTGCACGCTTGCTTGCTTGCGTGCATGCATGCTTGCTTGCATTTTGCTTGCATGCTTGCTTGCATGCTTGCATGCTTTCTTGCTTGCTTGTATGCTTGCTTGCTTGATATCTTGGTTCTTTGGAATACTTATAGTACACGCGAGCGAAGCCGCGGGCAAAAGCTAGTATTGTTCATAAATGCAGAAGATTAGTTACATTCATATAACGCAATGAGTCTTTGTAGAGAAGTAAAAAAATACACCTCGATTTCATTTGTGAGACAAATTGAATAATTAATTCGAGTGGTACCTAATTTTATAGCAATACAGAATTTCACCAAGTTTTGAATGACTATTTACTATAAAGTCTATTAAGTTGGAGATAAATATCAAATCCAGACTTTATAACGGTGGTATCACCTAATAAGGAGTATTTACCTTCTGTGTTACGTGACAGCACATAAATGCACAGTTTCTTCGTGTTGTCAACTTCTCGGAAGAAAACTTCGCTAAGCACACACAGCACTAGAAGTAGAGCGGCTAACATGAGTGATAACACGTTGAATTGTATTAAATCGAGCAACATCAGATACTGAAACGAGAAGATGGTTTAATAAAAGTCGTCTATTAATCACGCGATGTCTTAGGTAAGCAATGCTTTAACACCTCTCCCTCCCCCTCGTGATTATATCCATGATTTTTTTCGAAACTCTTTCCCCTCTTGTACCTTACATGGTTTTAATGGACAAACTTAAATATCTTGTATTTGACATAAAGCTAAAGTAGAGCAGATTTTAAAGAAAACATAGATAATCTACCTTGTCAGTGTTGGCCTTTAAGGCGAGAAGTCCGTATTCTAGAGTACACAAGATCCACGCAACAAATACGCCGCAGAACCAAAGAATCTGAAAACAATAAAGTACATATTTTGCTTATTGTGAAATGCAAAAGTGAAATGAAAATACCCACTGTACCTGAAGTTATTGATAAATTCTAAACACAATTAATAACAATAAATAATTACTTAACCATTTTTATTTAATGCATAGTCTAAGATTAAAAAAATCACCTGAAATTTGTATTGATCCTTGAAAATAGTGAATCCGTAAAATATCTGTTTCATATAAATATCCGTGTCACTTGAAGCAAAATTTTCCCACTCGGTATTTTGCGATCTAAATCGTCTGCATAGTACTTCCATGTTGTTATTGTCTTTTTCAAAATATTTTGTGATTATTGAATTTATAAAACGTATTCTAACTGTAAAAAATACTATGTGGCTAGAGCAAGAACACAGTTCAGTTATAAATGTCTGTGTCGCCCACGATAATCCGATGATTTCAGTAAATCCAAATTCACCATCTGTTAATGTTAGTGACAATACCAAAATGGCTAAACAAAGAGTACTCAAAATTACAGCCGTGGTGAGATTGTACTTGTAGTGTTTTTTATTAATGCTCTTGCTCTTGTTTATTTTCATAAGACGGTCTATTTCTTGCATTTTATTTATGAGATTAACGTTACCTGCGTTGTTGATAAATCGAGCATTCATTATGCTCATTGAAAACACAAGAATAATGCCAATCGTGACGCCTTCAAACAACTCGGCAATTTTTTTGTTAGTGGCAGAGAACCTCTGGCAGTAATTTTGCAAAAGCTGGATGATTGACGTTATTGTTCCTGCCACACAGACAATCGTGTAAATTTTTTGTAAAATCGTAGGTGCGGTTACGAATCGGTCGGTAATGTGTACACGGCAAGATCCGCAAAACATTTGAATAACACGAATCGGTTGAAAAACTTTAATGAAACTTTCGTCTAATATGTCATTGGATAAGAATTCTGATGATTTTCTAAAATACTCATTCTGATCCCGGCTTTGAAGTAAAACCATGATTCTAACAGCGTTTACGACTAACTAGGTACGTGGTTTTTGACCGCTTGAGCGTGTAAAATAATATATTGTAATATTATTCACGTCAAAAATAATTAATGGTTTCTGAGTAGGTAAACTTACAATTAGCTAATGCAATACTGATAGAGTAGGTACATATTTTACGTATTTAGCATTAATAATTCAAGCTATAAAATAAGTTAAGTATTTGTGTTTGCGTGATAACAGTACCAAGGTAGGTACCTACCTCATTTGATAAAATAAGAATGGTTGCATGTTTAGGGTCCTGTAGTCCTACAAGGAAACACTATAATTTCGCCATGAACGTCTGTCTATCCGTTCGCGGTTTAGCATAGAGACTTGCTAGACAACCGCAACTTTGCATGGCTCTAATTAACCACGCGGATAAAGAAAAAAACAAACATTTTTTAAGGTACGTAAAATGGGGATGATTTTTTTTCTCGACAGAACCCATAGAGCGAGTTATCCGTCTTTAGGAGATAATATAGGTCTTTTAAAACTAATGTAGGTACGTTGGTTTGCTACACCATTTTTAGGGTTCCGTAGTCAACTAGGAACCCTTATAGTTTCGCCATGTCTGTCCGTCTGTCTGTCTGTCCGCGGCTAAGCTCAGAGACTGTTAGTACTAGAAAGCTGTAATTTGACATGAATATATATATATCAGACATGCCGACAAAGTGGTTAAATAAAATAAAGTAAAAAAATTTTTTTTAGGGTACCTCCCATAGACGTAAAGTGGGGGTGATTTTTTTTTCTCGACTAACCCTATACTGTGGGGTATCGTTGGATAGGTCTTTTAAAACCATTGGGGGGTTGCTTACATGATTTTTGTATTCAGTGATTTGTTTGCGAAATATTCAACTTTAAAGTGAAAATTTTCATTAAAATCGACCGCCCCCCCCTCTAAAATCTAAACTGTTGGATGGAAAAATTTTAAAAATTCAAAATGGTAGTAAATATATTAAATTTACTAGGAAAATTATAGCGGCTAAGATTGCTTGGGAATTATTTGTAGTTTAAGAGTAAATAGTAGCCTAAGGTATTAAACATACCGTCACTACTTAGAAAACTCGTACCTCAAATCTGCATGTAAACAAAACTGAACCTTGATACGCGCGTAATAAAGTTCACTTTGCCAGATTAACGATTTTGAGATACGAGCTTTTTTCAAAGTATTGACGATATCTAACTTGGAAGATTCCGTACACATAAGTACGAAATCCGTAGAAAAATATTACTTGATTTTTTCTTAATGGCTACGGAACCCTATCTTGGGCGTGTCCGACACGTTCTTGGCCGGTTTTTTAGATGTAGAGATCGTATTTCAAAATATTATGATTTAAAGTGTTAATTTTTGTTAGAGTCAAATATCCCCCCGCTACTAGCAAACAATCCTTCGGATTGAAAAATCTGAAATAAATCATAATTTAAAAGGAAAACCACCACAGCTTTACAAGTTAATGAGTAGGTAGTCGTCGATCAAAATTTTCTTTATTCATAGTTCTACCAGTAGTTCGATAGTTGAACTGTTTGGATTTCTTTTCCAAATTGTTATACTGAAGATGAAGGATCGAACTACATATTTGGAAACGCAAATTTTATTCCAAATAGGACTACTATGAAAATAATGGTAGGTACCTACAATGTCAAATCTAATTGTTTACGTTGTGCGTAAGTATATTTTAACGGCTGATTTATTGTATTCTCACAATTTTCAAAATAATTCTCTGTGGGCCCGTACGACTGTAAGTTACACAGTTTTTAAAAACTATGACAGAAAATAATTTTAGTCCGATTGAGAGTCAAAGTAAGCAAATTACTTTGAACTGTTATAAATATTTCGAACTTGAACTGATGAAAAATTTAAATTCACCTTTTACTGCTGCCCAGCAGTAAGTTGAAAAAGCTATAGGTGTTTCTCTCTCGACTGTTTATTTATAATATTGTGTCTGAGAGTTAAGAGTGACAAATTCAAAGCAACAAGAAAATTCACCTCTCCAAGTAAGAAAAAGTTACGTACTTATCCGTCATTGGCATTAGACGATTTTGAACAAGAAGTCATCTGGAAACAATAAGTATATAATTTTCATCTGTCCTATAAGCAATTCCCAACCTTAAAGGCTCTCCACTCTGTGTGAGCCGATATTGATTACAAATTCATCATTTCTACCTTACGGCAATAAATAAAGAAATTAGTGAACTGAAACAATTACTTTGCTCACTCGCGACCTTACGATAGTTACGTTTGTGGAAGAAATGCGTGTACATGCAGTTACTCTACCTCCACACTGTTCGACCTGTGGTTCGACCACACACAAATCACGGTATGGTTTTTTCTACGGTACGGTTGTGGTACCTACTCTGAAGATGAGCTCTGGTTGAGTTCGAAACGCGTCAGTGTAGTTTGGTGGTGGTGATAGTAGTGTGTTTTTCCTACTCCTGTACTTTTATCTGTTTTTTACATGGTCGCGAACAAATATTATCTATGTTCTTATATTATAAGAACATAGATAATAATAATGACTTAAGAAAGTCTATACTTAATCTATTCGCCATAACAGCACTTGTGTCGTAATGTCGTTATTACGATACACCTAGCTGCCACATAATATTAAATGTAGGGTACACTCAACACTAAAGCCCAGTTTAGACCTGCTGAGTTGAGTAGAGTAGGGTACAGTAGGGTCCTCTAGGGTCCAGTAGGGTACAGTACGGTACAGTAGGGTAGAATAGGGTACAGTAGGGTAAAATAGGGTACAGTAGGGTCTAGTAGGGTACAGTAGGGTAAAATAGGGCACAGTAGGGTACAGTAGGATCCAGTAGGGTTTTTTTTTTTGTCTCTGTGTTCCCTCGACATGCCTCGAGGCTTTCGTTTAGCTATTACTCATTCATACCAGTTCTCGCTTTAATGCCTCTCGCACTTTCATGCTTCATACTGATCTTTCTTTCGTCCACCATCTTTTACTCTTTTACCGGGTGGGACTCCCGACTACCTACTTAATCTATTTATTTTTATTGTAGTAGGGTACTGTAGTTACAGTAGGGTAGAAAAGGGTACACTAGGGTAAAATAGGGTACAGTAGGGTCCAGTACGGTACAGTAGGGTAGAATAGGGTACATTCGGGTACAGTAGGGTAGAAAAGGGTACATTCGGGTACAGTACGGTACAGTAGGGTAGAATAGGGTACAGTAGAGTAAAACAGGGTACAGTAGGGTAAAATATGGTACAGTAAGGTCCAGTAGGGTACGTAGGGTCCAGTAGGGTGCAGTAGGGCAAAATAGGGTACAATAGGGTACTGTACGTTACAGTAGGGTACAGTAGGGTAAATAGGGTACAGAAGGGTAAATAGGGTACAATAGGGCACAGTAGGGTAAAATAGGGTACAGTAGGGTAAAAAAGGGTACAGTAGGGTCCAGTAGAGTACAGTAGGGTAGAATATGGTATAGAAGGATAAAATAGGGTACAGTAGGGTAAATAGGGTACAGTAGGGTAAGTACTATACCCTATTTTATCCTACTGTACCTTATTCTACCCTACTGTACCCTACTGTAACGTACTGTACCCTACTGGACTTTATTTTACCCTACTGTACCCTATTTCACCCTACAGTACCCTATTCTACCGTACTGTACCCTATTTTACCCTACTGTACCCAACTGTACTCTACTGTACCCTATTTTACCCTACTGTACACGACTGTAACCTACGGGACCCTATTTTACCCTACTGTACCCTATTTTACCCTACTGTACCCGACTGTACCCTATTTTACTCTACTGTACCCGACTGTACCCTATTTCACCCGACTGTACCCTACTGTACCCGACTGTACCCCATTTTACGCTACTGTACCCGACTGTACCCTATTTTACCCTACTGTACCCTACAGTAGGGTACAGTACAGTACAGTAGAGTCGAGTCGTAGAAAAAATATTGTATGCAACGGTGTATAATTTGGTCTTTAAGAGGGTTTATACCTGCTGAGCTGGCAACGTTGCATTTTTATTTGTTTTTCTCGATTATTCCATAAAAATTTAATGAAAATTAAAAATGTTTTGTATACAAATTGTAAGTTAATGTGTCTACTGCAATAATAATTCGTGATAGACTTTTATTTTCTTTAAAAACGAACAAATTATTACCTAACGGTTTTTAAAGAAAATAAAAGTCTTATCACGAATTATTATTGTAGTAGACACATTAACTTATCTATTAGAACAATTTGTATACAAAACATTTTTAATTTTCATTCAATTTTTATGGAATAATCGAGAAAAACTAACAAAAATGCAACGTTGCCAGCTCAGCAGGTATAAACCCTCTTAACGGCTCGTGCCGTCTTCCATTGCGATACTCGCATTCGCTCGTATCGCAACTCACGTCACTCGACTTTTAAGACCTCACTTATACAACAGTTGCATAATAGTAGATTGTTCAACAAGGGACTAAAACAAGCCATAATGACACGAGATATTTAGCCACCCGAGCGATAGCTAGGGAGGCTATAATTCGAGTTGTCATTATGGTAGTTTAGTCCCGCGTTAAACACTCTACTTTTCACTTTGAATGCGAGGAAAAAAACGACGTACAAAATTACTTTTTTACAACGTATGCTCAATACGAGCAATGGACATCTGTTCAAAATTCAAATAGCAAAAAAAATACCGCTGTCTTTTCTTTTCTTTTATATTTTTTTGTAAAGTGACGCTTTAAATGCTTGCATAATTAGCCAACAGATTCTAACTTAAAGACTATGTTAAAACTAATTGGACTATGCATGTAAGAATGATAATTGTTCATTCATTAGAATCGGCAAATAAATTAACCTAATTGTTCTAAGTTCACCTTCACACACAAAATATATTGTTAACTGAAACACTTACCCGTGAATAAAGAAACGACTTTTTAAGTTTATTTTCTATATGCCAATTCTTTGTTAAATTATATCTAATTATACTTTCTATTTACTATTAAATGCAACTGACATCGCATTATTTTGAAGTCACGCCATATTAACATTCAAACGTAACTGCTCTATCTACCGTACACTCCAGCACTGCTTTGCCGACAGTGCGGATTGCTATTTTATCGACAGAGCAGGGAACTGCTTTGCCGACAGCGTTTTTAAAAAATAAACAAATTAAAAACACCTAAGCTAAAGGAAATCTTTCTTTACGTGCAAAATAAAATGAATTCATCTTTAATATTTTATAATTAAATAGATTAATATTCGTAATTATTCAATGTGTTTCACGAAATTATTATTTTTTAAATATTTTTTATACAGTTGTCATTTTGAGGTTATTTCCACGCCCTAAAGGCTTCCACAGACCGAAGCGCAGGGCGCTACAGTGTGTTCACAGCGCGCTTCGGTCTGTGGAAAGCTTTAAAATTGTCTATACCCAGTTACTGAAAATGGTGATAATCCTCCATTCACAAACACCGTGATTGGCAGTTTAGGGGTTTCCATAGTCAATTAAAAAAATTTTACTTTAATCCCTTGAGATCAAAAAAGAGCTTTAGTCCCGATATGCAGAGACTAAAGTAACATTTTAAGAGCATGAGAAGTGAAAAATACTATTATAGTGTGTTTTCCTTCACCGTAAAGCTCTTGGTAAGTAATGTACATGTTCAAGGCATGTCGCGTCATCCGCATCCAACGCGTTCCTGCAACCTTAACCAGGTCGTCGCTCCATCCTGATGGAGGGATACCTAAACTGCGGCTTCCGGTCCGTGGACGTCACTTGAGAACCTTTTGGCCCCATTGGCCATCAGTTCTACGAGTGATGTGCTCTACCCACTGCCAATTAAGCCTGGCGATTCATCTAGTTATGTCGGTGACTTTAGTTCTTGTGCGGATTTCATTTCTAATGCGATCCCGCAGAGAAACTCCGAGCATACCCCTCTGCCTTCTGAGTGACCTTGAGCTTTCTTATGAGGTTCATCGTCAGCGGTCACGTGTCAGTGTCATCGTGTTTACAAGTGGATCCTCGCATATTTCTGTTAATACGCGCAACCTTAGAAGGAAATTTTCGAAATGCCCACGGGACAAGGAACTATTAATAAAATAATAACCAACAAAATTATATTTCAAATTGCTGCATTTTATTTTAACAATTGTTATTGTACTTCGGTGTGATAATGTGCACGGTATACATATAAATATCTAGCCTAGACAAATGACGATAAATAACGACACAACTCGTGTTAGACAAAAACTAAGGAATCCATTTCTCACTTCTAGTTTTCAAACTGCTAAAAACGGCGTAGTCGCTCCGCACGCCCCGTTGATGCTAATAACGTCAAAGAATCTACTTCAGATTCGGAAAAACCTGTTGAGAAGAATCCGGCCAGAAACTCAACAAGGTATAAGTATTTTTTCAAACAGATCTTGATTGTTATTAAATTACATTAGCTACATAAGTACATCTAAAGTATTTAACGCAACTAAATTTTTTAACACAGTAGATGCGCGATAGATACATCAATGAAACTGATAATGATAATAGAAACTAGTGGAAATAGACCGAATGCGATCGGTAACGCTCGTGCATTAGACAATACATCTTTTGGCTCTCAATTAAATTCCATGATAAATAGATTCCCATTTTAAAACGTTAGCTGCAGAATAGTAACTATTAGAGTAGTCACGATGTTAAATATGTCGAGTAATAGATATACGTCCATACGCCACATTCCGTATACCGAGAAACATGGCGGCGACATTTCTATCAGTTTAAACATGTTCTTTGCTTTTTTCCTCAAAGGCCCTGAAATAATATAAATTACAGTTAACTAATAATACTATATTTTCTGTTGTTACATCTATCGCACTCGCACACTGTAGGTAAACCGCCGTACAACCTTTTCGCATTAAAAGCTGCATGACTTCCCTGGTGAAGTACAATGGCTCACTGAGACAAGGTTGTTGGTACAGCGAGTCTAGCTAAGACGGTTTATTATTATTGCCTAGGCCTACTAGCTGCTCACGACATCCACTGCGAAGAATTCGTTGTCTTGTCGCGGTATCCCGCGGGAACTATCGTTGGTGCCAGTGGCGTAGCTACCGTAGGGCAAGCGGGGCAGTGCACCGGGGCCTCCAAGCTCAGGGGGCCCCGAGAAACCCAGGGGGGTATGAGAAACGCGCCTATAAAACACTACTAGTGAATTTACAAGAGCGCGAGTCTAGTGAATTTAAAGTGCATTCATCCTTACTTGTCTTATCATGTAAACAAACACGGGTTGGGGCCCTAGTTTATTTTTTGCCCCAGGGCCTTTGGTTAACTAGCTACGCCACTGGTTGGTGATACTGGAATGCCGCGTTACTAGCTCATAAGGTCTCATCATCATCATTTCAGCCGTAGGATGTCAACTGCTGGACATAGGACTCTCTTATTGATAATGATTACGGTTGGAAGCGGTTTGCATCCACATTGAATCTGCGGCATTTACCAAATCGACGTCCATCTCGTTGGTGGACGTTCCACTTTGCGCTTGCCGGTCCGTGTTCTCCATTCTAGAACTTTTCGTCATAAGGTCTAATTTGTCTAATTCTCACTGTTATTTAATTTCAAGTTAAAAGCCTTATGAATGAAGAAAAAGATCTTACCATCCACGTAACGTGACATGACTAAAACCGACAACTGTTTAGTTTTGTAAACTTCTCGGATAAACGATTCGCTGTGTATACAGAGCACCAGGAGTAAAATCAGCTCCATTGCCGAAAGTGATAGCAAAAGGAGGTAATCTAGAAGCACGATACGCTGAAATAAATATTTATTCGGTTTAAAACTTTTAAAGTTCTTTAATTTGACAACGAATCATTGATAATGATAACCTATTAAATACCTACCGTGGCCGACGATAACCAGATATTTAGATTTAAAATATAGATTCCTAAGGTTATTAAATTTCAAGTGAAAAGTGTAGTAGGTATAAAGTCCAGGTCGATTTGGCGGGTTTGTATCATTTCGTCTAAAACGCAACTAGTCCTAGCGGTAACCGGTCTAAAACGCTGCCAGTCAAAACGCATCTCGTCTAAGCTGCAACTGGTCTAAGTAGCTACCAGTCTACGTCGCTAAGCTGCCGTGTCACGCCTAAGTAACGTAAGTTGAGATACGTTAGTTATGCTTAACAGTGCTAAATCGTCATTTATACTATTCTAAGCAGCATCTAGACATAACCAATAAGGCCTGCCGTGTTTAGACGAGATGCGTTTTGGACTAGAGCAGCGTTTTAGACCGGCTACCGCTAGACGAATTGATACAACCCAATTTTCTTATTTATTACTCTAGCGCAAGGCTGGCCAATCGATTTTCCAGGTGAGCAAAATTTCTTAGTGGCGGCGCCGGGCCACCATCACTACCACATTCGGTAATTTTACATAACGAAGACAAAATATGCTTATTTATTTCTATTATAACTCTTTTTACGTAATGTGAGCTGGGAAGAGTTCCTGATACCAAGTAATTTGTCAATTTTCGGTTTTAAATCTGATATTGACACATACTTAGTAGTAGTACAATCAAATCCGAAATGTGTTGAAAATGTTGAACTTGTCTAAAACGTGCATAGAAAAGTCGCCCAATGTTGGGAAATCTTCACTAGAAACTTTTTTCCAAAATCTTCAACCGACCCACCAGGTGGAAAGCGCTGCCACAGCGGGCCGACCAAAGTGCTGGCGAGCAAATTTAAATGCTTTGGCGGGTCACTTAGTGGCCTGGGTTTGGCCGGCTTTGCTCTAGCGTATTTGCCGTACCCACTCTGCTGTAGGTAGATTGA
The DNA here is from genome assembly GCA_947563465.1 of Archips xylosteana. Taxonomy (NCBI): domain Eukaryota; kingdom Metazoa; phylum Arthropoda; class Insecta; order Lepidoptera; family Tortricidae; genus Archips; species Archips xylosteana. The sequence goes on from OX387349.1 coordinate 15,674,948, forward strand.
TTTCCGAAACAGCGGTAGGTCATTATCAAACCTTTTAATTAAAATAAGTAATTGCTTACGTACTCTTACTCATTGGTGGTTCGGTGGAGAATAATTTACCTGGTTTAAATAGTTGTGTTGCAATGTAAATATACCATACTCAAAGGTGAACAATATCCAAGCAACAAATACCACGCAAAATGCAAAAATCTGAAACACAATTAATATAGGTACACTGGTACATTGTGAAAATTACTTAATAATACATACGTTGTTTCTGTACATATCTAATTTTATTGTATGATGTACCTATAGATCTGAAAATGAATTCACCTGAAACCTATATTGATCCTGAAAGGTCGCAAAACCGCCAAAAATCTCGTTTATATAAACGTCTGTGGCACTTGTCTCAAATTCCTGGCATTCTGCGGGGATATCCGCAAGTTGATCTGCTAATATGTTTTCTTTACTCAAGACCTTAATACTACAACGTCTTCTTTTAAAATGCTTAATGATAATGGAATTTATCAAACGAACTCTCATGTCGAAGAATCTTATATGGCTCGAACAACTACTCAGCTCCAAAACAAATGTCTCCAAAATATATGTTGCCCCAGCGAGTTCCAAAACTCCAAATACCTCTTTTGCAATTAAAAGCGACAAAAGAAAAATGGTCATGAAGGTAATAGCTAACGCGAATACCGTCCTCCGATTCTGTTTGAAGTGAGTGATGTTGAGGTTATGATTTGTTCTCATTACACGATCTATTTTCTGCATTTTGATTTGCAATTCAACATTACTCTTGTTGTTCACGAATCGAGTGTGTATTATGTTAGTTGAGAAAACTATGAGCACTGCAGAGATACCACCCATCCATAGGAAGTACATTAAAAAATGTCGCTTGTCGTTAAACCTCAAATAATAAACTTGTAAGAGATAAATGAGAGAAATTGTCACCAATGTTATGCAAAAAATAGTGTAGCATTTTTGATAAATAGTAGGCCCGGTCACTGAACGATTTTTAACGTCTACGCGGCTACATCCCAGTATTTTTTGAAAAATACGATATGGCTCGAACACTTTAATGAAATCATCGTCCAAAATATTATCTTCAGCGTATTCAGGAGAACTGAATTCCATGAATTCATTTTGAACCGATCGCGTTAATGCCATAATAGTAATTATCAGTATATATCTAAAGAAAACGTGTGATGCCAGTAGAAAGCGACAGGTTACTAATTTGTGACGATTATTGTCAGTTTCTTGTTCAGTTAGTCAGGCGTAGCTATCACGTTGTCAAAAGATAATAAAATAATCGTACCTTTTAATAATTCCTACTGAAATTACCTTTAATAACTTAATACTTACAAATAATTGTTGGGAGGGCGCACGCTTACTCGATTTAGAAAGGTTTTTTAATACCATGCATGATCAAAGATTAGCAATTTGCAGAAGAACAATTGTGTAAGTAGCAGATATTGCGAATATGTGCAATGGTAGCCGATTGTCAACAGTATAAACGTCGTATATCGTAAACGTCGATTTCATTTCCACAAGCATGAGGATTTGTCGAGCTTTCTTATGCTTTTTATCTGTAAAAATAAAAGCTAAGTATGTACCTATAGGTAATCTTTCTAAACATCACATGTATCGGCAATATTGACATAAGTAATAGAATGAAAATTAAGGTAATTTAGTAAATTTATTCAAATGAACAAAAATTACCTTAGGTACATACATGGCAGCAATGGTATTAGACACTAATCAATGGTAAAGTTTATCGTAGATAGTTATCGACGCCGGCCCGCTAATCATAGAGCGACGTTTATACGCAATTACTTATCATTTTAAAGCAATCAAATTACTGATGGATCGTTAAATTGTTATATTTTTAGCTAATATACCTTTAACCTACGTGTATAGCGTGTATATGTATTATAGTAGGTACCTACATCGCAGAAATTTTACCTTGATAAATTTCCTTTTAACACAGTAAACTAAAAACAGAAAGTGAAGTAAGAAAAAATACAATAAACTTTTATAACTGGTGCAGAGACTGAATACTTAGCTAAAACTCGTTGGGGCTACTATCAGGAAGTCAGACAATGACAGAATTTATAAACAAAGAGTCATTCCACTTAAAAGAGCTTCTCTGACACTACTGTTGGTGACAGTGGTCTTGGCGAGCAAGCATAGTTTGACTTTAAGAAAAATGAACTATGGGTACTGTGGTCTGAAACATGAACATGACGCACAATTCAAACTAAAATGTTGTCGATCAATAATATATTTGAAACTCATACATAATAAGGTTTTTGTCCACGTGGTTAAGGTGCAAGCATAAGTTTATGGTGGTTTTTCACTGTTCTTAATATTTACATCCAAACCGAATCAGAATCCTTCAAAGCTCAAGACAAAATCGTAACGGTAGATACACACCTCCATTAGCCGACGTCAAAGACAATATATTGCAACAGAGTTTTCGTATTTGATGCATCTTTGAATTAAGTGCATTTGCGAGATAACTCACAACAAACACTGCTACCAATAACATCAGAAGTACTGTTGCAGATATTGCTATATAGTTTGTGTTAGCGGTCTGAAATGATAGTTAGAATTTGTTGATTTCGCTTTTCTTTTTAATAACACAGATAAAGTATACCTACTTTTACTCGCACGGTACCTTTTCTTTGATTGCAGTGACCACATTTTGCATTAACGTGAAGTCCCATATCATCACTTGACATGTGAATGATAAAATCTATTAAAATGGGAGAATTATTAGTCAGTGTGTGTAAGTAACTTTATTATAACTATGTATCTACTATTTTTCTTGCATATCATGAAAATATATTTTTTCGCTTTATAATAGGTACTGTGGGTGCGGCTCACAAACATTGCAACCACCCTATCTTGTGTGCTAATAAAATCAACTAAAATCCAATGGCCACCACTTTATCCAAAGCTTTCGTAACACATAAGATTACGGTGGTGTAAACGTTTCTGAGCCTTACCACTTAACTATTGTAATTTGTAACGGCTGAGGTCACTAGCAGAGACACACCATATCTTGCCTGCTTAGATACTATCGAAATCGTGAAATAATGTATTATAGTTAATTAATATCTACCTACTTATAGTTAACTTACCGGAAATTGAAACAATTTAATGATATCGCCCAATGCATCTAAGATACCATGCATGCCAATAGCAAGCTCATCATGATTTTTCACCTTCTCTTGATCAAATTCCGTAGTAAGAAACGACATCTTTACTGCCTTTAATTTTTTCTTAAAATGTATCGTTTCTTTTTCTAATATTACGTTCATATGGTCCAATCTCAACGCTAGGAACTTCAACATTAAAGACACCAGTATGATTTCCATGTAGCTTCCAATCCCCATAATCTGAACGAATAACACCGAAGGGCATAAGGTTTTCATAGCTATGTCATTTAATACCAATATACATGAAAACCATACGACGACAAAAACCACTATTATAGTGATTGAATATGAAAACATTTTCTGATTCGACGTTGCGGCTCCCTTCATCTTAAAAATGCGATCGATCTTTTGAAGTTTAACATAAAGTTGGCTGTTTAGATTCCTATTGTGAAAGTTATTCCGCCAAGCACTTACGGCATTAATTAAAACATTGACGAGGAAACCATATTTAAGGAAAGCAACGGAGGTTAAAGCTTGTAAATTTGTTTCACAGTAAAACACAAAATCGGCGGTGGCTAGAATGTTGAATAGCCATATAGTACTACTATAAAACTGATAGTAGACTGATGGAGCTGTGACGTATCTGTGCTTTATTTTCACTCTTTGGAAACCCAGCCAGCTCTGCAGAGAATGAACTGGTCGAAACATTTTGATTAAGTCTTTCTCCAAAATGTCTGACGATAACTCTTCCATGTCGTCGACTAAAGCACGTCCGTTCTTCCGAATCCAAATAATTTTATAAAGATAGGCACTTATTTCATTATCTTTAAAACACTTTGATTACGTCTAGTCTCTGGGGGGGCACAAAGTTAAAAAAATAGCCAAAAACTCCATTCCAATAGCTAGTTAAGCTTTGTAGTTTTATTATGTTAGTACTGGACCCACTTACTAACTGCGTACGAAAAATGTAGGTATCCTGTAAGTACCAACAAGGTATGTCAGGATGGAATTTCCAGGTATAAATTACTGGCTTTGTTATTTTATTAGATATTACTTGAACAAATTAGACAGTAAAATAAAACCGACATTATAACTTTAAAAGATTGCGATGTAGGGTCATTTGGTAAATCGATTTAGTATAATATCCACAAATTTAGTTTATTTTAGTAATTTTCTCAGTTCATTAAGTGTTAGTTCGACATATTAAGTACAACGTGTAAGACCTGTGTGTAAGACGTAAGCACAGGATATTATAAAAAATGCCGCTCAGTGATTTTTTGGCAGAAAATTCGCTTGATGTGAATTTTGTCAAACTAATCTCTCCAGTTCACTACTTGCAGTTAATTTTGGGTTCCAGCTGCATAGACATAAGCAACAATATTGTCAGAACAGTAACGATTAGTCAGAAAATATACACAGTTTTTTGTATCCTCGCAGTCAGCGGATCGCTTTACCATTTTGAGGTTTCTTATTATAATGCTTTTTTCGCAAAGGACAAAACTCTATTTTACACCTTTGCCTTCGGTCTGCTAGTGCAGTATTTTTCATATTTATATAATATTATATACGCTAGATTTTTTAAAGGGAAGCAAACAGTTAAAGTATTCGTTCTGATGCAGAAAGTCGACTGCGCTTTAAAAAGGAATAATTTGATATCATCCAATGATATCAATTACTACATTACTATATTATGGATTTGTTACGTTATGATTTCCTTCGGTTGCGGTTTTGCATCATACGTCTTCTACAATATACAAAATGCCTTTTTCACTTTACCTTTGGGTTTTGGTATCGTTAGTGTTTATTTAGAACTTATTTCGACTGGTACCTGCATCTATTACTTGGCAATTAGATTACGATTCCTGAATGAAGTAATTGGCAGTAACCTCATAAAACAAAAGCCAAACTGTATGGTACACCATAAAAGAAGGACAAATAAAATCCAAAGAATTTGGGTTGTAACATCTGACGACAATAAGACAATATCTCTGAAAGATTTCACCAATATTTTAACTTCTATTCTAAAATTATTTAATGATGTATCAAGACTATTCAGTTCTCAGGTAAACATTATGCTCTCTACAATATCCATTACAAGAAAACGATATTAACATTTGAAGGATTTGCCACACTGGGATGCGTTCTGCGGTCAGGTCAAATTGAACGCAGCCCGCATTATGTATGAACAACATTGTCGGTCTCTATATATTTTGTATCAGTAGATATGCGATCTTACCGTGCGTGATTTATAAAACGTTAGTATAAATACTAACGACCGCTTTAGCCTAGTTGGTAGTGACCCTGCCTACGAAGCAAGAGGTCCTGGGTTCAAATCCCGGTAAGGGCATTTATTTGTGTGATGAGCACGAATATTTGTTCCTGAGTTATGGATGTTTTCTATGTATTTAAGTATTTATTTATCTATATAAGTATGTTTATCGTCGTCTAGTACCCATAGTACAAGCTTTGCTTAGTTTGGGACTAGGTCGATTTGTGTAAGATTGTCCCCTAATATTTTTTTTTTTTTATTTATTTACTAAAGTGTTTCTGCAAAAAATATTTTTTACAGTTATTTAACGTTATCGTCACCCTTTTCATTTGGACGTTTCTGGTTATCGAATCAACCGTCGTTGGATTAAAAACGCAGGTAAGTACTTAACATTTATCTGAATGCTCGCCTTGTATTGCAAAGTTAAGATGCAATTACCAGCAAATTAAGTAGGTAGACTGGAGATTGTGTAGATACATTTATTAAGCATGTGGTGTTTTACAGCTGGTCCCGATACACGCTTCAATAACGCTAATGCTTTGGATGGGATTCTACTTTATCCAATTGACAATAGTTGCGTTTTCTTGCGACTGGTTCTCCAAACAAGTTCAATGCACGAAACGTTTAATATTACGTGCCTTAGCCGTTTACTACGAAGGTGAGTAAGCAATTTTGTTCGACTTTGAGCAATAGGAAAATTATATTCAGCTTTGTATTAAGTATTCTTTAAATAAACCTCTCGTAACATTGGTTACGTCACAAGTCATTTTTAACGTGAGCGTGCGTAAAACGTAGACGTGTACACTAAATATCCTCTTGGGTCTTGATTTTTTGAACTGATATAGGGCTTAATATCCAGTATGAATTATAAGTCTTATAATTTTGGAAATTATTTAGGCATAACTATTTAAAATTCTCTATTCATTGAATAATTTGTACTTTATTATTCTCAGCAGTTATTCTGACAACTGATTTGTTCTTTATAAAGTAGGCTAGGACTCACGAGAGAATAATGCATGCATACCTACATACTTACTTATGTCGCCACCCTCGAGAAATGAGAGAAAACAATGGGTAAAGCCAAGCTAAAGGCAACTCCTGTAGTAACTGCTTTGTTATTTAATACTAGCTTTTGCTCGCGACTCCGTCCGCGTGGAATTAGTAATTTGGGCAGGTTATTTTTTTATCCAATTTGCTTTTTCATCAATTATGGCTCTCCTTAGTTCCTTCCGGAAGAAGTGAAACTTCATAATAAACAAACCCACTCCCAATCCGCCCCCAGCCCGCTCCTAACCCGCCCCCATTTCGCTCTCAACCCGCTCCCAACCCGCCCCAACTCGCTCTCACCCCGCCCCCAACCCGCTCCCAACACGCCCCCAACCCGCTCCCAACCCGCCCCAACTCGCTCTCAACCCGCTCCCAACCCGCCCTCAACCCGCTCCCAACTCGCCGCCAATCCGCCCTCAACCCGCTCCCAACCCACCTCCAACCCGCTCCCAACTCGCCCCCAGCCCGCTCCCAACCCGGCCCCAACTCGATCTCAACCCGCCCCCAACCCGCTCTCAACTCGCCCCCAACCCGCTCCCAACCCGCCCCCAACCCGCCCTATCTAACTGGTCTATCTATCACTGAAAGAATTTTTCAAATCGGAGCAGTAGTTCCTGAGATTAACGCCTACAGATGAAGTTTTACTTCAAAAACCCCCGATTTTGAAACATTCTTCCGCTCCGCTCCGCTCCTATTGGTGTTAGCGTGATGATATATAGCCTATAGCCTTCCTCGATAAATGGGCTATCTAACACTGAAAGAATTTTTCAAATCGGAGCAGTAGTTCCTGAGATTAGCGCCTATAGAAGCTTTACTTCAAAAACCCCCGATTTTAAAACATTCTTCCGCTCCGCTCCGCTCCTATTGGTGTTAGCGTGATAATATATAGCCTATAGCCATCCTCGATAAATGGGCTATCTAACACTGAAAGAATTTTTCAAATCGGAGCAGTAGTTCCTGAGATTAGCGCGTTCAAACAAACAAACAAACAAACTCTTCAGCTTTATAATATTAGTATAGATTATCTATGGTCAAAATGGGTAATACCCATGCCATTTGAATGTGTGATATTCTGATCCGTCTGCTGCCACCCAACAATCAGCTTCTTATCTTGAATTATAAATGAGATAAACAAATACATGACAGATAATTGGATTTGCTATTATACGTGCACATTCACGCATTTTAAACCATTTTTTAGAAACGTCACGAGCACTTGTTGTTAAGCTCTGATGAAAAAATTATAAAATTTTCTTTCTTAACCCTTTCACCGCCGCGCCTCGACAAAACGTTAACCTGCTTTGAATCTTATGTCATTGTGTCAAGGTCACTTTGACACTGTACTTTGTGACACCTATATGTGTCGTTGGCGTTGAAAAGGTTAAACAAGGTATTACAGAATGAATTGATCAGACACGAGTGTTCTTGAGTCGACATTTTATTAAACACTATTGTTTAGTATAATTAGGTTATGTTTTTGTAAGTATCAGCCGTTTTGACTCTAGCTGTTAAGGTACAATTTTTTTATGCATATACCTATAAATATAGGTACCTAAATAAATGAAAAGTACCGGTATAAATCTTTACTATGGTGTTCATTCGTAAAGTAAAGTATGAAATAGTCTGTATTTATTTGGTGATACATGTATGATTTCCATTTCAGACAAGGACGATAAAGTTCGTAAGACGGCGTGGGAAATGCTACAGCTGATTGAATTCGAGAAGCCCATTTTCTCCGTTTGCGGTATAGTTGTCCTCGACAAGTCCTTGCCTTTCAAACTCATCGGCGTGATTACAAGCAACGTGCTTGTTTTTATCCAATACACTTCTAATGTTTTAAATACTAATTAATGTGCGAGACTAAAGGCCGACGCAGACTACATACAGATCATCATCATTTCAGCCGTAGGACGTCCACTGTTGGACATAGGCCTCCCTCATTGACGCCCAATCATTACGGTTGGAAGCGACTTGCATTCACCCTGAACCTGCAGCCTTCACCAAATCGTTCGTCCATCTCGTTGGTGGACGTCCTACGCTGCGCTTGCCAGTCCGTGGTCTCCATTCGAGAACCTTTGTGCCCCAACGGCCATCTGTTCTGCGTGCTATATGGCCTGCCCATTGTAGTAGGGGAGCCCTGGATGCTAAATTTGCAGTTACTAAAGCGTCATGGGGACCTGTTGGATCGTGAAGATTAGGCCATAAAACGAACGAAAGTTTATGTAAAGTTTTTCATTTTAGTGTGGGGGAAAGCGCGTATAAAGGCCGTAACAGGAAAAGGGAAGAAAAAATGCCCTTTTATAATTAAGAGCTGTTTTATTTTTCTATAGTTACCCACATCTAGTAGTACAATTGTGCAGTTTTGTTTAAAAATTCCCATTGGTTCAGCCGGAAAAAAATAAAATCCGAATTCATGAAATATGACTTTTCTCAAAAAGTATTAAACTTTATAGTACCACCTTTTTTCATTTTGGTTAACTAAATAGTATATATGTCCTGAAAGAAAATTGAGTCTCCATCTTTAACATTTCTGTAAAAAACACGTAAGATAAAACTTCAAAAAAATTTTTTATTAATTTCTGAATTAGTGACCACTCTAAGTGACATTTCTAAAAAAGCCTTATTTAATGATCTGTCAGTCATATTAGTTTGACGGTTAAAATCGAAAAGCAACAGTGTCAAAATTTGAAAAATATGTTGGTTAGGTTTTGTTACATTTTATTCTTATACCATTCCAACACCGCCAAATAACTTAAAATAAATCCTCTTTGTAAAAAAATAACAATAAAAACAATTTTTGGCATTTACATTAATATTGGCTTGAAAGTTTATTTATGTCATTTGTCGCCTTTGAAATTAAACTTATAAAACAAAAACCTTTATTTTTAAGTTATTTGGCGGTGTTGGAATGGTATAAGAATAAAATGTAACAAAATCCAACCAACATATTTTTTTAAATTTTGACATTGTTGCTTTTTGATTTTAACCGTCAAACTAATATGACTGTCAGATCATTAAATAAGGCTTTTTTAGAAATGTCACTTAGAGTGGTCACTAATTCAGACATAAAAAAAATTTTTTTTTGAAGTTTTATCTTACGTGTTTTTTACAGAAATGTTAAAGATGGAGACTCAATTTTCTTTCAGGACATATATACTATTTAGTTAACCAAAATGAAAAAAAGATGGTACTATAAAGTTTAATACTTTTTGAGAAAAGTCATATTTCATGAATTCGGATTTTATTTTTTTCCGGCTGAACCAATGGGAATTTTTCAACAAAACTTTGCACAATTATACTACTAGATGTGGTTCACTATAGAAAAAAAAAACAGCTCTTAATCATAAAAGGGCATTTTTTCTTCCCTTATCCTGCTACGGCCTTTTCAAAATTGTAAAAAAAAAACAGTCACATGGAAATACTCGAGCGCGTCAGACATTTATAGTGTAGACGCGCAATGCCTTTCTGATAACCGAGAGATAATAATCTGACGATTAATAAGTGGGGGGTGGCTGTAAATAGGGGTAGAAAAAAAATATAAAAAAAGTTATTTGAGCGTGTTAGATATTCAGAGGAAATGTTAAGTGAACTCAAAAAAGTGTCCTATTCAAATGACTGACGATTTGAGCGTGACATAAGGAAATAAGAGAATCACAAAGTTGTAAAAAAAAACGTCACCTCGAAATACTCGAGCGCGTCGGATTAAGATAAGGTAAGTTAAGTACATGGATAAAAGTGTATATTTCAATAATCTGACGATTTGAGCGTGACAGATTATTGAAATATACACTTTTCTCCATGTACTTAACTTACCTTATCTTAATCTGACGCGCTCGAGTATTTCCGACGATAATTTTTTTTTACAAATCTGATCGGCTGCCCTCAACAAACGCCCCTACATTAAGGGTTCATATTTGGTAGGGGTACATCACAAGGTGTAAGGTTTCTCCCTATATGATTTTCTGACGCGCTCGAGTAACGCGCAAAATCCCCTCTTGGGCTCCCCTACCATTGACATTTCAACGAGCTAATCCGTTTGGCCAGATATAGATAATGCATATAAATTAAACTGTTAGAAAGATGGCGCACCAAAAACGCACACAATACATGGTGTGCCTTCTTTCTTATAGTTTCATTCGTTACAACTTTTGCATGACGCACACGCATTTAATATCTTAAAGCCGGCCTTAACCTCTCGTATGCCTTGGTGCAGATCTGCACCAGATTTAAGGCTATCATTTTGTATTTTTTTTAAAAATCTGTATCATTGGATTTAAAATTTAGACGACCAGATGGCCTAGTGGTTAGAGACCCTGACTATGAAGCTTGAGGTCCCGGGTTCGATTCCCGTGTCGGGGCAGATATTTGTATGAAAAATACGAATGTTTGTTCTCGAGTCTTGGGTGTTTAATATGTATTTAAGTATGTATCTATCTATATAAGTATGTTTATCCGTTGCTTAGTACCCATAACACAAGCTTTGCTAAGCTTACTTTGGGACTAGGTCAATTGGTGTGAATTGTCCCGTGATATTTATTTATTTATTTTATTTTATATGAAACAGTTGAGACTAAAATGCACGATTTTTTTCACTTCCCGCATAGGGGTTAAAGCGCATTTAGATCTGCAAGGAAAATCGTATAAGCTGCATTATATTGCGGCGGCCGATTGACCACTTCGTACGTTTTACGTCCTAGCAAAGTAATGTTCATTGTACGATTTCTAATTTGCAATTGGTTAAATGTTTTTGGGAACAAAAGTTTTTATTTTAGTAACGCACAAGTAGGGGAGACCGAGGACAGTTGATACAGAGGAGAGTAGACACAACGTCGATTTTTTAGAACTTATTAACTGCTAGCGAGCTCGCAATAGCGCGTGTTTGATAGCTCGAGACTTGAACTAAAAAACGCGCGCTATTGCGAGCTCTTTAGCAGTTAATAAGTTCTAAAAAAATCGACGTTGTTTCTACTCTCCTCTGTGTCAACTGTCCTCGGTCTCCCCTACTTCAACTTATCAAAAGCAATCCGAAATCTTTGTTCTTTGGCTGTCAATGTAAATACAGTTAACCAATTTGATTCCTAGGTCAGCACAGAACGTTGTCATAGTGACATTTTCGTTATTCTACACCGTTTAAAAACACCTTGTTGTAGTAAAATTACATAAAGTTCACCACTGACAGATGGTTTGCCTTCATTTCATATTCAACTTTGACGACCTACAAATAAAGCCAATTTTAGAATACTGTTACCCACGTTTGCAGATTTTGTAATAGCTACTTTATTTGTATGGTGTTAAAGTTGGAAATGAAATGAAGGCAAGCCATCTGTCAGTGGTAAACTTAAAAGTAAACGTATTGCAAGAAATAAGCGTTTTAGCGTGCAGGAGTAACAAATAAAGACACAAATTTCGTATTTATTAATATTATTACGATGATGAGGATCTTTGGCGGATCAGAAATCAAATTGGTTGACTGATTGCAGTCCTTAGCATTCGATGCTAGCTGAAAACTTGTTACTATGCGTAGACATGCGGAATTCCCCCATTCGCAGTAGTCTTACCGAGTATTCTTACCAGTCGAACCACTGGGAATTTCCTTCCCAATAGATTTACTAGTAGTAAGACTTGGCTACTGTTGACCAATCCGTTAGACCAACTCACCCTTCGCTAAATATAAATATTTAAAGTAAACCAATTCGACGGAGCCCCCCGCAGAAGAAGCTACCTGACTAACCTATAACCTACCTATTTTCTGGACTGAATTATGTCCATGGGTCGGGTAAAATAAACGGTAATCACATCAGACTACGAATAAATAAAATGAATCATAGTCACACCAATGTAGTAATTGGTTTGACTACGGATAGGTCATGCATGAAACAACACGAATCAGCGAAGTCTTACTATTAGTACATTTATTCTATTATTTTAGACGGCTGGACAGCTTAGTTGTTAGAGAATCTGACTACGAAGCTTGAGGTCCCGGGTTCGATTCCCGGTCGGGGCAGATATTTGTGTGAAAAATACGAATGTTTGTGCTGGATGTTTAATAGGTATTTAAGTATGTATTTATCTATAGAAGCATGTTTATCCATTGTCTAGTACCCATAGTACAAGCTTTGCTTAGTTTGGGACTAGGTCAATTGGTGTGAATTGTCCTGTGATATTTATTATTTATTTATTTATTATTGGGAAGCAAAATTTCCAGTAGTTCGACTGGTAAGACTACTCGGTAAGACTACTGGGAATGGGATGCGGAATTAATCAATCACATTAGTTGAAATCAATGTCAATTTTACAAGGAAAGTGAGGCGAGAAGCCTCTGGTAAGCTCGTAGTGTAAATAAAAAGTCACTTATTGTAAACTGATGTTTATATTCTTTGTAAATTCCAGTTCATGGTATAAACAACTACATAAGCATTACAAAATCGTGCACTAATAACAAATAACAAGAATAAATGTCTCTCATTCACTTCTGATACACTTAACGCTAGTTTGATTTTTGTACCTACGAAATGCCTTTTCCCGTTTTAAAATGCATCATGTCTTTTTGTCACTGGAAAAATAGGTATAGTAGGAGTCAGGAGGCCCGGAGTAAGTGTTTGAACTTGATACTTATAAAGAGTAAACTTTGTTTGGTACGTTCCCCCACACATTCATGCAGCATAGCCAGTTTTGGTTTACTTCAAATTGAAAATACATTTACAGTAGTTCATAATTATATGCTCGTTCCGACGTCAGGGACATGAATGTTTTTTTTTGCGACCGATCACACAATTGTTACCTGCCAGCTATTATTTCACAATGCCGCCGTTTAGCCGTTTTAGAGCACACAAAACAAAATACCTACATTGCCCTGGATATCTTAATTCAAACCCTCCTGTCTTCCTATGCTATAAGGAGTTTTAAGTTAAGTTACAATAGCAATTTAACGAGCTTACCAAGGCAACTTTTAGTAGGCAAAACGCAGATCTTCCTTGAAACCTAGTTTCTCTAATGCGGGTGTACACGCAAAGTTAATCATGGGCGGCGGCCCGCACATAAGCACTAGTACGTCGTCGCCGGCGGGGAAAAGATGATCCTTGATGATTTCGTCACTAACGAAGCCGGTGCTGTATTTCCATCCTGAAATTAAAAATAAAAACATTTTTATCTTAAAACCAAGTTAAGTTTTCAGGGGACTCTTAACTTTAACCATTTTCATAAAAAAAATTGAGTTCAACTTAGTTCTGTAGACTATAGGTACTTTTTGGGTGAATCAACTTTTTCTTGCCACCCGTTGCCATGGTTACTGAAATTAGGTCTCATGGACATGTGTTTAATGTCGTGACAATATTAAAACTGCATATTAATATATGTATTAGTGAATCTCTATATTATAACGGAACATTAAATCCTACACTAAGTATGAGACAACTTAGTCAATAGATAAAATTTTGCGATACCTACTATGAGTAACTCTTACATAATATTGAAGAGATAAAAACCATGTATACAGCGTTGTTATCAATTATGGTATGCTATGACTTCATTCTTGGTAGATGTCATACTCATGTAACGAGTTTCACAATATTAATTTCAAATAAAATAACGATAGCCCAAGTTAAAATTTTCGCCACAGATAATGTTGAATTCTGGAATGGTCTCGTGTTATAATTGGCTTTCTTTGCATGACTTCCGTCGCATACTAAAGTTAGGTAGGTGCTGCTTTACAAAAGGGATAAAAATGTTGTTGATTATCATAGATATAAAATCGATTGCACAGGAAATCGAAAATAAAAGTACGGGTTCTTAGATAATATTCATTAAATCATTTTAACCGCTGCGATACAAGACTATTTTTAAAACAAAATAATTTATAGGTCACGAGTCCAGCCGTCATTCGGACTGTGTGCATACACACGGTACGCCTTTAATACAAGTATCAATACACAATTTCACAGATTATTTGCCATAAACATCTTTGTACTGTTATCTATAGAGATAACTACGTGGCATAGTTATAAAGAGGCATTTGCATGCTAAGGGCCAAGCAGAAAATGCCAGTCTAGAAAATTTCACGAACCTGGTTCAGCTCGGTCGATGGTGTACCACACTTTGAATTGATCAGGATGTTCCCTCTGGTACTTCTCTAGCTCGTCCCTCAGCAGAATGTCTTGTTCAGTCTGGTTCGCGAACAACAGTCGCAGCTCTGTCCGATCATTGGTGTCTTGGCAGATGTGCCTCACCAGTTGTAGCATGGGAGTAATACCAGTTCCACCTTGAAACAAACAGATTATTTTAGGGAATGTCACAGAATAATAGAAATGCTTGCATGCAAGCTATCGTATGCATTTCAGCTCTGTAACGAATCGCCGTTGGAGTTAATGGTCAAAGATAAAGCTTCAAGAGAGATAACATTTAAAATTGGAAAAATAATATTCGCGCCAAAAATAAATCAACACCTTTTCAGAAGTGAATACACCAATTTTAGAAAGATTTGGATTCGCATTTAATAGTCTTTTTGTGTATGTATGTAAATATGTACTTTATCGTACACATAAAACACAAAAATAATACAAAACAACAAAACAAAAAGAGTACACAGGCGAACTTATCCCTAAAAGGGATCTTTTCAAG
Organism: Archips xylosteana; assembly: GCA_947563465.1. Classification (NCBI taxonomy): domain Eukaryota; kingdom Metazoa; phylum Arthropoda; class Insecta; order Lepidoptera; family Tortricidae; genus Archips; species Archips xylosteana. The sequence continues at coordinate 15,690,026 of OX387349.1, forward strand.
CTAACCTGTTCTAGATATGAATAGGATTGTGCTGTGATACAGCAAGGCGAGAGGGACAAAGTGCCTATGACGATAGCTTATTGGTTTTTCATTCTAACTATAGATCTTAGTCAGGGTGTATAGACTAAAGGTTGTTTTTTATGTTGTCACTTTTTTGCACCACTCTGCATCTATTATAAATTACAAAGTTAAGTTTTCGGTCATTGATGTCTCGAGTTTGGTGCAATAGCGACACCATTAACCAATAAATCAAAGACAGATTTCTAATAGAAAAACAACATAATTTTAACGCCGAAAACCAGATTGAATTTCAATTAACTGTAAAATTAGATTATAATTAGCTCATAGTAGTTGGCTACAAGTGATAACATACCTAGTTCAGTATTACCATACAAAATCTAAAGGGGAATTGCGTCTTGACAGCTCATAAGAATTATTGATTGATTGGTGTTATCAAATAGCCTATTCCGAGTTCATTATATTCACCTGCAATCATGTTCAGTTTCTTCGCAATAACTTTGGTAGGAGGGTCTTTTCTGAGTTTCTTTATGAGGAACTGTCCATTGCCGGCATACTGGAGACGGCCCGAGGGTCCTCGCACGTCGATGGTTTCACCAATCTTCATGTTCTCCAAATGCTGGGACATTTTACCACCGTCGGGGAATTTAGGGTGGACATTTTTGAAGTAAACCTGCAAAAAAAAAACTTTTTTGTACCTATAAAACATTTACGAGACTTGCGACATGTGAACTATCTGATGACTTAGGGTCTCCCCGAATCTATCGAGGCGGAATCGGCTTCAGCCGATCGGAAAACCTTTATGTCAAAATAAGAAATTTCTAATTTTGGGGCAATTTTTTTGCCCGTTGTAGTTTCGCAGAAATGTTTCGAACCTAGTGTACTCGGTTGGCTGTGGTCCCGAGTCCTTGAGGAAGAATCACAAAATTGTTTGAAACATGTTACTATTTCACTAAACTCTGCTTTTAGCTGCTTTTAGTCGGATAAGCAGTTCTGTTGTGGTGCTCAAAATGATCTAAACACCCTTTATTACCTGGCAATAAGAGTCGTTAGTTACTTAGTAGATCATTTCGAGCATCACATTTGCACATAGGCTTTTGCTGCTGACTGTACGTCAAAGATAAATTAACAGTGACGTGGCACCGTAAAAACTCGATTCTCATTGTGTTGCCTAAATTATTAACGTGACGACAACAAGAACAAATATGTACCTACATTTCACCTATATGATAAATCTGTAATTGAAAATAATTATGATAATTTATCAATCACACTAAGTCAACACTAAGCTATCATGACACGACAGAATAAGAGTTCGAATAATCATGATAAAATATGAATTATCGGAATTTGTTGGCATCATGATAGACCGATTTGTTGATTGCTGCCTTTTAATTGAATGTGACGTGTGTACCAAAAGGTCAGATGCTTAAATTATTGGCGTACCTACATTAATTTGCTTCTACATATATTGGTATTGTTTTATATCTACAACTTAACAGATCGCAACTGTTACGAAGGCTGTAGGTACGTAGAACTGCAGTTACCTACTTTCAGAATCATGAATTCCATTAACACTTAGGTGCACCTGTACTAGCAAAACAACTTTGAAAATACATTTATGTAATAAGAGCCGGCGTGTTATATGGCCAAATAGGTTCTTGCAATACAATACCATAACCCTTTATCATAAATATCATAATAAACAGCTTAGACCATTATCATATTAAGAAAATTTACATGGTAAGCAATGGGCGACGTTATCGCTATAGACCGATTTCTTCCAGGCAACCTCTCTCTTAGTGTTAGTTAATGATAGTAAAAGAATTGATTGGTGGATGTGATACAGTCACGCAGGTAATGTGTAAATGTTCCCTTTCACACTAGGAATAGAATGTATATTTTCAGAAGTACAGTCGGCCAAGAATATGGTCTACCCCCTACGGTCGAAGTTCATTTGCACATCATGATACAACGAGGTCGATTTTCCCTTGCAATAACATGATGACAGTGACTTAGGGATATTTAGATGTCACAGAAACTTTTGTCAAAAGTGGTAGACCACTTTCTTAGTCGACCGTACAGAAGTACTTAATATGTACATCGTTTACAATTAAATAACGTGGGCATGTTACTATTGTATGTATACTAAGTGATACCTATACTACTAGTACTAATATGTTCGCAAATATTTTTTTAAGGTGTTGGGAAGTTGGGGTTGTACATATTTTTAATCTTAATACAATGTAAGATAGCAGGCAAAGCACTAGTGTTTTTATAACAGAATCCTACAATTTAGGGCAAGCTGACTGATGTATTAGATAAGATAAGAAATGCACTGTTGGTACAGCTGCAACGCGACCTTCATTTATTTTTCGCGATATGTACCTAATTATTATTTGCCACTGTTGTCCCAGCCTATATACGTCCCACTGCAGGACACAAACCTCCACACAGAATCAGGGTTGGGCCGTAGTTCCCACGCGGGCCCTGTGCGGATTGGGAACTTCACACACACCATTGAATTTCTTTGCAGGTGTATGTAGGTTTCCTCGTGATGTTTTCCTTCGCCGTAAAAGTCATGGTAATTCAGCTAATAATAATGCTTGAACTTGGCGTAATTGTTCATGCCATGATATGTATGTATAGGTAGGCATAAGCATTAACATATTTGAGTGGCCTTTTATAATTATAATTTTGATTGATTGGCTGAATTGATCACCTAGAGTGTTTAAAGACTCAACAAAAATTAGATCCAAGAAAACTAATAAAAGCACTAGGAAATTATGTGTAGCCAATTCTAACTCTGGATAGCGGGAATACTATTCACCAATTAAGATCCTATTTACATATAAGCTAATGAAGATACATGACGACGCATTGACTTATTGTGGCTATACTTATGGGTTCTAAGCAAATGTATATTTTATGAATGTTTTCTTTGTCACAATATGTCATGGTAATGAGTTATAAGGTCTGTGAAAAACGCCATTAGCTACGATATAACTGCTGGAATAGATAGGACAGAAAGTCATTAAGTATCTAAAGTGTGGGATAGAACACGGTGAAAAGTAGGGCGATTTCACTTAATTATTGCAACATATTTTTTCTAACAAGAATATACAATACAATATCATAAGTTGCACAGAAAGAGGCTTTTATGAGTAAGGTTTTGAATAAGATTTTAAATGCTACAAAGTTAAAAGATTTTTATTTAATATTGCAATGTATATGATTACTATGTGATATTTACAAGGTAAATCGTCTCAAGGAGGGTGTTGAAGGCCTTTAGGAGGTAGCGGCATGTTTAGAAAAAAATTTAGGCATTATTCGGTATGATAAAATAAACATAAGCAGAAGGCAGGCAGAGGGTAAGTTACAAGTTAAATAATTGATAATTTGACAGGTATATTTGTCATTTCTGTCTTAAAAGTAATGCTGAGAGAGTTTGAAAGGATTTTAGTTTATACATATTCTTGGATAATATCATATTGGTCTGGCTGTACCTATGCCAATAATTCTGATACATTTCTACATGGTGATCCTTTATACATAACATTGACATACCTTAACAACCAGATCAACATATCCTTTCTCTTCATCACTGGACACAGGAGTGTATGCCCTGATGACCAGATCATCTTCCAGTTTCACTGACAAGTGAATGTGCTGACCAATGGGCAGACCTGAGGATATAAAATAATAAAAAAACTTGACATTTTGAGCACTAAGAATGCTGTGTTAAATTTGCATTTAGAGCACTACATTATTTTTATTGCTTGTTGGAAAAGTTATAAAAAATGACATACTCCTAAACGGACTATATAACGGACTAGATTTTTTGGATTGCATGTAACCTCTATGGATTTACTCCGAAAAAAATAGAAATTGTTATTATTAATTAAGTAACAGATAAATATACTTAACATACATTATTATGCTTAAATACACAATGTTATATCAAGACTCTGGCCATATCCATCATACAAATGTTCTTCCCTACGGGATTTGAACTCTGAATCAATAGCGACATAAGTACTTCAAAGTCAGGGCTATCAACCACATACTTATTCAATCAAGAGGCTCCTCAGAAAAAACATCAATAGAAGTATAAATGAGACTTTGATTTTTCTCTAAGGGTTCCGGGTACCTATGGCATGCTCCCGGTACTGAGTGTGTATGGCAAGAACCGGTAATTCCCAGTTCTGATACCATATTTGTATGGAAATCCAGTACCGGGAGCACACCCTAGGTCCGTGGCAATTATTATTTGGTCATTGTTAGGTTGGGTATTGGTAATTATTTGAGTGTTCCAAATCACTTTCATGGACACATTCTAGTAGAAATGGCAGAAGATTCTGATACAGTTTCCCGTAATCCGGTAGAAGTACAGGAGCCCTAATAATTAACCAAAAATGCCATCAAAATCTGCGGCTGATTCATAAGTAATGTGACCACAAAAGTGAGACAGTTGAAATGCTCAAATAAATAATAACCTGTATAAGGTAAGGTTAAAGAGGTGCGGCATTAGAACAGTTCAAAAAAGGCTACTCGAAGCAACACAGATAACTAACTAACATTATAAGCAGGCCTATAATTACAAACACTTACCTAAAACATGATCTTTGCTTGGTAATCCCAAGCGGAACCTCCTTGTGTCATGACTGATTTCTTCCTTCTCTATGAGTGGCAATGCATACTTTACATTAGGATCCACAAGTGTCACTTGCTTCTTATTTTTCGGTTTCTTGCCCCATAAGCAGTTGGCTATAACTGTGGCAAGCACTACTGTGGAACCAACCGCAACTACTATAGGCAAAACCTGAAATAAAAGAGGGATTTAAAACACATTTTAAAAGAAAATCAAGAAAATATTTACCATAATTGTGATTATAATATGAGTCACTAGCTATTTTATAATTAAGGAAAACAATTCTATTGAGATTCATAAAGCACTACTTTTAGGTTAAGTATGGAAAAAACATTAACCAAACTACTTAGGATTGTAGTTTTAAGTGGAACATTACTAACGCTTCTAGATTTGGAATTAAGTCTCATGGATCTGAATGACCTCTGTTCAAAGTTCTTTTTGCTTATTTCCCTTGATTCAAACTAAGAAAGAACAAAACAAATTTAGGTTAGTATACATACGCCGCCGAAGAAATCTGTATTGTCGTCTGAATTACTCATTGTGCAGAAATCACAGATTTGTTGTTTTTATTAGGTACGAAATAAGGCAAACACCGGCGCTCAGTAGCGTGAGTGCTAAGCAGCTTGTAAACGCGTACTGATTGACTTTGAATTTTGTTGATTCAATTCAAGTGACGTTTCCTACTTTATAGTTATGGAACGCGCACCTTGAACTTATTAATGTTATCTCGAAAAACTTCATTATCATAGTGTCAGTTTACTCCTCGGAGAAACCGCACTAAAAGGTAGTATGATCGTATGAAATTTTCACAAGTAATTCTATTAAAATGTGACGCTGACGACATTAATTGATAAAACCGGTTTAGAATACAAATAATATGGAGCACTAACCATGTTTGTGTCACCTGTGCTCATGCTCTCCGACAAATTTAAACTAAATAAATAATACGGGTAAACGTACCAGTTAAGCATTATCAATCAGAAACGATAAAATGATAAGGATAATCGACAGTCATGTTCATAATCAGTTTAACAATATAACCTAAGAAATATATCTGATAAGATTTAGTGTAAGAAGGAGCAAATCGAAGTACTAAAATCTCAAATTGAATACTTACGAGCTTGCTGTTGAAATTAAAACTCATCTTTGTTAATTAGCACTTTCACTAAGAGTCACGATTATTAAATTCGCTAGCAGCGGCGGCGGCGACTGCTAAATAAACGAACGGACAGATAAGTAAAGAAAGAATACACGCGCCCGGAATGTATTCTAGTTCACTGCTATGAACCCGTTACGTTACCTTTTTACTATTTTAGCGATGACGTTCTTAAAATAGAAGGCAAAAAATAGGATATTTGAAAGGTATACATAATTGTTGGCAAACAATAATGAACGCGTACACGTTGCCACAATACAATTCTGTTATTTTGTTAAATTAAGTAAAACCTTCTCAAGTATGCCATAAATTTGTTTTTCATTTGCAAAAAACAATTAATTATATATTTATATAAGCGAATTGTATAAGTTTATTATTTCAAATTTCAAATGTAAGTTTAAAATGTTAAACCTGTAATGACAATGACATTTCCGGTTCCGCTTGAACTGTCATCTGTGATATCGTGACTGTTTATGAAGTTTGCTAATAGGATAGTAAGATTTTAACTATAAATATTTCTGCAAAATTCAACATGGTTCTCGAATGGCGGCAGAAAACGCAGTGTAGGTATTTAGCATGGACTTAATACCTAACCCGGACTGAGTACTGCGACATAAAAGTGAGGCTGACAGAGAAATCAAACTAGTGCATTGCATCTCGTTCTAATTAGGGTGACCAAGTACACCTGCGGATAATTATGAAGATTTTTCTTAAAAAAGTATAAATGAGTCAATTCAGAATTAGAAAGAAATAATGTAAGCCTACACTGATCTTATATTTATATTACAATTAATTTATTTATTTTTATTATTATTTACTTTTATTAATGTTATACAGAGGATTGATATGTATTTTTGTATGTTTGTAACAAATGAACTCCAAAACTACTACCGATTTCAAAAATTCTTTCACGAATAGAATGCTACATTATTTCTGAGTAATACAGGGTAATTTTTTAACCAATTATTATTTTTTGGGTTGTTCATAGTAATTCATCCAATATTTGGTCGAGTTACTATGAAAAACAAAAAAATAATATGTTTTTATTTTAATTTAATGATTTATTTTTAAAGTCAATATATAATTAAATATTCTGTGAATATTTCAAGTGTCTACCTGTTGCCGTTATCAATATCGAGCAAAAACGAGCAAAAAAATTCATGTTTGTTGTATGGGAGCCCCCTTAAATATTTATTTTATTCCATTTTTTAGTATTTGTTGTTATAGCGGCAACCGAAATACATCATCTGTGAAAATTTCAACTCTCTAGCTATCACGGTTCCCGAGATACAGCCTGGTGACAGACGGACAGACGGACGGACGTACGGACAGCGGAGCCTCAGTAATAGGGTTTCCGTTTTTACCCTTTGGGTACGGAACCCTAAAAAGACAAATAACTTCAGTCGTAGATCATCTTTATATATATAAAAGATGCTTATTTTAATGTATTCCATAAAGTTTTTTTTTTTTTAAATTACGAAAAACCCGAAAAAAAAATTTCTGATCCAAATTTTTTTAAGTCCTTAAACCGGGCCCCTTGTCCTATACCCCAACCTGCTTTTCCGTCTTATCTACGAAATTGCATTAGTAGACATACTCACACCGGCCTAAATCGGCACCCTAATAATGTTTGGCATCTAGTTTTGTCGTTCTATCGTAAAATAGAGCCAAATGTTCCTTACCTGTGAAATGATATTCCACAATCAGCAAAGCATTCACTCTTACACCCCTTAACACAGCACATTTTCGCCATTTTTAGCGAATTTACTTAGTTGAATTTAGTTAGCTGACAGAATAACAAGAGCCACTAAACAAATTTGAAATTTGATGGAAAATTTGTCAACGTCGGTGAAACCAGTTAAAATTTACAATCACCACTTGATCATCACAATATTTTATTTATTTTTTATATTTGGAAAACAAACAGGCAAACATAGCACAAATACATAAATAATTTAAACAATTCATTAGCCCAAACAGTTTTCACTTATAACTAATAACATTTCTGTTGCTCAAACAAGAAGTATACTGTAAATATAGAGAGAAAAAAAAAGAAAGAACCGAATGAATACAATAGTAATGATATATTATAACCAAATAGAAAAGTATAATTGTATAACTATTTTCTTCCAAAGGTTCCTCCCGTTGACCTACCTACTATTTACTTATTATAATCTTTAACTTTAATTTTAATTGCAGAAACAAATTGTTGCAAAGACAGATGAAATATGTCAATATCGGAAAATTTCTCATTGTAAGATTTGCAAGCTCTAACAAGGAATCTATTTCTTGCATACGCCGTACGACTAGAGGGAACTGCAAATAATTTAGAAGTACGAGTTCGTCGATCAGGACATCGAAATGAAATTTTTGACAAAAGATTTGGAGACTCTACAAGTCCATTCAAAATTTTGAATAGAAATATTTGGTCACTGACTTCACGACGTGTTTGAAGAGACTCCAAACAGGCACTGTTAAAATTACTGAATTTATACTTCATTCTTCTGATAAATTTATTTTGGATTCTTTCAATTGTATACGCATGAACATTAAAGTGAGGACTCCAGACTGTGGTAGCGTATTCTAAGTTGGACCTAACAAATGCGTTGTACAAAAGTTGCACAGTTCTGGGGTTCTTGAACTCATTGCTTTGACGAAATATAAATCCTAGCATTCTAAAAGCCTTAGCAGCTATTTTATTAACATGTGTAATGAATTGAAGTTCGCTATCAAGATTTAACCCAAGATCCTTAATCTCCGACACAACCTTAAGAGATTTGTTAGCAATAGAGTAATTATATGCTATGTGTTTGCGCTTTCGTGAAAATGAGATAGCACAACACTTTTCTATATTAAGATAGAGTTTATTAACAGAACAATAAGAATTAAATCTATTAAGGTCACTTTGTAAGTTTAAACAATCATTTTCTGATCTAATGATGCTGTAAATTTTAGTATCATCAGCATATAATAAAAATTGGGAGTATTGAAAAGACTCAATTACGTCATTAATGTACATGTTGAACAACAATGGACCTAAATGAGATCCGCCTGAGAGGGACGCCTGATGAAACAGGTACAAAACTAGAAGTGTGCCCTTTAATAGCAACAGCCTGGGTTCTATCACGAAGATAAGAAGTAAGCCATCTTAGAAGGTTGCCATGAATGCCAAAGGTTTCTAATTTTTGAATAAGTAAAAAATGTGAAATTTTGTCAAATGCTTTAGAAAAATCCGTATATATTGCGTCCACCTGATAGCCTTTATCCATAGCATCCATAGTATAATCAATCAGTTCACAAAGATTGGATTCGGTAGAACGCTTATTAATAAAGCCGTGTTGCTGTCGAATTAACATTGGTCTAACTACGCTATACAGGGTATCGTATACAATCTTTTCAAAAAGTTTAGGGATGACAGACAACTTTGAAATACCACGATAATTACCAACATCATGCCTGTCACCACTCTTGAAAATAGGGACCACAATCGAACGTTTCCAACACAACGGCAGGGATCCAGTTTTCAACGAAAGATTAAAAAGCAGGCTTAAGGGATACGCAATTGCCACCCGACAACTCTTTAAAAAGACTGGGTGGATTCCGTCTGGTCCACTACCCTTAGTCACCACCAGTTTCCCAAGGTACCTCTCAATTAGATCAGATGTAATGTTTACGTTAGTGATAACAGTAGTACCCGGACAACCATTAGGATCAATAGGCGATACAGTAGAAGACGGACTGAGCGGCATGGGGATGTTATCCTCATTCACGAAAACAGACTGAAAAAAAATCTTTATTCGTCTTATTCGCTAACCGTCATTATCTTGTTTAGTCAAAATCTGTAACTTGTCTCTCTCTTAATAAGTCTTATTCGTTTTTCGTCACGGTTTTCCTTGGGCTCATTCGTCGTTCTTCCCTTTCGTTTTTTGTCTCATTTATTTACCAGCACCGAACGTATCGAAAAATTTTTGGCCAATAAGTACATGAGACAAAAACGAAAGGAAAGAACGACGAATGAGTCCAAGCAAAACCGTGACGAAAAACGAATAAGACGTATTAAGAGATAGACAAGTTTCAGAATTTGACCAAAAAAGATAGTGACGGATAGCGAACAAGACGCGGGTATGCTTTGAAGTCACAGTCTCTTAGTTACATACTTAAAAAAATGATGTAAACTTATTGCTAACAATATTATCATAAATTTTCAAATGCTGTAACATCATGATTCTTATCTTAAAACTTTGATAGAAAGCTATAACCCTAAGTAACTACTTATTTTGATTACGAGTGAACGCTTTAACACTCACCTGCAATATATTCTTGATCAGCTTAAATGCTGTAACCCACGTGGGTAATGATATTATTTTTCATTCCGCGTAAACGCTGTAAGTGACATCGGGCGGCTGAATATTGTTCCGCATGTATGAAGTAAGATAAAGAACTCTATTTTCTTTGTTTTTTATGTCGGTTACAGCATTTTCTGTATCATAAACAGCCAAAAATCATAAAAATTACTACGCTGTCCAGAAACTTCTAATTGTCGTAGAGCAACGTGGGTTACAGCATTCGACGCAGAAAAAAAAACTGAATCTAAATATGCAATAAAAAAATTTTGGTCAAGGTGTGGGTTACAGCGTTTATGCTTTCCACCGTCGAGTCAGTACTTGGATGGGTGACCGCCTGGCTTCATTTTTGCTTTTTGAATGTTTTGTTATGACGTTGTCAAGTTAAACTATCGTCCGTAAACTGACTTTACAGACAACCGGTTTTTTTCATTAGTATTTTTTGTTATAGCTGCAACATAAATACATCATGGTATTGTGTGAAAATCAGTAGATAGGAGCGACAAAATAAATAATACTAATGTAGAGCGAACTCGCTGGTTTTATTTTTTATTAGGGTTCGTACCCAAAGGATAAAAACGGGACCCTATTACCACAATAACTAATAGTCTATTACTAAGGCTCCACTGTCCATCTGTCTGTCTGTCTGCAGGCTGTACCTATCTCATTAACCGTGACAGCTAGACAGTTGAAATTTTCACAGATGAAGTATTTATGTTATTGGGATACTTCCCAATAACAATGAGAGTTTCTCCTTTTTAATTTAGTTGGAAGGATTAGTAGTTAGAAAAGAAAAACAGTAAGAATTAAAAATATTTATATCTTCAATAATAACAACTTACAAAATTATCACGTTTTTTTGAATAGCAATTATTCTAGTTTACAAATTGCAATAACCGTTTTATCCGGCGTTTGAACTTTGCTTTTTTTACATCAAACTGACTAAACACTATCTCACCTGATAAAAGTGCAGATGAGGCCAAATATGTATATCACTGATTCAGTAAAGCCTTTTTTCTCTAGCCTTGAAGAGCCCTAGGTTGTCAAAGAATGGAAAAGCTAGGATCCTCAAGGTTACAAATGTCATCCCCAACCAGGGCCGGATTTAGAGGTCTGGAGGCCTCGGGGCATAAAAGGAGTGCAGGCCCCTTGGCCACAAATTATTTTCCAAATAAAATGACCATTTTTTTTTCAGTAGACATTTCATTAAACAATTTTTCGAAGTCTTTATTGTGGAGGCTCCAGGACAGTGGCCCCGGATGCCCTGCCCAAAATCCGGCCCTGTCCCGAACGTACAAGCAAACTCCAGCACGCGGCTTAGAAGAATGCTCCAGGGTGTACCCTGCGTAGTGCGAGTACGCGGCGTCTAAGGGACATTTTATCTGCGTCTTGGTGAGGCAAAACAAGTGAGGCTTCTCAGTCTCTAGATGATGGTGGACTGCAGTGAGATTGAAGTGCAAACCTCGGATATTTGAGAGGTGCACTTTTAGTGAGAGGATGTGCATCAGCTGTAGGCACTTCCTCTTTTTTGTAGCATTAACCCTACTTATTTAAAAGAAGGACTTGAGAAAGATATGAGTGAATAAGGTTAGGGAAGACGGCAGCTGAACAGATATAATGCTGCTCACCCAACAGCACGCGAAAGTCAGCCACAGCACAGGAAGCCTGTTCTGGAGAGCGCGGGGACGCCCGAACCCCCTTTATAGATGGCAGTTGGGTCCTCTCTCCGGTCGCCAGCACTACAGCGTGTCTCCAGGATTTTTTGCGAGTTGCTGGGGCAGCCTTTCAAGGCTGGCGAAACCCCTACTTGGGCCCCATACTTACTGTGGCCGGCCAGCGGAGCACCGTGCTTCGGATCCCGCTACCCTCCGCGAACAGACACCCGGTGCAGCAAACCGACGGTACCGAAACCGGTTCACACCTAACTTCATTTCGAAACACGGCCGGGCTTGTCTGCCTATGTGCCTATAGGTACACTGTAAGTACTTCATGCATTTCTTTGAAATAAACACATTTCAAGTCACTACTGCCTATTTCTTTTGCTGAACACAATTTTCAACCCAAAATGTTTGTTTTTTTTTCTAGTTACGTATTGCTGTTAAGTATGTTATTTTTATTTGTCATTGTATGTCCGTATAGGATAATACATAATGTACCTACTATACATAATATATAAAACAATTACCTATCTCGATGTTTTATGTATAACTTATTTTATTGTAATACCTACCTAATGAACTTAAAATAAAATACACAGCCACTTATTTACTAGCTAGTTCTAATTATCTCTCTGATACTTTGCGTAACACCTGTCACCAAAACAAACGATCCGAAGGCAATAAGAATAATGTCCTTTATCAGGATCCATTTGAATTTGCCAAGACCTCTATCCCAATGGAACATGAGGTCCATTATTGACGGTGCTATGAGTCCAAGAAACGCATAGAAGAACGCTCCTTCTAGCCCAATGACTTGTTCTAGACGTGGTAACGTAGCTGCCGCTATAACTGCAAAAGATAAAGCAAATATATTAGTTTTCTAGGATAGCTATGGCATGGATCCTGAGTTTTTGATTGCTTGTGAAAATCTTAACTTGTGTTTTGTCTTAGTTTTACTTCATCGTAACTTGTACTGTACTTTACACACTAAAATGCACAGCATAAAGTTGCGATCATTGAGGTTTTTGTACTATGTACTCTTACATAGGTAAATAGTTAAGAAAAAACGTAGTATAATAATACAGGACATTTTTTAAAGAAACAAGAACATCAATACAATACGTAGGAGAATATTAAATTCAACCTTAACGGTCATACACATATTTATTTGTTCGCGTATCAAATGGCAAAAGTTAACTTTCACCCTTACCCTTAAGGGTCTATAGCCAATATTTTTTAATCAAGTCTCCATAGGCTTGTGTGGCGCCAGGCCAAATTTCGGCCCATTTAAATAAATCTTCAGTAAGGGTAGGTATGCGCGCACGAGCAACTTTAGTCGCAAGGCGATTTTTTTGTGTTATGTGTATTTGTATCCCGGGAGTCGCTGCTGTTTAAAGGTAAACCAAAAATATATGACTATTGTCAAGAGGGCGCTATTATTCTTATTTATATGGCAATAGTTCAGTATAATCGGAACAATGACATCTTGACTTGTCTAAACTGTCAGTCAATTGAAATTGCAAGCAATGTAAACAAACCTTGTATTTAAAATGTCTTTAATTTCCATTTTCCCTCATCAAATACTGCTAAATCCGTGTGTTATTTAATCAATACACACAAACACACACACACAAACACGCACACGCATACGCAGATACACACACACACACACACATACTCACACACACACACACACACACACACACACACACACACACACACACACACACACACACACATTTTTAAGTTTCCTATTTCTATTTGTTAATTTATGTAAAACTTGAGACAATCTTGTCTAATGTAAATCTCAAAACTAGATGAGGTTTTTATAGTTTATAGTTTGGATAGAATCCACTTTATTATGTAAGTACCATTTTTTGTTATGGAGGAGCGGTGTCTCCTGACACAAGCATGCCTAATGCTTAATAGGAGACTCCAACCTCGTCTGTTACAATGTGTAAAGAATGCAAATAAACATTTTTCATTTTTTTTTTTCAATACTTACCACAACACTATCCTAAATCATTAATACAATAAACAAGTGCTAGAATATGGATATTTCATTAAATGGTTTATTTACATTGTTCGCAATTTCAATTGACAGCGATTTTACAATGTTTACATACCAGTTAGCTCTGATGTTAATTTGGAAAGGTTTTGTAGCGAAATAGTTTCATTCCCCAAGCGTTTTTTTTCCAGTAGTTTATTATAAACATTATTTACAATGATCCGTTGTTGACTACAAATCGTTTTGGGCATTTTTGTTATTGTTTTTTTTTTTTTATTAAAGGTGTCTGTCCAATTGGACAATTTTGCCAGCGTTATTTGTTATTGTTCAAAGAAACCGCCACAGTGACACTGACAATCATTAAAAACATTGCCAGTGTAAGAAATTAGTTCCAATGAAATTCCGCAACATGGCAAATATAGTCATATATTTCTGGTCAGGCTTTAAATATAATAAACAACACACTATAAACAATACTGGCATAATATGGTCACAAAAACCCTTAACTAAAAGGTATTTAAAAATAAAAAAAATCCTTTTTTACAAAATCTAATGGCGATCTTAGGTGTCTTTGCAATATTTTTCTGCACTATCAGCCAGCATTTTCCTTCAATGTCATAGTTTTAGTTAGTTTACCTCTCTGCTCACTACCTTCTCAATGGAGTTACTGAAAAAAGTTCGCCCTCATGCTCGGGATCTACCGTTAACCACAAAATAAAAACCTTATCCAGATAAAGGTGTCAACGAATTTAAGATTTTGTGATAAGATAATCTATGGTTGAAGGGTAAACTGTAAACAGAAGTCATGAACAATTTATTACCTGTCAGGACAGTGAACACTGCTCGCATGATTCTCTGTGCCATGTTATGGTAGTTCTGTCCCACGTGCTGTTTTGTGTTGCGCCACACTATCTCCATTGGCACGTAAAACTGCAGCGTGTATGTAAAGAAGATTGCCAGGATGATAAAAATCTTTGCCATTAGCGCAGGTCTGAAATAAGATATTAGTATTCATTATTTTTACCTAAGTATCAGTTAATCGTCGGCAAACCGGTTTGGAGAGTATTGCATTGAGAGTTTACTGAGGCAGCGCAGCTTTTTCATTCGAATTTCAACTTGATTGGGACCGAACCTGCCTCACTAACATGCTTAAATTGTCCAATGTGTGTTTGTGTTTTTTTTAGAATAGGTACCGGTAAAAGTACTGCCTTTTGTTCTTTGTGATTTAATTGGGACGGATTCAGAACCATTAAGTACTTAATGACTTAATGATCCAATATAATATTTTGAATGGCAAAGTATAGGTACCTAGGTACCTAACTTATGTAATTATTACATTGCCACGCTTAAACCGTTTAATTCTATTTTTATAAATTTTGGTAATCTTGGTTATTTCAAAAATGATATAATTTCAATGCACAGATGCCATTTAAATAAATACAAAAATCAAACTCACACTTCAGCCGTCGGCAGATTGAGCGTGATGCTCCCCTCCGCATCGTTCCCATACTTGACGTAGCCCAGGAAGCCCATGATGGTGTACAGAAGAACTACAACCGACATGGTGATGTTCAGGACACCGGGACATCCCAGGAAGTGCTCTGGCTTCTCCATGGTATTCTCAACCGGGAGGACCACGCCGATTCCTTCCATGGCAAAAATCACTGTACTGAAATGAACATTGATGAGTTAAGTGGGTTAAGTCTATGAGGTTATTTTTAGGGTTCCGTACCTCAAAAGCTTTGAGCTCAAAAGGAAAAAACGGAACCCTTATAGGATCACTTTGTTGTCCGTCTGTCAAGACCCTTTTTTTCAGGAACGCGTGGAGGTATCAAGCTGAAATTTATATCAAATACTCAAGTCCCTGTCCCTTAGAGCTGTAAAAAACTCAAACTTCTAAGCCAACGCAATCAAAAGATACAGCCGTTTATGCCGCAAATTTCCGCAAATTCTCGAAACTCGCAAGGGAATCAAAATCTACAGGGTACTTCCCGTGAATTCAGAATCTTGAAATTTGGTACGAAGCAAGGTCTTATAGCACAGATAAAGGAACAATTGCGAAAAGCATAAATTTTTTTGTCTGTCTGTCTGTCTATATCACTAACCAATCTACAATGATCCCACACTGCGCACATTTTGCTTAGGAGCAAAATCTCTAAGACTGGATGTTCATAGATACATATAAATTTGTATGGAACCCTCGGTGCGCGAGTCCGACTCGCACTTGGCCGGTTTTTTATAAATAGTGGTCACTAAGAGAGAAAAGAAGACGATCTTTTATTAAGGACGGGTTGAGACGGTTTGTTAGGCCATTTGGCTCCATAATAGGTATACCGTTACATCTCCGGCATACACGTCCCACTGCTTGACATTGGCTTGAGAGGGTTTCAGTTCTATTCCCACGGGGGCGCATTGCAGATTGAGTACTTCACACACACCATTGAATTTTTTTTTTCTCTATTTGTGTAAGTTTTGTATTTCTTTTTATACACTAGGTACATGAAATAGAGAGTTTAATTTTGCCATTGTCGGCTTATTCAGTGTAAAATACTTTTTTTCATATAAGTATATATCATAGTCCAGTTATAGTAAAGTCACAATCCATTTACCAGTTTTAAATGTTTCACGCACGGACATTAGATATTTTTAATACAGGATATAGACCGCGAATACCTCAACTTTACTTTGGAAACTGGTTCTGTCTTTATAATGCACAACCATGAATGTCTCATTCTATGCTGCTATGCTCGGCATGGCGATGAGGATAAAAGTTTCTATAAAAATATATCGCTAAATTAGCATTGCAATGGAATCTGCATTCCACAATACTATGTACTACAAGAAGGAAAATTAAACGTTATTTATTACAAAAGGAAATTTATTACAAAGGAAGCTATGGCAACCACACGTTAGTGTTACTCTAAAGTATTCAAAGGGACCGTGGTGGCCTAGTGGTTCGACTTATTGCCTCTCAAGCAGAGGGTAGTGGGTTCGAATCCAGGCTCGCACCTCTGAGTTTTTCGGAATTTATGTGCGAAATTATATTTGAAATTTACCATGAAGGAAAACACCGTGAGGGACCTGCACACACCTGAGAAGAAATTAAATGGTCTGTGTGTCTATATATTCCGCAATGATGATGGATGATGATAAAGAATAAGTTTCCTTGTACCCTGTGCCTTCAAGATACGAAAGTAGATATAGTGATTCACCCATGTTATTTAGCAGAGATCGGAATTTTCACGGCAAAATATAAGACTGTCGCAATCAAGCTAGTGTTAGAACCAATTTTTTATCGATATCGATAGTTGTGCAATAGAAGAAAAAAACGGTCCAATAAGTAAAAAAAAAAATTAAGTAATACAGAATTTTAGGTGAGGTTTGTTAAAATTATATAGAGACAGATGCAATTTCTTCTTCGAAGTCCGCGTCAGTACACACAGCAGCACATGACATTTTATTTGGTTTGTGATAGTGATAGGAGTAGATAATCATTAATTTCTCAACATTCTCTGGGACTAGCCTGTTTCGTTTATCACCTGACCTAAAATTCTGTATTAAATATGTTTTTTTATTTAGTGGACCGTTTTTTTCTTCTATTGCACAACTATCGATATCGATAAAAAATTGGTTCTAACACTAGCTTGATTGCGACAGTCTTAGAGTATGCGCGCACGAGTGAGCAACTTTGTCTCCGCGACTATTTTATCAAGTCTATGGGTTAGTTTGGAAGTGCGCACACGTAGCGCCGCGACTCCCAGGGTACAAATACACAGACTTGATAAAATAGTCGCGGAGACAAAGTTGCTCGTGCGCGCATACCCTTATAACTTTGCCGTGAAAATTCCGATCTTTGTTAATTAGAAATGCAGGGGACTTACCCGATGAACAGTGGCAGTTGTCCGATGTCCACCGACTTAGGTAGAGCTGACAGGTCCGGAAAATCCAAGCAGATGTAATACAGGCAGATGAGGAAGGTAGCAAACAGAAGAAGGTTGGCGAACCCTGAGGCCGGGGCCAGGTTTTTGAGGTTCTTGATCTGAGTGAAGGTCAGAAGTGGGACCAGGAACATTGCGCAGTACATATTTATGCTCAGAGTATTATCTACCGCGAAGTGATCGACCACCTGAAACGGAAATTTAATTATTTAATTATTGAACTTAATGTAATGACTATGAAATGGAAATATAGTTCTAGTTGCTTAAAAAAGCTTTATAGATTCAGGCGTTACGTTGAAAGAAAGAAAGAAAATACATTTATTAACCACAACACAAGATACAAATATTTTTACAAAAAGAACAGCACGAGGGCTAAAGGTAGTATCATTGCGGTTGTAAATTGGACTCTGGCTCAGCATAATAATAGTGTGTCTTTGCGGAGTTTCATGTTAAAACGTTGCGGCCTATTATTATTTGTCTATTATTTTGCATGACTTAACCTTACTTCGCGGAGCAAAATATGTATCCAATATTTTTTTTGCTTGATATATTTTGTTAAGACAACACTGAACATAAACAGGCACCTAAGTAGGGGCGGAGTGTTATTTTATAGGGCTCTGGGCTAAAATTACTTAATTAATTAACTAATTGCTATTTTATCAAAAACTGTCTTTGATAATGGCATACTCCCAAATTTGCTCTCATAAAAGTTCATAGGAGAGGAATTAGCTAAAGATAAATGTTTTTTTTGCAGAAGAAGTTGCGGATACATTTAAATGTATAGTTTTCCTTGTAGGTACGTTCAAATTTGCCACGGGGTTTTATCAGGAAAACATCGTATCGTTTTACAAGGAGTGAATGAAAATTAGCTTACAAAATAACTGTGAAACTATAAAAATGTCGTAAACCTCCATAAGTAATATAATTTTAACCGAGGAAACAAATTAGCATGCTCATTGCTAACAGCAAAACATTATCTTTAGTTTATTTTAGTTACGCTCTCTGACGTTAAAACACGAATACTATGTCAGTTTGTCACTGTTCCAAATACCTGTTTCACAGACTGCACAAGTAGTATGACGTAGACAGCGCACGCTCCCAGTATGGTGAACGCCATCGCCCAGTCTATAAATATCCTGAAATATGAAGGAAACGTCAGACACTTCCTAATGGCTAGAAGCCGTATTGTCAAACGCGCGTGCGCTTGCATTCACCGTCTCTTTCTGTCACCATCTTATACCGTTTGACAGAAAGTAATAGTGAAAACTATAGCAAGAGATCGCGCGTTAGACAATACGTACCGCAGGTGGGCTGATCGCTGAGGACTGAGACTCAAGCTAAAATTTATTTGGCGGCATTAGCGAGAAACAACTTTGTACCGATAAGGTGTAGGTGTTTCAAAATTAATCCGGAATATTTCATCACATCAGATCGTTGGACTAGTTTAACTGAATATCCCTTCCCTGTAAATATTTTTCAAGATTCTTAATTCATCATCATCATCACATCATCATCCCAGCAGGGCACAGGGATCCTCTCAGAATGAGAGGGCTTGGGCCGTTGATCCCTCGCGACGCGCGAGATTGCGAACTTTACACACACACCATTGAATTTCTTCTAAGGTGATTGGGTCTATACATCGTGTCTCAAAATTAACCTGGAATATTTTATCAGGTGATAGGGTTGAGTGAACACATCTGTCAATATTTTTCAAGATGTTTTAATTGTAGTTGATTAATGTAAATTATTCAAAATGTCTAGAGCGTGACTACATTTTGTAACAAAAATTCTGATGAAAAATCTTTACAGGAGAGTTAAATCAAAAAAGGTCAGACCATCTGTTGAAATAGTACACTCGTTTTGCGGTACGCGGCCAGCTGTTCATTGCGGGGCCGAGAGGATTACCATACAGTGATTACCAGGGAACACACGCAACGAACAGACAATACGCGAAAATTCGCGGTAAAGGTTCTTTTGAAGAATTACAAGCTTGCTATGCTGGATTTTTTCCAGTCAGTCATTTTGTACGGTTAACTCTCATTTACCATGGTCCAACTTTTTGGACTTCATTAGTATGTTATTAACATTTGTATGGTAAGTAGGTACAGAAGAAAGAGTTGGTTTGCTTTCTAATCTTATTTTTAGGTTTCCGTACCCAAAGGGTAAAAACGGGACCCTATTACTGAGGCTCCGCTGTCCGGCCGTCTGTCCGTCTATCCGTCCGTCCGTCCGTCCGTCCGTCCGTCTGTTACCAGGCTGTATCACATGAACCGTGATAGCTAGACAGTTGAAATTTTCACAGATTATGTATTTTGGTTGCCGCTATAGCAGCAAATACTAAAAAACAGAATAAAATAAATATTTAAGGGAGCTCCCATACAACAAACGTAATTTTTTTTATCGATATTAATAACGGCAACAGGTAGACGATTGAAATATTAACAGAATATTTAGTTACATATTCACTTTAAAAATAAATAATAAAAATTAAAATGAAACAAATATTTAAGGGGGCCTCCCATACAACAAACGTGATTTTTTGCCGTTTTTATATAGATAACATAATCATAATTTTTAGTTTAATCATTAGAGTATATCAAAAACCGGCCAAGAGCGTGTCGGACACGCCCAAGATAGGGTTCCGTAGCCATTGCGAAAAAATCAAGTACTTAATATTTTTCTATGGATTTCGTATGTGTACGGAATCATCCAAGTTTAGGTATCGTCAATACTTTGGAAAAAGCTCGTATTTCACAATCGATAATCTGGCTAAGTGAACTTTTTCAGTTTTGTTTACATGCTGATTTAAGATACTATTTACTCTTAAACTACAAATAATTCCCAAGCAATCTTAGCCGCTATAATTTTCCTTGTAAATTTAATATATTTACTACCATTCTGATTTTTTCAAATTTTTCCTCCCAACAGTTTAGATTTTAGAGGGGGGGGGGGGGGGGGGGGGGCGGTCGATTTTAATGAAAATTTTCACTTTAAAAGTTGAATATTTCGCAAACAGATCACTGAATACAAAAATCATGTTAGCAGCCCCTCAATGGTTTTAAAAGACCTATCCAACGATATCCCTCACTTTAGGGTTAGTCGAGAAAAAAAAATCACCCCCACTTTATGTCTATGGGAGGTACCCTAAAAAAAAATATTTTTTTATTTTTTATTTTACCACTATGTTGGCATGACTGATATGTTTATTCATGCCAAATTACAGCTTTTTAGTACTAACAGTCTCTGAGCTTAGCCGCGGACGGACAGACAGACAGACATGGCGAAACTATAAGGGTTCCTAGTTTACTACGGAACCCTAAAAACCGGTTCAATTGTTGATGAGGTATTGGACTTCCAAATCTAAAATTTATTTGGAGGTCTCTCAGTTTTTCCAATTCGTAGGTGTAATATTCATTCATTCACATACAACAATCCTGTGGTAACAAAACCGTGGCCGTCTACAGGAAATCGGAAACTTTCGTACTAAAACTGCCGTAGAGTCATTTCAAATTTTTACTATTAGTCTTGACTAAAAGAAAGTGTTCGTTCGACACTTTCCCAAGAACGATCATGCGGATTTTCCAAATATGTTTATGGAATACAAAATATCCCGTTTCAATGTGACCTAATCAGTAAAATCAACGAGTTCAATCACAATCAATTCGCGTGATTTATTGAAATGACAAAGATTTATCGAAACCTTGACTATCAATAGTAAGTCGTTGAATAGTTCCAGTTCTATATAATGAATGGGATATGATAAATGATGAACAGTGAATGACCTGTATTCGACTATTAACCAAAATCAAAAGTAAATAATAATATAACATTAGTAATTATGTAAATACCGACCGACCGACTGACACACCGAGTCGACGGTCGATCTGTTTGGCGAGCCTTGGGGGAGGCCTATGTTCAGCAGTGGACGTCTTTCGGCTGAAATGATGATGATGATGTAAATGAACCACTTATAAACGCACACTTCTTATGCATGTATATGTACGTTTCTCTATAACGCGTCTATGTGTGTTGTATGAAAGGAACGTTCCCTTGTATAGGTAACGCCACCAGAGTTGAGGCCACGCACACAACCACATCTCATGTAATGACAGCGGGATTTTGTCGTTGTGTTGTCGTTAAACGTCAACTCTGGTGGCGTTACCTATACAGTCACTATCGGTACCTTCGGTCACGTACACTAAGCCATCTTGTAAGCATTAACTTAAAGAGTACGTTTGCACATCGAAAATTTACGCTTTACTGAACAAAAATATACTGTTTGCATAAATTTGCAATACTTATGCCAGATTATCATGTTTTGTGCTATTTTTTGAACCCGAGAAAGAGAAAAGTTCTAGCGGGATGCAGTATAAAATAGTTTTAAGATTATTAAAAGAAAGAACAGAACAGAGAAACAAGGATAAATAGTTGCCAAATTGTCCTGACCTTTTTTTTTATTTACCGTTAAATTATTTAATAAAATAAATGAATCATTATTATTAAATTTGCTGTTCGACGGAACTGACTGCGATTTCACAAATCCAAAAGATTATTCTTAGGTACTGAAGGAAATCCAATACCATGTTGCATAGCACCTATTCACTAAATACACGCTAATCGACTAATGTATGTATGTATCTGTGTTATTTAGAGTATTGTTAACCACAATCACAATTTCAAGTTTCAGGCTCACCTCGAAAATGTCGAAAATCTTCTCAAAGATTTGGGCCCTGTTTTAAAAACTGCTTCGACCGTCTCGGCGTACCCCAGAGACGGGACTTTAGTTACTCTAGACACCTCTTGTGAAGTTTTAACCTGAAAAAAAAACATGTGCCTTTTTAAAAGACTAAAAAAGGAAGAGTAAGTATCTTTTTTGTTCGTACGTATTTTAATGCATACATACACATATAAAAATTGCAGTCAGACTAAAAAAATATATTTTTTGTACTTCGGAGGTAGGTAAATGTTACATGTAAATTTTATTTAAACAAGTTTTTTCATATTCAAAATCGGGCAATGTGTTTGTTTTAAGAAAAAAAGTTTTTTGAAACTACTGTAACTGGCTGGAACTTTTTTTTAAACGTTGCTATGCGATAGATGAAATAAGAAGAAGTTTCTGATTTCACGATGTCAAAAGATACAACATAAAAAAGCATGGCTGATTTTTATAAAAACAAAAATTAAATTTTTTATAATACAAGCAATAAAGCTAAATCTTAAAGAATATAAAAGATATAAATTGTATGCTTATGCAAACGTCCCACTGCAGGGTACAGGCCTCCTCTCAGAATGAAAGGGCTTGGACCGTAGTTCCCACGCGGGCTAAGTGCGGATTGGGAATTTCACACACACCATTGAATTTATTCTCGTATATGCAGGTTTCCTCACGATGTTTTTCTTCACCGCAAAGCTCATGGTAAATTCCGAAAAACTCAGACGTGCGAGCCCGGATTCGAACCCATGACCCTGTGCTTGAGAGGCAATAGGTCAAACCACTAGGCCACCACGACTGCTAGGTATAGGTATTTAAAGTATAGGTATAATATAGGTATTTAATTTTACAGTGCTGTATTATTACCTACTATTAGGGTCCTGTAATCTCTAGTCTTAATCTGTCAAGGTAATAAAAAAAAAGATTTACCAGTAAAAAGACGCAATACGTGCAAATGTAACCTAGGATGATGGTTCCAAATATGCCAACGATGGTACCAGAGTTCTTGAATGCAGCCGGCATGGCGAGGATGCCAGACCCTAGTGAGGACTTCAGGAGATTGGCGAATGATCGCACGTCCCTGAAATAATAAAAGTTTATATTAGAATTTTAAATAGATAGTTTTGTTGGGTAGTCAAGAAGGTCGCGGGTGAGCAAAGTAATTGTTTTAGTTCATTAGTCAAGAAGGTTCCATCAAAAATTATTTCGCAGAGAAAAGAATATTAGTTAATACCTATATATATATATATATATAGTTTTTATTATGATACGCCTTAATCACTCAGGTCAGATCAGACTTATTTTCTGTCTGATATAGACCCAATGATGAAATCCGCGCAAGTCAGACTCAAGTGGCAGTGGGCAGGACACATCGCTCGTAGAACTGATGGCCAATGGGGCAAAAGGTTCTCGAGTGGCGTCCACGGAACGGAAGACGCAGTGTAGGAAGGCCTCCAACAAGATGCAGCGACGACCTGGTTAGGGTTGCGGGATCGCGTTGGATGCGGATGGCACGGGACCGATCTGTTTGGCGAGCCTTGGGGGAGGCCTATGTTCAGCAGAGGACGTCTTTTGGCTGAAATTATGATGATGATGATGATAGACCCAATGTAATATTTTAAACTTTCCCGGATCTCAGTCATATCATAATTAATATCATAACTAATATTTCTCGGGACTTAATCACGAACTATTAATTTCTATAATATTTTCCTCGACGTTTCGATCACATTGCCGTGTTGACGTCGACTCGTGCGTGTGTTCGAAACGTCGAGGTAATTTTTAGCGATGAAGTTCCAGTTTTAAATGAGTGTTAAGACCAAAATTGTCCGGTATCGAAAATTTTCGTATCTTCGTATATAAAGGGCCTAAGTCCCAACCCCGAGAAATATTACTTTTACCCAATATTTTGACGCAACTAATAGCATCATGCATGACTACGTATTTGGTACGGGATTGGCATAAAAGCAAATTAAATATGCTACCTACGTGATCGAACCTAATGAATTTATTAGCGTTTGTAGAAACTGGAAACTTTTGGGAGTGTCTGCCAACTGTACTACTATAAAGGTAGGTATTATGGATGAAATGAATGAAACTTGCCACCTTAAAGATTTTTTTTGGAATTGTATGTATGTAAACTCTTTATGGTACAAAAAAAATAAGAAAAAGAACAAAACACTATTGACAACCGTTGAAATAAATGTATAAAGGCGAAGGAGGTGTTCTTAGTTTAACAAAAAAACATATTTAAGTACCTAAATTGAGGCTGTTTTCTACTTGTTAGCAATAAAACACGGGAGAGAAGAGACCTTTGGGAGATGGTTCCAGTTAGATATTACCAGCTTTTGAATGTGAGCGTTATACTGTGTGAATACTTTATTAGATATCTAACATTCCTACGGATTTTATAGCAGATGAACTCATACAAGGAAAATCGTCTCAATCCGATATCACAAGATCTAAACATGGTTGTTGATTATATGCATTAATCAATAGATTCGTATCAAACATTATCGCTTCTCAATCAATGATTATTTTGCTTAAGTGATCATAACCTGTTGAAATGTATTTGTCTGGAAGAGATCGCTTTTTAGCGATAAGACCGCCTATTGTCTACCTGAATTTTTATTTTTGTAATGTCACTGTACTGTTTTTGGTGATCAATAAAGAATATTTGTACCTATTGTATTGTATTGAATTGTACCTATGTACCTACCATCCACGAACTAGTATCTTCTAACCAATTGTTCTTATTTTTGTAGACGCCAGGTATTTGTTTTCATCTTATTGTGCTACGAAAATTCTGGACCTATTCATAACCTAACCTTATAACCCAAGATGCTGTTTCTTTCCCAGTAGCTGTTCGTTTTCAAATTTTACTTACGAATTCGGGTGTTCCAATTTCCTGTTCTTGAACGGGTCGTAATCATTACTTTCCGGATCATCTTTCTCTTTACATTTTGTGTTAATTGTGTTGATTGATATCGTCGACGGGTACACTCCATTTTCAGTTATCACTGCTCTGGAAAAGAAAAAGATTACAAGAAATAAGATTTTAATTCATTGTTAGCATTGTAAGCGAGTGATTATTGTACGCACGTATAAAAATACATCAAGTACACTTGTTTTCTTTTATATTTACTGGAATAATGCAGATGTCTTTATTTACGTTTGGGCGAAAATAATCATACATCAGATAACATAACTGACAATTATTCGTTGATGCAAGAGAAAAATCTAATATTTAAAAATCTCGTGTCATGGTGTATCGGTATAACAAATTATCAAACTCCTCCGAAACGGCTTGACCGATTTTTCCTTTATCTGTGCTATAAGACCTTGCTTCGTACTAAATTTCAAGGTTCTGAGTTCACGGGAAGTACCCTGTAGGTTTTGATTCCCTTGCGAGTGTCGAAAATGTGCGTTGTTTACTG
This sequence comes from Archips xylosteana, assembly GCA_947563465.1. Classification (NCBI taxonomy): domain Eukaryota; kingdom Metazoa; phylum Arthropoda; class Insecta; order Lepidoptera; family Tortricidae; genus Archips; species Archips xylosteana. The sequence continues at coordinate 15,715,946 of OX387349.1, forward strand.
ATATAGACAGACAGACAAAAAAATTTATGCTTTTCGCAATTTTTCCTTTATCTGTGCTATAAGACCTTGCTTCGTACCAAATTTCAAGATTCTGAGTTCACGGGAACGGGGTTAGGTTTTGATTCCCTTGCGAGTTTCGAAAATATGCGGAAATTTGCGTCATAAACGGCTGTATCTTTTGATTGCGTTGGCTTCGAAGTTTGATTTTCAGTAGACTTGAGTATTTGATATAAATTTCAGCTTGATACCTCCACGCGTTCCTGAGAAAAAGGGTCTTGACAGACAGACGGACGGACGGACGGACGGACAACAAAGTGATCCTATAAGGGTTCCGTTTTTTCCTTTTGAGGTATGGAACCCTAAAAATGACTTAAACTCCATATTAATTTTGTGCACTAGGTATACATACAACAGGTCATACATCTTCTTAAGTTTTTCACCTATACCTCGTATACCTATACGCGAAGGCACTAAAAAGTAAAATGTAGTTATCACTAGTGTTGAAAAATGTATAGGTATGCGTGACATGATTGGTAGGTAGATATCTACTCGTATGAGAGATGCAAATGGCCTCTTAATTTTTTAAATAAATAAAACCAGAAATATGATGTCAATGCGTCATTTTTATATTAGTTTAATACTATTTTATCTTAGCTTTGTATTGTTTGCTGAGCAATTAATGGCTTAGCAGGAGATAGAAGAGGCTGCACGTTAGTTTCACGTGGTATTCACGGAAGAATACTAATATTTTTTAATAGATATACCATAATTAAAAGTTAATTATTGTAATAACTACAGAATAAAGGGAGAAATTGCAAGGATATATTTTTTACGTAATGTATACGGCGATTATCTTTATTGAGCTCCTTTTATTCGATGCATCTATTATTTATGAAGAGGTATGATGCCACAGACAGACTCACAGACAGACAGACACACACACATAGCGGTCAAACTTATAGGTAACACCCCTCTTTTTGTGCCGGGGGTTAAAAATAAACGAAGCATACATGCGTTGTAGGTAGGTACATCGCAAAAACAACATTTACTAATTTTCGCCCAAGCCTTCTTTGGCGTTTGGAACGGAGCGTTTCTCCAGCCGATGCGCAAATAGTGTGTCACGCGTTTTCATTTGTTTTCAAACTTTTTCAAGGCTCAATTGTCGCAGAAGCGTGAAACTGTAAAAGTTACACAACTCTGGCGCCAGAGCCAGACTGCCACCTACGTGCGCTGCGAATAGTTTCATACAGCGGTATGCAGGGCGTATATAAATAAAAGGTCAATAAATTGGGTTTATGGCTATTTGTTCAGAAAAATTAAAAATAATACTAAAACTCGCGCAAGAACTAAAGTCGCCGAGATAGCTCGAAGAATCGCCAGACTCAAGTGTCAGTGGGCAGGGCACATCGCTCGTAGAACTGATGGCCGATGGGGCAAAAAGATTCTTGAGTGGCGTCCACGGACCGGAAGACGCAGTGCAGGTAGGCCTCTAACGGGTATGTATTACAATACCGAAGTATGAAAGACCGAATGTATTAAAACATCGAATGGGTCAAAAGATCGACACGATTTTTTTCTGAAACCGTTAACATTGTAAGATTGTTATATAACAAACCTAACCTAACCTAATGGGTTCTGTATGATGCCGTTTTAATAATACGGTTTCAGAAAAAAAACGTGTCGGTCTTTTGACACATTCGATGTTTTAATACATTCGGTCTTTCGTACTTCGGTATTGTAATACATACCCCCTCTAACAAGATTGAGCGAAGATTGAGGTCGTAGTAGTAGTACCCCTATTCTTCGCAAACGGAGGCGCGGACAACAGTTAGTCTAATTAATAAAAATCTCGTGTCACGGTGTTTGTTATCGAATTCCTCCGAAACGTCTTGACTGATTGTTATGAAACTTTTTCTCCATATTCGGTAGGTCTGAGAATAGGTCGTAGGCTATTATTTGTATATGTCTACCCCTATTCTAATCGTAAATACGCGTTTTCCCAGAGATGAGATGTCGTTTACGAGATCTCCCAAACAAATAATTAAAATATACAAGAATTGCTCGTTTAAATTAATAGTCGACATATAATACGAATGGAGTATTTTTTTTTATATAGAATATAATATGTTCCACTGCTGGGCAAAGGCCTTCCTGAGCTGAAAAGCGCTCAGGTCGTCTCGCCATCTCCTCTTGGGTCTGCCTCTGCTCCTTTAGCCATCCCTCGGAACCCATTCCGTAACGATTCGCGCCCATCGGTCCGGATGCATTCGGCAGACATGTCCGGCCCAGCCCCACTTCAGCTTGGCGGTTTTGACACCCACATCTGTAATACGAGTTTTGGAGCGCAGTGCCGTGTTTCTGATTCGATCAGTTCTTCGAACACCCAGGATACTGCGCTCCATTGCTCGTTGGCAAACCTTAAGCCTGGACTTTTGAGCTTCAGTTAATGACCAAGTCTGGGCGCCGTAGGTTAAGATGGGAAGAATACACATGTCGACGAGTTTGCGCTTAAGTGACAGAGGAAGGTTGCCCTTCATTAGCGTCTTCATGGACCAGAAGCTCTTCCAGGCATTATCGATACGCCTATTGATTTCTCTTGACTGCATGTTCTCGAAGGATGCTATCTGGCCCAAGTAAATATACTCGTCGACGTATTGTATGTCTTGCCCATCCACCGTAACTCTACGTTTCACGCTGTTGGTCATTACTTGTGTCTTTGCTCTGTTCATTGTGAGTCCAACCTCAAGGCTCGCCGTGCTCAGATCTTGGAGCATTTGCTGTAGTTGTTGTGGTGTTTGGGAAAATAAAACGATGTCATCGGCGAAGCGCAGATTTGATAATCTTTTACCTCTGACATCGATGCCCATTGTATTTTCCCAAGAGACCGCCAGCTTTTTGAATATTTCCTCGAGGCAACTGGTGAACAATTTCGGAGATAGCGGGTCCCCCTGTTTCACGCCTTTCTCAATGTCAAAAATAGGGCCCGGAGCATGCAACTTGACACTGGCTGTACTGATGTTATATATAGTACCAATGAGTTCAACATAGGTGCTGTTTATACCTTGACTACGTAAGGCTGAAAGTATGGCTGGATGGTGAACACTATCAAATGCCTTGTGATAGTCCACGAAGGCCAGATATAGTGGCTTGTTGAACTCATTGTACTTCTCAGTTATTTGGTTTAGGGTGTGCAGATGATCGGTGGTCGAGAAACTGGGACGAAAACCAGCCTGTTCTGGGGGTTGATGTTGGTCCAGCAGAGGGGCAATTCTATTTTCAATAATTTTTATAAATAATTTGTAAATGTGGGAAGTTAGACTATAGGTCTATAATTGCTTATATCAGCTTTATCTCCCTTTTTGTGCAACAAAACAATACTGGAATGGCAAAGGTTTTGTGGAAATTGGCCGGTGAAAAGAATCCTATTAAACAAACTTGTGAGATGGGGTAGCAAAATAGCTTTCCCGGCTTTAAGAGCTTCTGTGGTAATACCATCCTCCCCAGGACTTTTTTGATATTTCATGGACTTTAAAGCAGAGCTGACCTCGTATTCTGTTATAGGAGGAATGGTATCCGGGCAAGAATAATTTTGGGTTGATGTGGAATGGAGAGAGTCTGAAGAATATAAAGTTTTGTAGTATTTTGTACATATTTCGGTAATTTTATCCCTGCTATTGTATTTATTTCCGTCCGTGTCACGTAAGCTTGTAATCCACGTTTTCCCCTTGTGAATGCCCTCCTTAGCTGTTCGGAGAGAGGCGTGTGTCGTTAATGCTATTTCGATCATTTTAGTGTTAAAGTTTCTAATATCTTGCCTGATTCTACGTTTTACTTGTTTATCTAATATCCTGTATTGTTCTAAATTATTCTTGCTACGTTCTCTATCTTTTATTAGTTCGATGGTTTCGCTACTTAGTTTATTATTATTCTTTCTAGTTTGCTTAATAGTACTGCTGGCAGTCTTAATACTATGGATAATGCCACCGTATTGGGTCTCCACGTCTTCTGCATCTCTGTGAAGAAGGCTAAAACTGTTTTTCAAGGCCAGGTTAAATTGGTCGCTATTTGATATTAGTGTGTCTCGGTTTAAGTGTTTAATTTGTTTCTGAAATAATTTCTTGCGATGAATTTTTATGCTAAACTGAATTTTTGCTCGTAGTGGTCTATGGTCAGAAGAAAATTTAAATTTATTCAATGTGGATACATCTTTTATTATATGTCGATTAGAAGAAAGAACGTAATCTATTTCGTTTTTTGCGTTTCCCGCTGATGATATCCAAGTCCATCGGCGTTGAGATTTTTTGAGAAAGAAGGAAGTACTGATACTCATGTTCTGCCCGAAAGCAAACTGAAGGAGGCGACCACCACGTTCGTTCCTAGCACCTAAGCCATGTGGTCCAAGTACATCGTCACTATCCGATGCTACCTTCGAGCCTACTTTCGCGTTGAAGTCACCGAGTACCAAGGTCCATGTTCCTCGGTTTTCTTCGCATGCCTTGTTGAGGAGATCATAATATTCCTCTAACTCGTCATCGTTGTGTGTAGATGTTGGGGCATAAGTTTGGACAAGGGTTAAGGTATGCTTATCCGAAATAGACAACTTAAGCACAGCTACTCTATTAGAGTATCCCAGGAACTCCAGAATGAATGAAATGAATGAAGTATACATTATTTTAAAGTATTATAATATAAAACATTATCAATTTTGATGGAATTTAAAAAAACCTGTCAAGAACGTATCAGGCTACGCGCTGTGTATAGTTCCGTTTGTGTTTTAAGTAACGTTTTTGACGTGATAACGTCTAATAAATCGATGAACGCTGGCTGCACGCACGAAAAAGGATGACGCAATGTAAAGTACATGTACCTACGTACATATTGTCCCTTACAAGAGAGAGCAGTGAACGCCAGGATGTACAAGAGAGCAGCGCGCGCCAGAATGTACAATCTTAGTACTAGCATATTGCATTGCATACTGTATGGGGGGGGGGGGGGGGTATTAAAAGAATTAAAAATTTCATTGATTTTGCTGTAGGATTCACCGAGGTTAAGCAACGTCGGGCGCGGTAAGTTCTTGGATGGGTGACCGCCTGGTTACAATTTTGTTTTTTGAATGTTTTGTTATGACGTTGTTACGTTAAACCATCGTCCGTAAACCGACTTTACAGACAACCGGTTTTTATTTCAGGTTTTTTAATGCTTTGTCTGGAGGTTAATATCTATATGGAAGCCCATGCAAAATTACTGCTTTCTAACACTAAGTCTCTATGCTACGTCGCGGACAGCCACGGTGAGCATCATTACGTTACTTTGTAGGTATCATATTTGTATTATGTCTGTAACTCGGATTATCACTGACTTTTCAATTTCTGCATAAAGAGCTGTATTCATAATTTATCAACGCTTTGTAATAAAGCTGATTTATTTATGTGACTTGAGGATAACGGCGCACGACATTGAGATAACTATTCTGGCGTCTAAAGCCTGTGTTTAGAGCATAAAAAGTAGCACAAAGTTGTATGAAAGATGTAAATTTGCTTAAAAAATGTTGATTTGTTTGTCACAAAGTCTGGTTTCATTTGACATTTGGGTAAACACATTTTTATTCAGGTTAAGTTTAGTACTAAGCTGTCTTGATGATGTTGGGGTTCCGGAGCCAAAATGGCAAAAACGGAAACCTTACAGTTTTGCCATATTTTTGAATTCTTTTCGATAGGGAAAAGTCAAGCTATTTGAACTTATTACGACGTGTATAATTCGACGTGTCAATATATTGCATTTAGTTTTTATTCACACAAAATATTAATTCACTATAGTAATTATTTTTTCACTTCTCATGCTCTAAAAGTAGGTCAATATAGCCTTACGAGGCGGGAGTAAAGTGAGTGCTTTAGTCCCTAGGGAGTAAAAGTAAATATTTTTTTAATTCATTTCGAATGACTTAGATAAACTCAAACAGCCAGTACTTGCTTAGTGGCAAAACAAAATATATAAAAAAAAATAAGATTGTGTGGACCATTTTAATGGCGAAAATGTTACGTTCCTAGTCTACGTGGTCTAGTACCATGCTTTTTCCGCATAGAAGGTGGCGCCATTCTATTTTTTCCAGTTTGTGTATGGACCATTTCGCCGATGCGATTTTGTTAAGTATATCTGTGTCTGGTTGGAAAAAAATACTTACCGCGAAAACTTTGAAATTGTTGTAGAGCGTAAATCGTAAACGATTTAAATAAATTGATTATTCTCACAATGTCGCCAAGTGATAGTGAAAATTATGATGTCGAGAAAAGAGCAAAAGACGTAATTGATAATCTTTTGCCGCCGAAATCTAGAAAGATTTATTTAAAAACCTATGAAAGTTTTATGGACTGGAGGAATAAGAAACGCATTAACTCTTTCACAGAAAGCGTTTTTTTAGCATATTTTGACGAGATGTCCAAAAGATATCAATCGTCAACATTGTGGAGTATTTATTCAATGTTAAAAATGACAGTAAAAATTAAGCACGGAGTGCAAATGAAAACAAAAGTCAAAAGTTTTTACGTCTGAGGAAGTGGATTTTTAAATAACGCTCCTAATGAAAAATATATTTAGCGACCAAGGTATGTTTATGTACAATTTAAACTCTTTTAACAGTTAAAGGCAACGTAAGGCAATTAAAAGTACGTTACATAAAATATATTTTTAACAAAAACTTATTTACTTACAGGTTGCCTTGATTTTTGTTATAAGTGGCGCATGCAGAGGAATGGAACTGGTGAACATTACTCTGGCAGATGTCGAAAGCAACAATAAATTACAGGCTGTAAATTTGCCTAATACGAAGACAAATAAACAGCGAATGTTCGTAATATCTGGAGAGTACTTGAACAAGCTACTACGAGTACGCGTGTCAATATTCCCGGAATGACCATGATTAAAATATTAAAAACAATTCAAATTGTACATTTAACTATTTTATTCTTATTTAAACATTTTATTCTTATTTTTTATTAAATTTTTTTGTACTAAACTGACTATTTTTTTCTCACAATCGAAGTGAAAAATAGACTTTTCACCTGGAGACTAAAAGTCAATATAAACCCTCGGATAAATAGACACCCTCGCTAAAGCTCGGGTGGCTAACACCTCGGGTATATATTGGCTTCTTTTAGTCCCTCGATGAAAAATATACTATTATGCAACTATCCTAAACCAAAAAGAAAATAACTAAAATATTATGAAAAGGGGTCCTCTTAGAAAAGGTTTCGAAGATACTGGCATGGCAGCATTCCTTCTTTGAATAGCTAAGCTAATTATAAAAAAAAATACACAGCGTTGTTTCTTGGCGGTTCCTTATCAACAGATTTTATTTCTGAACCGATGGTAGATTTATTGACGTTCATAAGTGCTTGTTGTAGCCAAATCTGTTGATCTGGCAATCGAATTGAAATTAGGGATACACAGTAGCCTGTGTGTTATTCCAGACATCTAGCTATCTACATACCAAATTTCATTCAAATACATCCAGTTGTAAGAAGTAAGAAACAAAGTAACTTACACACACGCACAAACGCACATACTCACCAACTTTCGCATTTATAATATTCAAAGTCAAAGTCAAAATTCTTTATTCAATTTAGGCATCAATTGATGGTCCTATGAACGTCGAAAAATCTACCACCGGTTCGGAAAAACCCTGTCGAGAAGAAACCGGCTAGAAACTCAACAAGGTATATTTTTATTAGTACCCTTCTGTTCGTTAGTTCCTCTATGGTTTTCAGTAACCTAAGAATAACTTTGCTAACGACATTAACGACGCGCAATATTGTCAGCATACTATTACAACGTTCTGTTTTATTTTCAGACCAAACAAGATTTGAATATGTGGTAACATGAACACGGTATTATTTTAATTACTTTTTCACTTCTCATGCTCGTAAAGTGGTTCTTTATGTCGAGAGAATGCTGCATAAAATAGCTTTTTACGCTCTAGTGCATAAAGTAAAATCTTCGTCTGAGACACAATCAGTAGAAATCTAATATATAAAAATCTCGTGTCACGGTGTTTGTTATCGAACTCCTCCGAAACGGCTTGACCGATTTTTATGAAACCTTTTTCTTCATACTCGGTAGGTCTGAGAATAATCGTAGGCTATTTTTTATACACTTATTCCTCGCAGGCGGAGTCACGGGCAACAGCTAGATAAAAAATAAAAGTTTCTAGTTTTTTTATATAACTGGTGTTTTATATTACGAAATTAATAGAACTAGGCAAATCTAGTACATTATTATAGAAATTGCAATGCATGAAAAATAAAATCTTGTAAATGAACATTTATTTCCAACGTTGCTGTGACCTTGCAATCAAAGTGAAAAGTAGAGTGTAAAACTCGAGCATTAAACCCATTTTCCCCTCGTCATAATTATGTCTATCCACTCTCACCGATTATGAACGTCTCGGGTAAAATGGCTCGTTTTATGCTCTCGTTGTACAATTTACTATTTAGAGTTCCGTACCAACGTGTGACAAAAGCAATCCTTTTAATGTCTCTTCAATGTCTGTCCGTTCGTCTGTCTATCACAGGGGGTTACTCCGAAATTTGAAAGCAAACTTCGTATCGTGCTGTCACACTTGCTCTCGTAATAAATTTTAGTAGTTTGAGCGGGACAGAACGAGAGAAGTTCGAATTTTGAACTTCGTAGTATAATGCCTTCGCTATCTCAAGAACCGTAATAGACAGGTAGATAGCTGAAATTTGTACATAACGTGTTTTTATTTTGTAGCTACAACAACCAATTGGGATTGTTCATTTTTTCTAACCCCCTTTTTTATTTTTTTTATCGAAAATATAGAGCATTTTAAGAAACTAATTTGAATATTTCAGCAATTCATCACTCCAATATTTTTTTATAATTTATTGAATATTTGAGATACGACTTCTCGTAAATTACATGCCGCGGTTGAATCTGTGTATAAACCACAGACATAATGACAAAAAAATGTGCCACAATTTGCCACAATCGATGGTTAGTTGTCATCTGACAATGTCACTTTACATTACAATAACACTAAAGTTGCCGATTCTTCCAAGAGAATAGGTAAAAAAAACGATTTACGCCTATAGTATTTTTTGTACGTATAAAATTTGAAAGTTTTTTGGCGGATTTAATCCATACTTACATTAAAATGATCCTCGCAACAATAAGTGCATCTTGTAAACTTTGAATTAACTTTGCGGCACCACTTCTCTTGTAAATCTTCTCTAATGCGAACAATTAATTTGTTTGGGCTATTGACAAGTAGGAATGAAACACTGCCTGTATAAATCCATTATTAAAATATGAAAAACGCGAAGAATGTTTTTCAAAATAGTATCCTTAAACTGACAGATGATAACTACGTCGAAGTGACAGAGAATAGTATAGAGAAACTAGGCGGACGGCTTTTTTTTCTTGTTGCAAAGAATTTCAATGTTAATGCCCACAGAAAGGTCAAACAAAGGTCAAACATTATTTTGCAAAAATACACACGATCATTTAAAATTTTTTTACTACAACGTTATAAAATGATTTAATAAACCTATTCCTCGAAATGGTTTTGGAATTAGACCACATTGTAAAAAGGTGATCAATGCCAATTATAGAAATAAAGTTAGATGAATTAAAAATGAAGAGGAGATCTCGAATAATCAATATAAAATGATCCCATACTGTTTACATTTCGCTTAGAAGCAAGGCTCTATACCTTGACAAGCTCGTGTGTGGCGCTCGGCGGAACCCTGTCGCAGGGAGCCTCTGCTGTCCTTAACAAGATTGTTTTTAATAAGTGCGGCAAACGCTGACTGCGACAGGGTTCCGCGGAGGGCCACGCACGAGCTTGTCAAGGTATAACACTCGATTTTTACAAGCTTTTATTTTCTAAATACGGCCGTTTGGAGCATATATTTTGACATACCAGCGAAATACGGGAACTACGATGCGCAATTGGGGATGTCTATTTTTTTGCAATGTGTAGTAAATCGAAAACCATTTCGAGATAAATGCTTTCTAACCCGTTTTCTGTAGTTATTTAATTTTAATTTTATGTTATGACTTTATTACATACCAAATAAGAAATGACCTTCAATTGACACTGGTGTAAATTGCGTGACTGGTTCAAGTCGTACTTTATTCTGTGCGGTTAGAATTCTTCAAAATTTTACGCGTGGATTATACTACGGAGTTTGATTTGGACCTGCTGCCTGACATCTAGCACTTTGACAGCGCCAGTTAAGTGACAGAAGTGAAAGTGTACCACTACGCAAAAAATAATTAAAGGGGTTGCCTTATCGTACGCATTTAGATACATTTAGAAATTTGGCAGTGTGGGAACTCTCAATTACAATCTGACGTCATCAACCAAAATAGTTTCAGTAATTAATTTTGAAAAAAGTAGTGAACTAAATGACAAAATATTGAAATAAGTTTCTTATAATTGACTTTTCTATACAAAAAAAATATAAAAACCAGTAGTATTTTTTTTTAGACATTGCCAATTCCGAATAGCCGGCCGGGTCTCCTCCACTGAACGAACTGTCTCGTAAGGCAGCCATCTTCGGCGCGATTTTGAACCTTGTGTCGAACAAAATTCTGCCACATGCGCTAGCCTCGCGAGGCAGCTCGCTCAGTGGGGACCCAGCTATTCGCAAGTGGCCTTTTTTACACGTAAATGTTTTTATTACCTACCTAATGCGCGTAAAAAATATATCAAATAATATTATTTATTTTATTAGCAGTACGGCTGCTCACCGAATCTAAGATTATTTAAAAGCGAAAATTTTTTCGGGTGCGCCCGAGGAGACGTGGGTTCGAATCCCACCGGCGCACCTGAAAAACTTTTTCGCTTTTAAATAATATCAAATAATGTTGATATTTTATTAATTCACCACCGTATCACCAAAAACTTTTTAAATATTACCTTACATCATAAAGAAATAAAATTTAAAATTTACATAGACACTTACGTGGAGCTAAATTCCTTCATTTTGTAACTGTTGGACATTTTCAAGGTTCACACACTAACTACTTATTTATTTATATTTACATAAACACTACATCCAATTGATGTTGTACGCAACCGTCATGTTGAACGCGCTACACACTAGTAAATGATCTCTTGCGTTCGACACAGCGAATAGGGTACATATTATGTATCACCCGATGATGTTCTACTATAGTACTAATTCCTACTGATAATTTTTTTCCTCTGTATTACAGTTAAAAAACAATTATGTGCAATGGCTGACGTTTTAGGTGTTGGAAGGTAATTAAAACTGATAATATAGCATTAAGCAAATAGTAATGACAAAGGAAGAAACTAGTGTCTAAGATACAGGCTCGGCCTAGTTTAGACAGGTGTCGTATTTTTTTTGTTTAACTACCTCAAATCTCATGTTGGAACTATTAACTATGTTAGTTTTTGTCAATAAACATTATGATTATTATTATTAGCTTTCAAGTAAATCTGTGCATTACTGCACTGCGCAGCTATTTACAGGGTTATTTGTAATTCACTAGCATCCTTTTAACCCTAAACTCCTACCACTTAAACAAATGTTTTTTGTTTTACGGCTTTTATCATAACTTAATATTTTTGGTGTAATAACGTTTTGAAAATTTGAGACTACCTCTTATTTTTACGATACTCTGTGTATTTGTATGGGAAAAAAAGTGCTTCATTTTAAAAAAGTCGTAAAACAAAAAACATTTGTTAGAGTGATAGGAATTCAGGGTTAAGAGGATGTCAGTGAATTACAAACAACCCTGTATAGGTATCATTTATTATTTTGTGATGCCAATGGAAATATGGGTCACGTGTCAGGACAGGTGCGTTTGTTAAACCTGTTCAACCGTTCGCACCTTCAGCATTAAATTGACTTAATTCGAAATCATCTCACGTCAAACCTAAACCTGTTCCTCTACCATGAGTTACACTAGTTTACAGTGATCGTACTCGCTAGCGACGGCGTAAATGATTTGTATGGAGAATTATGTACAGCGCCTCTAGCGGTCACTTACGGAAGTACAATTCTCCATACAAATCATTTACGCCGTCGCTAGCGAGTACGGTCACTGTAAACTAGTGTAACTCATGGTAGAGGTACTGATTGTTTTAGCGTAAAGTTTATTATTGAGATGAGAATATTTCGAACTGAACTGAGTCGTGACGTGCGACTCCGAGAGGAAGGGCTACGGATTAGCCCGAAACTCGTTTAACTCGTTTTAAGACGTGAGTGATCCGTTTATTTTCACTATGAGCGAGTCTCACGGTAGTTTCATGTTTGAACTGAGTCACTTCAATTCTGAAGGTGCGCGTTGGTTGTGGTTAAACACAACTAGTATTTGTCACCCGGAATTAACGTAACGACAATAATTAAAGTGTTAAACACTCAAGATTTGAGAACAGACATTCGTATTTTGCATGTATACATATCTGCCCCGATCGGGGATCGAACCCGAGACCTCAAGCTTCGTAGTCAGGTTATCTAACCACTGTGCTATCCGGTCGTCCGTATTCTGTGTTACGGGAAGACTTTAAACTTCATCAATGGATGAAGGCATATGAGCATCGCTGCGATACCGATTCACGACAATACATACATTATGGCATAAAGGTATTCGTGAGAAGTAATGTAACTTACAGAGTTCTGAAACTACGATCAATAAATTCAGCAATCCATATTTTCGTGTCACCCATTTTTTTATCTAACAGTCATTATTTGTGCACTGATACAATGAAGCCTACTGGCATCAGCTTTACGCGGTCGACTGAGGAATTTTCGTGACATTACAACATACTCGCATTTACTAAGTAGGCGAGTTACAAAATAATAAATAAATGAAGGTGCGCATTTGGCACAATATATCTGTCTAGCTTTAGGAGACGCATAGCCAATGAATGAAGAGTCACATGCGTGGTTTGAGTACATCTTCGCCCGCCTACATTTAACCCTTTCAACGCCAACGACACATATAGGTGTCACAAAGTACAATGTCAAAGTGATCTTGACACAATGACATAAGATTCAAAGCAGGTTTACGTTTTGTCGAGGCGCGGCGTTGAAAAGGTTAAGCTACAAATACAACGAGCTTTTAAAAACATGTCTGAAGTGAAGTCTTCCATCAATGGCTAATGAATCATAACAGAGTTTTTTAGGCCCATACTACACGGGCGGTTTCCCGCCGCGGGAAACCGCTCGACGGAGCTGCGCAGTGTAGTTTGCACCATACAACTTCCATATAAAGTTGTGTCTAGTGGCGGTTCAGAAGCGGTTTCCCGCGGCGGGAGAACCACCCGTGTAGTATGGGCCTTAGGGTTTCTCACGAAATCCACATCCAAAGCGCTCCCGCAACCTAAACCACGTAGTCGGCCCGTCGCTCCATCTATTAGGAGGCCTGCCTACAGTCTTCCGGTCCGATAGCTCAGTGTTTCATATTAATTTTAACTTGTTACCAACGCAGTCAAACGGACAAAAATGATCCTGTAAAGGAACCCTTATAGCTTTTCCTTTCTTTAGGAACGGAACTTTAAAAATGGAAATTATATATGAATATATATGTATCTATATCTATACATATAATAAATCTGTAACAAGTCGGTGTCTGTACATTGAAGATATTTGAGAAAAACTGTCACTAGGGCTATTTACTAGCGCAATAGAACCCAAAACAATGTTTTTTAGAATTATTGTCGGTTTGTCTGTTTGTCTGTGCGTTTGTGTGCGCTAATCTCAGAAACGGCTTAACCTAGAAGGATGCGGTTTTCACTGATATGTTGGTATTTTCTTGGATTAACATTTAGTGTTTGTTTCATTTGAATCGGTTCACAAATAAGAAAGATACGTCTATTTTATGAATTTATAGAACAGTTTTTAGAGTAGGTTGGTTTTGGGAGTAGGTACGGTGGTGAATGTGAACGCGGGTGTGCGGGGGGGGGGGGGGGGTTGGTGGTCGGTGGGGGTTGGTGAGGGAGGGGGGGGGGGGCTGCGGGGGGGGTGCGGGTAATTTTTTTTATATCGAGGAACTAAGGAGAGCCGTACTTAATTGATGAAAAAGCAAATTGGATAAAAAAAATTAAGCTGCCCAAATTACTAATTCCACGCGGACGGAGTCGCGGGCAAAAGCTAGTATTACATATATTTTTTCATAGGTACAAGAACCATTTTTCAAGGTGTATAAAAATGGAGAACGCTTGAAGCTTGCGATACACTTTTACCCGAGATTTGAATATAATTAATGTGTTGAAGGATTTAATAGTTTAGTAATGTTACAATGTTTAAACATAGGTATAATGTTCTAGGGTACCACCAAAACTATAGTACATTGTTGTAGAGGCTGGAAAGTAAGCAATAGATGGACGAGTTTGTTTGAGTACGAAAAAAGTACCTCGAAAGTACGAGTCCATCTATTGCACTTTTGGCCGAGACTAAACATTGTGCTTTTCACGACTAATGCGAGGAAATCAAAATCATCATCATCATCATAATCATCCATCCCGTCCATCCGTCCATCCCGTCCATCCCGTCCATCCGTCCATCCGTCCATCCCGTCCATCCCGTCCATCCAGTCCATCCCGTCCATCCCGTCCATCCCGTCCACTCCGTCCATCCGTCCATCCGTCCATCCGTCCATCCCGTCCATCCCGTCCATCCCGTCCATCACGTCCATTCCCTACATCCGTCCATCCCGTCCATCCCGTCCATCACGTCCATCCTGTCCATTCCGTCCATCCCGTCCATCCCGTCCATCCGTCCATCCGTCCATCCCGTCCATCCCGTCCATTCCGTCCATCCGTCTATCCCGTCCATCGGTTACCTATCATATTCTCGAAAAGCTCATTTCCGAATATTAAAATTCCGAAAACGGAACTTCTTTTTTTTCATTTTCCAAATTATTGTTTGTCCGAAATTTTATTTACCATATTTTCTTTTGCCGAATGCTTTAAAATCCATTTTTTTATTTGACAAATGATTCAAAATCCAACTGCATGAAATTCCGTAGGATCATTTGCCAAATATATATTTATTCCGCAAAATCATTATCCCGCAAAGGTCAGGGGTACAAAAAGCGACCATACAATTATGTGTGAAGCGTAATATTCATTTCGTTGTTTAATGTTTCCCAAATATTTTATTGAATTTGCTATGTGGGTAGGGGGTTTACTAGGTGGTTATAAAAAAAAATAACTAACACCAATAATGAATCTGTGGAATTGTGAAGTTGTGGAAAAACAAAACATATGGATTTTAAAAAGTCGGTGATAAGTTTTCGGATAAATGAAATTCGAGTAAAGGAGTTTCTAAACACCGATAGGTTACCCCGTCTATCCAGACCATCCCGTCCATCTCGTCCATCCCGTTCATCCCGTCCATCCGTCCATTCGTCCATCCCGTCCATCCGGTCTATCCAGTCCGTCCGTCCGTTCATCCGTCCATCCGTCCATCCGTCCATCCAGTCCGTCCGTCCGTCCGTCCGTCCATCCATCCATCCATCCATCCATCCATCACATGCAGCAGACGATTACTTTTGATTGGTCGATGGGTCCAATAGTGTCGTTTCAGCACGCCAGGAATGAAATTCAGAAATTATCTTTCAAAAAGTCGTATCGTATTATGAAATAAATATACTGATACGTCTTGTTTTCGATTAGTGTAACATTGTTGTCGTGTTTGCGAGCCATAAATGAGTCAGCTGTTAAATGTACATATATCGGCAGTTTTGAGTACTGGATTTAGGTTATCTATGACCACATTTTCGAGCAGTGTCGTGAAAAATTAATTAATAAATCCGGAATAAGATTTCCAATTTTTTTATTTACTTTTAATTCGATCTGATCGAAGGTTCACATTAATGAAAGTATCAAAATTATAATAAAAGTGATGAGAACTAAACTAAATTCTATTAATGCAAAATTTTAGACGTGATCTTGATTCGTCGCAGTTGGACAAGTGTGTCACCCAGTCAAATAACGTAATTGGACACTGACAATAAAAAATCGGTATTAAATAGACGAGTTTTTCTATACAGGGTTCTGTTTTGATATTTTTCAAAGTTTATTAGTATACTCTATCTAATACGTCATCTCTAAAATAAAATTGAAATATAATGTTCTCCAGCGTTTATGAACTCCTAACTAGAGCCCAACTATTTATTGTTGAATATAGTTTTTCTGTCACATTTTGCAGCTAAAATTATATCAACCGTCGACTCCACCGTGTTCGTATTTTTTTGAAAGTGCAGGTTAAATCTAATATAAATTACCAGCTTAAATTGATTTTCAGTGTTAGTCTCTCAAAAATTGTTTATAACTAAAATTCCGCAGTGTAAATTTTGAAGACTTGCCAAACAGTTATTTACACGATTACCTAAAGAAAAAAAGAGTGTATTGTTTTTAGAGTTCATGTACATATGTGCGTATGTAATTTACTGAAGTATTTTGGATGTTATGACAAGCAAATATGCCAGGCTAATTTAGCCCATCACGTTAACTGTCTGTGATCATTACCTTTACCATGAGTTACACTAGTATACAGTGACCGTACTCGCTAGCGACGGCGTAAATGATTTGTATGGAGAATCGTGTACAGCGCCTCTAGCGGTCACTTACGGAAGTACAATTCTCCATACAAATCATTTACGCCGTCGCTAGCGAGTACGGTCACTGTAAACTAGTGTAACTCATGGTAGAGGTACATGTCGTAAAACTGCTCTCAGTCTAAGTACTTACAATGTCCAGTATTCGTGGGTGTTGAGGTAGACCTAAATACGAATACGCAAATAAAACTGCAACGCGAATACATAAAGCAGTCGTAATGACTCAAAAATGTTTGAAAAGGTAAATAAAGGTAGTCCGATTTTTTTTATTTGCCGACATTCGCAACTTGTGGCGATGTTGCTACCTCGTTGCACAAAGTGAGCAACAGTTTGAGGAGCCATTTAGTGCATGCCAGCCAAAAGTTCAATTTATGAGAAATTTAAATGGTAGTTGTCCATTATTACACACCATAGCGCGGTAATCTAGTCCACAGCTTCCCGACCCCATGGCCCATTCCCTGTGGCTACCTATCTGGCAATAGTTTGGCAGCTGTATCTTGTGTAAGTTATGTGAACTGAGATGCGTATTTTTGTCAAGAGAATTCCCATTTTGCATTGACATGAATAATGCCGTGCTAAATCGCCTATAGAAAGTTCAATTTGTGAGATATAAATTGTAGGTGTCCGTTGTCTCACTCCATAGCCTGGTAATTCTGTCCACTTGGCTATTTAAACGCAGTTAGTACGATTGTCGAGAGAATTCCCATTCTGCATGCACGCACCGTCAGATTAAAGGCATCCAGGGAAAGAAACAGACAGGTGGTTCTACTCCGTACTTATCAAATTATCACGGCATCTAGAACTAGTTCTTTTTGTATGCAAGGAACCGAAAAAACCGGTTCTTCCCGTACAGCAAGATTCGGTTCCAGATGCTCCACAAATTTATGATAAAGCGTAACAACGAGGTATGCGACAGATGTTAATTTTTTCAGCTTCTTTTCAGCTTCAATTGTGTTTCCTAGGAGAGATAAAAAAAATCACTGCGCCTGTCATATTATTTTGGTCCGCGGAAAAGGAACTCTAAAACATCATGTTAAATAAGAGTCGCGACACATTGATTCAGCTCGCCATTGAACTTTGAGAATTGACTACTACGCGTTACATCTCTTTCAGAGCAATGGCATATTACATACCTCCTATAACTGATGCAATAAAAGCGAAGCTAGAACACGATTCTGCGTCTCGTTCTTAATGCATTATACATATTGCGTAAAAGCGAGATACGTTTATGTCACTCGGATGGTTTTGAATAGACGTCTGTAACACGTGTCGTGAGAGCACGTGAGATAGACTCGTCACTGGGGAGATCTATTGGCTTAGTGCCAACGGTACTGCTCGATTACGCATTGGATTGGATGTGATAAGAATAAACAATCTTTCAAAATGTAAATAATAATAGAATTAAAACTACCAAGATAAATAGTCATAACCTCTAAAATAAGATACACGGGTCTCTCACTTATTAGTAGTCGAGGTATGCCCGACTGTTTCGAACTAATCCGTGGTTCTTTATCAAGGTTTGTGCGAACGGGAAGCCAGTCGAATAGCAAACATAGCCAAATTACAAACAGAGTAAAGTGTCTCAACAATCGTTCATATTTGAAATGTTTTAGAAGTATGTACTCCGTTATCGATCTTGAATATGTCATACTTTGTTCTCCAGCTGAACTATGAAAGTTCGAAGTGTGATAGCATGAATTTGTACCGCCGCCGAACTGATATATATTATTCTTTGGACGGTGTCTCTTGGCTGGTATTTGCTGCATCAAAAAGAAGTAATAATAAAGAAAAAAAAAAACAAAAACATATATCTTTCTACATTTATTTTTATAAGTTCGATATGCACACAAACAACAAAAAAAATTAATACTTACAAGCACCTTAAAAACAACTATTATCGCAAAATAAATATTTAAGTAACAAACAAATAGCACGCCGAATAGAGCCACAGCTCACCATAGAAAGGATTTTTTTTCTTTAAAAAAGTAAACTTCTTTATGGTCTGAGCGCCACAGAGTCCAAGAGGGCCACATTTAGCGTAATGCTGTTTCAAAGCACAGTGTTGATTTTCAATGTGGGCTGACTTATAAGTCAGAGATTAAGTATTTACGACAAACACGAGGGCTTGAATAATTGCACCTAAATGATGGCAACTGTCTTTTGAATCTGTGCCAATGACAATAATAAAGCTTGGAGATGAGGTTACTACCGTACCGGTGAAATATGTACTCGTAACTGATGTTTTATGTGTGGCTAAAAATACCACAACATTTTTTAGCACTTATAATACCTAGTATAAGGGTTATTTTTCATTGCGTACGGTATAAAAAAAACTAGGTAAATGGACACAAACTATTCGTTTAGTTATTCATATCATATTACAAATGTGTTAGTTCTTTAATTAAATTACATCGTTTTAATCCCTCATATTACAATAAGCGGTGGTGCCCATCTTTGTAAAGGGTCGGATTAATTTTAATAACGATCTCCCAAAATTGTTCTATAGTCGGTTGTTCCCCGAACCCGTCGAAAGATTCATTGTATTGTACACGATAAATCTCTGAGTTTCATTATCATCTTTTGTCTACCCAGTACTTTGTTTTCGCAAATTCGCAATAATGTCGCCTATGGTAACAGCGCAACCTGATATCAAAGCTATGAAGCCAAATAGGACGATGAGGCAGTTTTTCCAAAGGATCCAGTTGTACCTGCCCAAGTGTGGCCACCGAAAGATGGTTTCCACTATCCCGGGGATGATGAGGCCCAAGATGGAGTAAAAGAGAGCACCGACTATGTTGATGATTTGCTCTAACATCGGTAGAGCAATACCGATGCCACCTGCAGAGGTATTAAAACATATTAAAACTATTAGAAAATAGATAAAGTAATAGATAAAGTTTGACGAGCTTAAATAAAACTCTACAACAGAAATAAAGTACCTAGTACAACTATACCTAGTTATTCAACAAAGGCACTTAAATGAATTTTATGGTATGCCTGAATGGACTAGATAACTCTATATTCGCTGATGAAAATAAAAACACAAAAGATAATAAAACCGTTGACCAACGACTTACCGCAAAACCACACTATGAAGGTTCTCAAGCCGATTTGAGTGACATTCCGGTATTTATCCTTGACATGGGGCATGGTGTACTTGGTGATAATATCAACGACCACAAAAAAGTGAAGCGGGTATGTGAAAAATATTGACAGTGCTATGAACGATTTGGCGCATATAGCTGGCCTGAAATTGAAACAGAATTTATCACTTAAAAATTAAATGGTCCATAGACGTGAGAATCGTAATCCTAAAAGATTAAACTATGTTATTTTGTGTATAAAAGATAGAAATCTATTCTTAGGTATGTTTCAAAGTACACAAGAAAACATTTAATCAGTTAAGAGTTAAGTAAAGTCCCTTTTGCATCGTCACTTTGCGCAGCAATTCTGCAGATACCACTCACGCGTTAGTTATTCTCCTCACTTACTTACAATTAATAATTATAATCTCTGGCATTGTATATGTCGGTCTGCTGCACAGGCTGCTTCTCAGTATGAGAAGACTTGAGCTGTAGTTTCGACGCTCATGTAATTTGAAATAGATTACCATTAAACAAATAGGAAAAAAATCTTACCAATGATCCACAGGTAAATTCAGCGTGATGGTCCCTCTTAGCACATCACCGTATCTGAAATACCCGAACAGGCCCAGGACACTGTACAGGACCAGGATGAAAGTCATAGCTATCACTAGCACACTCGGACACCCGAGGAAGTGCTGAGGCTTCTTCATCACGTTTTCTACTGGCATCACCACACCTATGCCTTCCATTGCGAATATTACTGTTCTGTGGGATAAAATTTTTTAAATTCAGTTCAAATGCTGCATGTTGACCAGAATTGTATTTGGAACATATGCCTAATGGACGAGGTTCATTATTCACATTATGTCATTTTACCCTTTCAGGGGCGGACCATGAGTTTGTGGGGCCCTGGAATATCTTATACTAATAGTACTTAATAATGCAAAAGTAATTTCTGTCTGTCCACCTGTCTAACTGTTACCTCTTCACGCTTAAACCAATGAACTTGAAATTTGGTATGGAGATAGTTTGAGACCCTTGAAAGGACATAGAATAGCTTTTATCCCGAAAAATTGGATGGTTCCAGCGGGATAAGCATAAACGAATTATTCGCAGATAGAGTCGCAGGCAAGAACTGGTACTATGCTTACATAGGAACCTTAGGGACTATCTAATTAATGAAGTAATTTAGACCAATTTTGTCAAACACTGTCTTCGATAATGATGTATTAATTCTCTAATGTGGTTTGGGGGGCCTTTTATATCCACGGGGCCCTGGGTGCAGCCCAAAAACCTTTATATAGATTCGTCCCTGTACCCTTATCACCATCATCATCATCATCCCAGCCTATATACGTTCCACTGTAGGAGGCCTTCCTCTCAGAATAAGAGGGCTTGGGCCGTAATTCACACGTAGGCCCAGTGCGGATTGGGAAATTAACACACGCTATTAAATTTCTTCTCAAGTGTGTGCAGATTTCTTCACGATTTTTCCTTCACCGTAAAGATCACGGTCAATTTCAAACATGTAATTTCGCACATAAATTCCGAAAAAGTTAGAGATGTGAGCCCGGGCTTGAACCCCCGACCCTGTGCTTGAGAGACCATAGGTCAAAACCCTAGGCCACCACGGCTAGTACTCTTTTAGATACGCAGAAAGGATTATTCAGTACTAAACAAATCATGTGGGTCGAAATTTAAAGCGCCTACCGTAGGGTTAGTAGCATGTATTAGACGTCGAACTTTGCAAATTATTTTACACAGAACTCTATTTAACTCATTCATTCCCAAAGTGGTCCAGGTGGACCCCCAGGGGTCCACAGGAGACTCGAGGGGGGTCTACGTTAGCGAGACAAAAATGGAGGATTTGGGAATATGGTAGAAATCAAGCAGGCAACGGGGCTGTAGGGGGTCCACCGGAACCAGCTAAATTTTGAAAGTGGTCTATGTGAAAAAAAAGTTTGGGAACCTCTGATTTAACTCTTCAATGCTAAAAATGCTGTACGGATTAAGTTGAATTTTGGTACATACTTAGCTGGATGGGAATGACACTTATGACACTTAGCTTATGCTACTTTTCATTTCTATATTCCCACGGGTTTTGAATGTACGAATATGCATGAAAAATGCCGAAATTTCATAATCTAATTCTAGAATTAGAATTATGACTCAAGAGTCATATACGTTGTTTTTCTTAAACAACGCTCTAATACATAATCCTACGAAGCAACTTAATAATTTAATTATTGAAAGTACGGTCGGTTCCCTAACTTAAGTATCCACTTTTTCATACAAGTTGTATAGAAAAGTTGGATACTTATGTTAGGGCACCGACTGTACTTAAGGTGTATAATTGCACAGCGTATCATTTTGAATTAGTGCGTTGTTTAAGAAAAGCAGTTCTGATGGGTATGTATTACAATACCGAAGTACGAAAGACTGAATGTATTAAAACATCGAATGGGTCAAAAGACCGACACGATTTTTTTCTGAAACCGTTTACTTTTTAAGATTGTTATAAAACAAACCTAACCTAACGGGTTCTGTATGATGCAGTTTTAATAAATTCTGAGAAGTTTACGGTTTCAGAAAAAAATCGTGTCGGTCTTTTGATCCATTCGATGTTTTAATACATTCGGTCTTTCGTACTTCAGTATTGTAATACATACCCGTTCTGATTGTTATGGAAATGAAAGTCATGACATGACGTAATCTATGGCCCTTCCATTCCCGCTTCATTCTATCGCACCTCTTCTCAAGCTGGTCTCCAACCTCGGAGCATACCCCCCCCCGGTGAAGCCTGAACCCTTTTGGAAGCTTCGCTACCTGAATATCCTGCCCTACCTTCCCACTTGTCCGAGAAGTCTCGGCCAGTTTTTTAAAATTTCAAATTCAAGAGCAGTGCTTACTAAAACGAGTCGTACGTACAGTCAGGTACAGTCCTGTAACGACGGTAACCACAACGTGGGAGTACCTTTTCTCTGCAGCTGAGCGTAATTACATATTTTTTACTGTGTTATACTTTTATTTTATAATCACGACTTCTCATTGCTCGGCTAATCGCTTATTATTATTATTATTTATTAATTGTTTTCATGGGTACTTTGGATCTTAAAAACTAGTACATTTCCCAGACATGAAACCCTGTAATAGAGCACTACAATATAACTTAAACCTAAAACTTGATAGAACAGTTTAATATTGTACTATTACTATAATATAAATAATACAGCGGGCGACTAAACTACTTACGACAGAAAAGCAGGAAATCTAGAGATGTCCCCAGCCATGCTTTTTCCCTCGAAGGAGATTTCATCCTTGAATATGTAATACAAACATATGGCAAAGGTAGCGACCAGTAAGACATTCGCCAGTAAGGAAAAAGGCGCTAACCACTTCAAGTGCCTTATTTGTGTCATTATGCTTAATGGTACCAGTAAAATGAGACAGTAATACTGTACTGGAAGGATTGCAACTGGATAGTAGGTGTCGAATAACTGGAAGAAAAAATAGTGATTAAGATACAATTTTGAAACGTCAACTATGACTATTTGATCTTGTGAGATTAAATCAACTTAATTGTTGCATAGAAAACTGCTCTGAAAATGAGCACAAAGACGTTACAGCTACAATAAGAGGTAAACTAAACATTAACCAGGGTCGAGGTTAATTAAAAGCATATCAAAAAATAAATATGGATAAGAAAACTCCTTTTAGTAAACATATTGGGACGCATGACTTAGAAATAGTAAAAAACTAACTTGTTTGATTGAATCGGCTATGAGAACAGTAAAAATGCAGCATACGCCGACGTAGGTACATAGCAACGAGAATTCCGCAAATATACTGAAAATACACAATAAAGTTACATTCTATGACTTAGGCACATTTTGAATCTAGTCACTGTAATCATTAATCAACAATATTACAACATTGATTTCAAGCAATAAATGAATAAATAAATAAATACCAGAACACATAGGTACTGTAAAGTACGAAAGTGCGTTGACTAAATGGGAATAACTTTGGCCTATTTAAAAACTGAATAAAGAGGGTCTAATCAAAAATTTAACGGCCCACGGGCTGACAGCTAAAACCAACCATATGGCAATATACCATAACCTCAATATGTCATAAGGAAAACACGACCGCGTTAAATTTTTCGACGATTTTACGGTATTCAATTCATAAACTAAGTCCTTTTCCACGTATTTTTAACCCCCGACACATAGAGGGGTGTTACAAGTTTGACCGCTACGTGTGTGTGTCTGTCTGTCTGTCTTAAACGGGTGAACCGATTTGGATGCGGTTTTTTTTAATAGAAAGCAGGTTTCTTGGCGATGGTTCTTAGATATGTTTCATCAAAATCGGTACAGCCGTTTCAAAGTTATCAGCTCTTTTGTTAGCTGCGGAAGGAATCTTAGTGTCTTAGACGCATAATGGGCATTGACTTTTATTGATATGAATAATTTTATTTTACTCGCTTTTGGTTAGGCAGCTTGTCGCACAGACATTGAAGTGATTTGGGACATGGAAATTCTAAAGAACTTAAATACTTAATTTACCTCGCGGCCCTAGCGTAGGGCCTGACCGCCTTAGGACCATTGGCGAAGGTAGCTCTACAAGTATCAGCATAGCTCAATAGGGGTTTGCGTTCTGCTTTACAGCACCCGCGAGATGTGTCGACCTAGAAGTTAGAAAAATTATACTTATATATATCCGGTATTTAACAAATTAAATTAAAAAAAAAATACGCCACCAAATTATAAAATATTCAAATCAGTTTCTCAAATTGGCCTAATCTGTAAGAAAAAAATATAAAAAAAATACATTTTTTTTTCTAACCAAAGGCAAAGCGGTCCCTTTCCATCGCTTGTCTTGAAGCAGTTTGGTCTTCACTTTATCCATCGTTAAATCAATGCTCGAGTGCTCCAGAGCCATAATCATGGGTTCATACTCTTGAGGCAACCCTTGAAGCATTATAGCAGCAAGAAATTCATCATCTAGAGGTTTCTCCATACTACTAAGTTGATCAGCTAACGACAAGATTTCGTTTACATAAGTTTCCATGGAATCAAACTGTTCTAACTTTATCGAACATACCTAAAGCTCGTAGACATGTCAACCAACCCTACCCTCAATTTACTTACTGGAATCGGCATTGTTCGTACGAAAACATCCTGAACTATTTAAAGGAAAAACAAACAAAAGTACAACGAGGACACAATATACAAATAGATTATTATTACCAAAATCAAATATAAAAATGTTCAAAAATGGTCCTCAATATAAATGTATTCAAATAACCAATAAAATCCCAGAATCCATTAGACAAGAGACCCGTAACAATATCTTCAAAAATAAATTCAAGACATTTTTAATTAATAAATGTTATTACTCTGTTAATGAGTTCTTGAATGACGAAACTGCAATTTAATTTTTATTGATATAAATTAGGAAAATTATTATTTTAATAAATATTGACAATTTGAGTAATTATAATTTTAATTTGATTCGCATATTATTTAAAAATGTCATTTTTTTTCAATAACTCATTAACATAAAATACTTATAATGACAATTAATATTGAATGCATGATTGTATGTAGTAATAATGTAATTTTATATAATTTCTAACTGCTAATCTTAAGTTTGGTTATAATTATTATTATTATGTGCCCTTACAGGGTGTCATGGACTGACTTAAATATTATAACACCTTGTTTCTATATACATGACTTAATAAATAAATAAATAAATAAATAAATAACCTTCTGTGCAACCCAGTGTCGTCATACGCCTTTTTCAAGGCATGCCACACATATTTCGCCGTCTTAGCCTGAATGATGTGAGCGTAACATGACTTGTCAACACTCAGACAGATCCTAGCTCGAGCCTTCTCCTCTCGGAGTTTGTAGGTACTCGGCTTTTTCACTATTTGTGGTTTCAGTCGTTACGGTAACAAATTGCCACAAGTTTTCGAAAATGAGTACATTTTGCATTTGAAATGCCCAATCTCGATAGTTAATGGTGCCCTTTAGCTTTTCCATACTAACTGTCAAATTTGAATGCTCACCCATATTTCGCCAAATAAACTATATTCACAAAGTATTCACCCACTACGTAATTATAACTTTAAGAAACCCATAACCTCTTAGGAAATGGATTTAAATACGTGAAATATAATATTTATTAAAACATATTTAAAAACTATGACAATGCTCCGGAAAACCGCACAGAAGACAGTGACAGCTAAATTTTTGTATAAAAACAAGACAGCCAAAGGATCCTGTTGATGGCCAGCGTTAGGTATATTCAACACACGCCCCCGCAACCCCCCCCCAACCCCCCCAACCCCCCTGAAACCCTCCCCCGCAACCCCAACCCCCCACCGAACCCACCCGCACACCAGCGTTCACATTCACCACCGTACTCCCTAGTCAAGCGTGCCTATAGAAGTTTTACTTCAAAAACCCCCGATTTTGAAACATTCTTCCGCTCCGCTCCGCGCCTATTGGTGTTAGCGTGATGAGATATAGCCTATAGCCTTCCTCGATAAATGAGCTATCTAACACTGAAAGAATTTTTCAAATCGGAGCAGTAGTACCTGAGATTAGCGCGTTCAAACAAACAAACGAACTCTTCAGCTTTATAATATTAAATAGTAAGTAAGTGTATATAAAAGTATAGATAATGAATTTGATGACCTTTTAATAAATTTGGTAATACTAAAGTAGTCATATAAATTTTGACTTATAAATATTTAATCGACGGTTAAAAGGTGAACTGATTCAAGCGCCATCCTGGTTGATATTGAATTATATACCTACATTATGCTCATTCCAATTAGGTTTATAACTTCAACATCGCCCAGGATGGCGCTTGGATCAATTTGTCTTTTAATCTTCGTTTTGTTGGTCATTACATTACATTACTAAACCTATACACATTAATACTTGTTCCCATGAGCAATTAAATAAGTCCATTTCACGGTTACTGTGTACCGTCGGCATGCCACGCATTTGTTTGTCCTAAGTTCTTCAACGCTCACTATATCAGAACGGCCTTATCTTACACTTGGAACATATTATTATTACTATTATTTAAAGAGCTTAATATAATGTTGTGGTAAGATGGAATTCCGACGGATTAAGTTTATGGTTTTGATAACTGACACGTGAGAGAGCCCGTGCGTGTTGAAGGCTGGGTTAATTACCAAATGGTCCTAGCTATTTACTCTGAATACACACGCCTTTGCACTCAACCTTGTCAAATGCACTTAATTAGACGTGGAACAGTAATTACGTACTAACATAGTTACGTACGTTTGTGGCGATCAATAGGTAAGGTGTTCAGTTTTATTCGGAAACTCATGATGGCTTACAAGACTCTGCTAGAACCTCAACTAAAGGAAAGGAACAGGAAAATGAAAATGGCGTGGCTTTTTCTTTCCATCTCTAGTCTGACCTAACGAAGACCGAACGAACTAAAAGCATTACCAACTCGTGCTGCTACTGAACGTGTGTTTGCTGTACGTCTGTGACAGAGTTGTGTATCGACAATTGATATGTTCACACTTTTCTAACTCTGTAAAGGAATATAGCAGTAAAATAAAATATAATTTGCCGGGTTTAAGATAAACAATAGAACATTGCATACTTTGAAAGAATAATTTAAAAGACTCATGCTGCAGGTTATAAAGTTACCTACTATTTAATGTTATTAACTTGTCATACATATCATATATAACATTAAACTGCTTGTAAGTACATTTGAGAAAATTGTCAGATTTTACCAAAGTTGTCAGAGTAGTTTAAAAAATGTGACAAGTACGGCTGACTAGCCAGTTTTTCATTTTTCACACGTGCGAAATTGCGAATTTGCGACTATGCCAGTAAAATACATATGTTCTTGAAGATGCAATATTTACTTACAAATATATGAACGCAGTGTCCACAAATGAAGGCAATGATGATCGTGCTAATAATTCCAACCACCCACCCTGCATTGGCAAAAGCAAGCGGCATTGCCAGCAGACCGGAGCCAAGCGAAGCCTTCAGGAGGTTTGCCAGTGATCTGACATCACTGAAATGTATTGAAAAGATGCGATTTCATTCATCTCGAACATAAACAATTGGGAAATATAAAAGTGTGAAGGTAGTGCAGGAGGTGTGAACGTCTACGTTAAAATACGAATTTATTTTGTTTTTTCTTTCACTATTGTGAGCAATTGTGAATGAAATTGTAATAAATATGTTATTATACTTCGTCGTTGCATCCTCGAGATTTATATATTCACAATGTAGTACACTCCTTTATGTACTAGGCATCGAGCACAAATTTCAGAGCTAAATTAAAAAAGAACAAATTTACTCTATGCCCGTTGGTTATGGCCTCCTGCGCTGTCTAGTTAACGTCATTCGCTTTTTTTGTGCAGGCATCGAGACGTTACTTTTGTCAAGTGTTTTTTTCCTCCGACGTTATATTCTAATTAAGTGTTTTTTCTTTCATCCCAAGTCAACTTAAAACAGTAAGCGATCGTGCTTCACCCATAATGGGGAAACGTAAACATAAATCTCGCGACCCCAGTGATATACGCAAAAAAATTAGGCGCCTGCAACGACAGTTGCAAGAAAGTGAGGAGCCAAGCTCCGCTAACAGTGACTTTAGTGGCCGCAGCAGCAGTTTTAAAGGTAATAATGACGTGTCTTAATTTATATTACTTATTCTTTAATTATACTTACGCTTCCGATAGTGTAGTGTACCCTCAATAAAATAAATCTAATCTTAAAACGAAACTCGATTCAAATTATAAAGGGTTCACTGCATACCCACATTTTATTTTATTTTCTTAATAATTCTATAATTAGCCTAGAAGAAGCGCCAATACCCTTCTAGGTTTACATGATTCATCCATTCCTTCTAACGCAACGCTAACGCAACGCTAACGCTTCTGTACCGCAACGTGATTGCGGTCGCTTGAAAGAAAGTCTCAATGCCGTGATGCGATCACGGCTGACTTTTCAGTATGTAACGGCTCAGTGGTTTAATGCGATTAAACCCTACCCTTACTTTCCAGATTACGAATCGGACTATTCTATACAAGGTCAAAATATTCAATCAGTCATTTCGATACCAATGCAAGGCACGTCAAACGGTAGTGGCGGAAGGTCGGAGCCCGACCGGATCGAACCATCCTCTCAATACAAGCCTAGCGAGGACCAGGTACATCAGAACGACGCCGCCACCCCCAGCACGAGTACCACTGCAACCCTACCAGCCTTACCAGCAGATATTTTAGAAGCCTTAGGCGAATCTAAAGTCAAGGACGAAGTGTTCGGTCCTCCCATACGTGAAGAGGTCTCTAAACGTTGGAGTAAGATTATTATGGAAGGCCTCGGTAAGGAACAGAAGCAGAAACTGCTAGAAAGCCATCTATTTCCTAATAATTTTCAAATACTCAAGGCCCCGAAACTTAATCCAGAGATCTCTACCATACTCACCGAATCTGCCGTTAATAGAGATAAACGCCTCAAATACGCCCAAAATCAGCTCGGTGTAGGTATTGCCTCGCTGACAAACCTGATGTCCCAGTTAATGGACACAGGAGACATTAATAAAATTGAAATTATAAAGAAAATGTCAGAGACCGGCCAATTACTGCTAGATTTGCACTACCAGAACACTGTAAATAGACGTAAACTTATAACATATTGCCTAGACAAAAAGTTCCTCGATATCGTTCAAGAGGTGAAAAGGGACTCTTTCCTATTCGGGGAGAATTTGGGGGAAAAAATTAAAGCCTCCAAATCGGCTGAACGATCCGGGCTACAAATTAAAAGACCTGAGCCCCAACCGTCAACGTCGTACCGCAATAATCAGCCCGCAACACGCCGGGGAAACTCGACCGGCCCACTCAAACAGAACCAGAGGACCAGGCTGAGTGGGTCCAGGCCCTATCGTCCTCCACAGGCGACATCCAGGAGACCAGCTGCAGCCGCGGACCGGTACACGGCGCCGCCGAAAGCACATCCCAGGCCCATGCGCAAGACAACGTAGAGGTAAAATATGCTGGCAGATTACGACGCTTCATTAACGTCTGGGAAACTATAACGAATGACCCCACTATTTTGCAATACGTTTCGGGTTACAAAATTCCATTTTGCCGCCCAGTTGCTCAAGCTAACGAACCGGCTAGACCATCATTTTCGCCAGTTGAAGTTCAAAATATTAAGATAGAAATATTTAAACTCCTGCTGTCAGGGGCTATCGTCAAATGTGACCATTGTCCCGGTCAATTTTTATCTCCCATATTCCTTACTCTTAAGAGTGACGGAACATATAGATTTATATTAAATCTCAAAAAATTGAATAAATTTATCAATCCCCAGCACTTTAAAATGGAAGACATTAGAACCGCTTCTAAACTAATTTCTAAAGCATGCTTCATGGCTACAATAGACCTGAAAGAAGCTTACTTCTCGGTCCCCATTCACGAACACGACAAAAAATACTTAAGATTTAAATTTCAAGAACAGATATATGAGTTTCAATGCCTTCCATTCGGTTTATGCTCAGCACCATTGGTGTTCACAAAACTTCTAAAACCAGTCGCAACCTATTTGCGATCACAAGGAAATCTCCTTGTTGTCTACTTAGATGATATATTATGTATTAATAGATCTTATACGCGTTGTCTGAAAGATGTAAGGGACACCACCACCTTGTTAGAGAAGTTGGGATTTATAGTTAACTATCAAAAAAGTGACCCGACTCCCACTCACGTTAAAGCTTTTCTTGGATTTGAATTAGATTCAGTTAACATGACATTAAAATTGCCCCAAGCAAAAAGGGTAAAACTAAAATCCGCGATAAAGGACGTATCTAACAAACAAATATTAACCATCCGGGAGTTTGCAAAATTCTTAGGCCTTTTAACTTCTGCATGCCCAGCTGTAGACTACGGCTGGCTCTATACAAAGCGCATGGAACGGGAAAAATTTCTAGCTCTTCGAAAATCGGGTGAAAATTATGACCATAAAATGGTACTTAATCCAGGCTTAAAACCCGACTTAATCTGGTGGCAAAACCAAATCTTGCACTCTGTACACCCGATACGACACGGGAAATATGCTCTAGAAATTTTTTCTGACGCCTCTCTAACAGGGTGGGGGATAGCTTGTAATGGAGAAAGCTCCGGTGGCTTTTGGAGCGCACTTGATGCTCGAAATCACATCAATCTTCTGGAGTTAAAAGCCGCCTTTATAGGCTTAAAATGTTTCGCTAAAGATCTCACAAACAAAGAAATCCTATTGAGAATCGATAACATGACAGCAATCTCTTACATCAACAGGCAAGGTGGCGTGCAATACACTCACTTAAATAATATTGCGCGAGAGATATGGCAGTGGTGTGAGAAACGTCAGCTCTTTGTCTTTGCATCCTATATTAAGTCAAAGGAGAACTTTGAAGCAGACAAAGAATCTCGACGCACCAATGTTGATACCGAGTGGGAATTATCACAAGTGGCATTCCAAGAAATTGTTGATCGTTTTGGAAATCCTGAAATCGACCTATTTGCCACTTGTCTTAACAAGAAATGCGAAAAATACGTTTCTTGGAAACGAGACCCACACGCTTTCAACATTGATGCATTTACCCTGAACTGGTCAAATGACCTTTTCTATGCATTTCCACCGTTTTCGCTCGTGTTGAAATGCCTACAAAAGATAATTAACGACCAAGCTACTGGCATCATGGTCGTACCATACTGGCCGAGCCAACCGTGGTACCCACTATTTGTTGCGTTACAGATCACAGAACCAATATACTTGTTACCACATGATGATCTTTTGCTATCTCCTTTCAGAACTCAACACCCTCTACGCCGCAGGCTTACCCTGGCATCGTGTCTCTTATCAGGGAAGCGTTTTCTCGACAAGCATTAGCTCAGGAAACTATCGAAATCATGATAGCCTCCCTATCGGACAATTCACTAAAGCAATATAATGTAGCTATAAGGAAATGGTGGCAATTTGCTAGTAATAAGAAAATCGTTGATTGCTTGTCACCTACAATCCCCACGGTACTTTCATTCCTTACTAACGAGTTTGAACTCGGAGCAAACTATTCCACATTGAATATGTACAGGTCAGCTCTGGGCCTTTTGCTAGGCAAACAATATAGTACAAACAACTTTGTCAATAGGTTCCTTAAAGGAGTTTACAGAAAAAAGCCCTCTTTTCCAAAATACCAAGTCACGTGGGACCCCAATAAAGTACTTGATTACATTTCCACCCTATACCCAAATGAAAGTCTGCCACTAGATCTACTGGCAAAAAAGCTGGTAGCTCTGCTCGCATTGTCGACTGCACAACGAGTACAGACGCTATCGCTAATACGCATCAATAACATAAATATTACAAATTCGAACATAGTGATTATTATTAACGATTTGATTAAGACCTCAGGTCCGGGCAAACAAATGCCTCGTTTAATTATACCCTTTTTCCGTGACAAAACGGAAATTTGCCCAGCAAATACATTGATGTCCTATGTCGAGTCTACCAAATTATTAAGGTGCGGGCAAAACACTGATAAGTTAATTCTAACTACTAAAAAACCCTTCCATAACGCCAGCGCAGCTACGATCAGTCGGTGGATAAAGCAAATGCTGGCCGCCAGTGGTATAGACACCGGCGTGTTTACAGCGCATAGCGCTCGCCACGCGGCAACCTCAGCGGCTGATCGTAGGGGCGTTTCAATTGAGATAATAAAGAGATCCGCGGGTTGGACGGGCAACTCTTTAGTCTTTAGCAAATTTTATAATAGGCCATTAATCACTAATGAAGATAATGTGTTTGCCGAAGCTGTGTGTGATTTGTAATTGATTTCGTGATCAATAAAAATTTAATCATTAATCATTTGCCTGAAACTATGTTATTATTCACTATTTCTCAAAATCGCTAAACATCTACATTGTGAATATATAAATCTCGAGGATGCAACGACGAAGTATAATTGAAGGTTAAACAAACTTACCTGAAGTGAAGTTTGACCGTAATTATACGAGTCGTTGCATCCGAAGAGATTTACACACCCTACCC
This sequence comes from Archips xylosteana, assembly GCA_947563465.1. NCBI lineage: Eukaryota > Metazoa > Arthropoda > Insecta > Lepidoptera > Tortricidae > Archips > Archips xylosteana. The sequence continues at coordinate 15,748,752 of OX387349.1, forward strand.
TCCCTATTTTATGACAAAATAAGCCCATTTGTTTTGGCTAATCCGTGCAATAGTTATTTTTCGAAATAGTATCTCTCTGAAAAGAATAACGTTAACTAGACAGCGCAGGAGGCCATAACCAACGGGCATAGAGTAAATTTGTTCTTTTTTAATTTAGCTCTGAAATTTGTGCTCGATGCCTAGTACATAAAGGAGTGTACTACATTGTGAATATATAAATCTCTTCGGATGCAACGACTCGTATAATTACGGTCAAACTTCACTTCAGGTAAGTTTGTTTAACCTTCAATTTTTCATCATATACTTACTCTAGCGAATTGGGAATAGGAAAACATGACAGTGAAAATTTTATCGATTGATTTGAGTTCCAAAGGGGCTTCCAAAAATGTTTTACTTCGCAAATTATTCCGAAATTTTAAGCATTCAGACTAGACTACGAGTACATGATTTTCAAGACTAAGGGGCTGTTTCACTAACCATCGATTAATTTTAACTGACGGATAAATGTGATGCCGTCTTCGTCTATTCGAACAAAACAAACAGAGACGGCATCACATTTATCCGTCAAATGAATTTGATCAATGGATGGTGAAACAGGGGTTATACTTTTGGGCCGCTGCATAAGATTTTGTTGAGCTAATTGTGTGGGCGTAACTAGCGTTGAAACATTATTGGGTGCCTTGTCTTAAGAACAAAATATATTATGCTTACTGAGGGTAATGATTTAGGGAGCAAAAGAAGACCCTTATTATTTACTAGCTTTTGCCCGCGACTCCGTCCGCGTGGAATTAGTAATTAGGGCAGCTTATTTTTTTGATCCAATTTGCTTTTTCATCAATTATGGCTCTCCTTAGTTCCTCGATATAAAAAATAACCCCCCACCCCTGCACCCCGCTCTCAAACCCCCTCCCCACCGAACCCCCCCCCGCACACCCGCGTTCACATTCACCACCGTACTCCCAGCATGATGATATAGCCTATTAGCCTTCCTCGATAAATGGGCTATCTAACACTGAAAGTATCGTATCTTTCTTATTTGTCAACCGATTCAAATGAAACAAAACACTAAATGTTAATCCAAGAAAATACCAACATATCAGTGAAAACCGCATCCTTCTAGGTTAAGCCGTTTCTGAGATTAGCGCGCACAAACGCACAGACAAACAGACAAACAGATAAACAGACAAACAGACAATAATTCTAAAAATCATTGTTTTGGGTTCTATTGCGCTAATAAATAGCCCTAGTGACAGTTTTTCTCAAATATCTTCAATGTACAGACACCGACTTGTTACAGATTTATTATATGTATATTAATTATATGTATAGAAGGATTTATTATGAGAGGGAGGCTAACGGAGGGTCTTCTGATGGAAAATGATCATCACCACCGCACGTAAATATCAGCAACTCAAAGCTACCAATGTGTTGCCGGCCTTTAAAGTAAGTATAGGTAAACCCTTTTCTTGAAAGCCCCGATGTCATAGTATTAATGGCACGTTTGGATGCACTATGTAATTTTGCTGTGGTCCGAGGGTTTTATTTCGTTACTTAATATCAGGTACTATCTTAACTAGAAACTATGTAAACTTCTTAGATAAATTATGCGATAATTTAAATTACCCACTACTCATCTATTCTAATATCATCATCATTTCAGTCGTAAGACATCCACTATTGAACAAAGGCTCCTCAAAATTCAACAAACAGACCGGTCCTGCCCCTTCCACATCCAACGCGTTCTCGCAACCTTAACTAGATCGTCGCTCCATCTTGTTGGAGGCCTAACTAACTACACTGCGTCAGACCGGAGTCCGAGGACGCCATTTACTAACCAAGTTACATGGTGATCAACGGAACAAATTTCATTACAAAGTAATTAATCGGCCCAAAAAAACCTTGCTAATACATTAAAATGGTACTTACGAATTCGGTTTCTCCACCTTGCGATGTTCGAAAGGATTATAGTCATAACTGTCATCATTACACACAGGGATACTTTTGTCACCGTTCATGGTAGTATAATTTTATTTAAATAAATTTAAAATAGCAAGATCCACTTTCGTTGTTGATGGAAAATTGATGTTAAGTACCATTTGGAAGTGTCTCAATATCGGCTTGGTATACGAGTGTTAGCCTCCGCAATCAAGATAGCAATGTAAGTAAGTGCAGCTACTGAACTACTAATTGACTGCTGCGACGTTCTTTGGCATTTTATTTTCCCCGCTGAATCTCCAACAATAGGATTTTTCCACATTAAATTCTGTGACGTGTAGGTAGACACCGTATTGGTCAAGCTTTATATGTATCTTGGTTTATTTGACAATGTGCGTTTAAAAATTATAATCAGTTCAACGTAGATTACATGCGCGTAAATAGCATCAATTTATTTTATACATCCTCACAAAAAACACGCGTGAACGTAGAACCGACACGGCGTTTAGTGATTCTTGCGATGAAAATGGCTGTGACTCAATTAAAACTCGATTAATTTAGCCCGCAACCTCTTTAGCGTACTCTCACTCTTCACTAGTAAAATATAATTTCGTGTCCTTATCACTGAGTCTTAGGATTCATCTGCATTTCTAATTATTTTATGATTGTAATCCCGTTTATCATTTAGATAAAATTAAGATAAAATACGAGCATATGCTGCGTTAGTGTCAGGTACCTAAGTATAGCTACTTGACGAAAGGTCATAACTGCTAAAAATTCAACTCTCCCAACACTTACATAAAAAATATATTTAAGCAAAGAAAGTGTGTAGGGTTGTAAAATCGTATTAGTATTCAAATTAAACCTTATCTTCAGAATTATTTGGGTCATTCTCTGGTCTCACGTTTTTTCGTGTTCTCAACTTCAAGTAGTTGTAAAAATTTAATTATAACAGATATCTTTATAATTAAAATACCTCATATAGTTAATACTTTGTTCTGCTTAAAAAACTTCTAACAATTTTATATAAGCTATATCTAATGGGAGAAAAAAAAATCTAAAGTCGCTGGAATCCCCATTTTGGCCTTGTCCCACCTCCAATTTTCACTATGTCAAAAACCAAGCAAGAATAGCAATAAATGTTACTGTTCACAGCAAACCAACTACTTTATGAATTAGATTAAATTATCTAAATATTCCTTTTTACCTTATCTTTTTTTTTAAACCATATTACATAAATGTCCCGTGAAAAGCGAAAATCCAATTTCGTTCATAAAACTCGTCATACTGTTCTTACGCACACTTCAAGAACATTTGTCGATGGCTTGCCAGAAAGAACCAACCACGCTGCGTCGGCTGAATAGGGCGGACTTAAGCTTTTTGCGTCACTGCCGAATTATGAGGGTAAGAATCACGTATGAAATTTTTGGTACCTCTGAAAGTGATATCAGTGGCAATTTTTTCTCGCTTGAGTTGTTGATATATTGAACTCAAATTAATTTGGCATATTAAGCAGTGTTATTACTACTTCTAGAAAAAAAATCGAGTTTCTATTGTTAGCCATTATGAAGTAATTCATTAAAAAATAAATTACTCATGTGAATTCGGTGGCGGTGAATTCGGTGATTTGAATGAATCCGTTGGTATTACAGTTAGTCATGGATTTTTGAAACTGTTAAGTTTATTTCCTGTACGTATATTTATGTAAAATAATTCGAGTCAGTTGGTAATATTGGTAAATATTAATGATTTTACGAAAAAAACTTTGATTTTTGAACGTGTTTTCAGCTTTTATTAAATAATTATTGAATTATGTATTGATGGTGCATTAATATTGGTCAAATATTTATGAAATTTATATCTTTATTGTTTCATTATTTATTTGTTTCGCAAAAAAATTTTAGTTTGTGTTTAGCCGATTTTTGATATCATAAATACTGTTGAAATAAATAACAAGTAGGGAATGATTATTGTTTTTAAGAGATTATTTGTTTTTATGAATGTGTGCTTTAACTACGTTAAATAATTATAATAACAACTACTTTAAACATGAAACTACCGTGAGACTCACTCATAGTGAAAATAAACGGATCACTCACGTCTCAAAACGAGTTTAACTCGACATGTTTCGGGCTAATCCGTAGCCCTTCCTCTCGGAGTCGCACGTCACGGCGGCTGCCACACGTGCACTGCGTGCTAACGCCCTGGTCGCGCGGCTACTCGACGCAACTGACAGCGACACACAACTACCCCCGTTTTCATCATCACTTTTATTGTCATTGCCCAAATGTAGGGTAGCACACAACAGTGTTGTGAAATGAAAACGGGGGTAGTTGTGTGTCGCTGTCAGTTGCGTCGAGTAGCCGCGCGACCAGGGCGTTAGCACGCAGTGCACGTGTGGCAGCCGCCGTGACGTGCGACTCCGAGAGGAAGGGCTACGGATTAGCCCGAAACATGTCGAGTTAAACTCGTTTTGAGACGTGAGTGATCCGTTTATTTTCACTATAATAACAACTACTATTTAAAGCATAATAGCTTATGAACGAGAGCAAAGTTATGTAATTACCTTACAAGACTTAGATACTTATTTAACTAGTGAAACGTTCCAAAAAATATGGTGATAATTGTTTAATTATAGTTTAGGTCCATCATTGTAAGTTTGTAGTTATTACACATTGTGATATTAAACAATAAAAGTAATTTACTTCCATAATTCGCAGTTGTGTGATTTCGGTGGCATATGAAAATTTGAAATTAATTATCTCGAACTGTAAGGACTAAAATGGTGCCTCCTTCTGCAAAACATTTCAAATAAACACTAGTTTTCGATGTAATTATAAAAAGTCAGATAATCGTAAAAAAAAATCGTGCCACCGAAGGTCACGCAAAACTGCCTTGCTCAGAGAACGACCCATTTACCTAAGTACTATATTCGTGTATTGATGATACGGCACTTATATTATACTATTTCATCATCATTATCATCATAATTTAAGACGTAGGACGTTCACTGCTGGATATAGGCCTCCCTCATTGATACCCAATAATTACCTACGGTTGGAAGCGACTTGCATCCACCTTGAACCTGCGGCCTTTACTAAATCAACCGCCTATTTCGTTGGTGGATGTTCCACGCTGAACTTGCTAGTCCGTGATCTCCATTCGAGAATTTTTCGGCCCCAAAGGCCATCTGTTCTGCGTGCTATATCAACGAGCTAATCCGTTTTGCTTAGTCGGTGACTCTTGTTCTTCTACGGATCTCCTTATTCCTGATTCGATCCCGTAGATAAACTCCGAGCATAGCCCTCTCCATAGCTCGTTGTGCGACTCTGAGCTTATTCATCAGGCCTATAGTGAAGTACCACGTCTCGGATCCATACGTTATCACTGGCAACACACATTGTTTAAAGACTTTCGTCTTAAGGGACTGAGGTATTGGGCGAAAAGATATTGCGGAGTTTCCCGAACGCCACCCATCCGAGACCACCATTATTACCATTACCATTTCGCTAAATGTTAAATGTAAACATAGGTAGAGTAGTAAAAGGTGACACAATGCTTCATAAATAATTTTGAGAGCATCACGAGTAAAAAGAATAATTTTTCTGGAAAGTTCATGTTATAATAGTGATTATGACACCATGAAACACACTTACTCTAGTAAACATTACTTTATTTTAACCCTGAAAATCAGACAATACTTTTAATTAACTACAAAATTAGATTTTCAGCTGCTTTGAAACAAATAATTAGAATGTTGAGTTGGCATAAAAATGTAATAACTAGCAATCGCTATTAAAAATCTACGGAAATGGTGTTTTGACAGCTCATAAAAAGTGAGTTGATTAGTGTCCTGCCATTTCTATCTTATCTCCCTACTAATTAATGCTCTCTCCCTCCAAAAATAATAAAAAATATGCAATATTACTAAACACTCCACAAAAAGTACGTTTGGTCCCTATTTCAGTATTCTATATTTACAAGTTTTTGTGGCCGTAGATAGATCACTCCGGAAAAGTTTATAAAATAGAGGCTAGCTAAGTAAGTTTTGTAAGTAAAAAATAATAGTAGATGAACAAGATTATGTAGTTATTTGCGACTTTCGTCTAAGTCATCCTCGTTGTTTATCATTTCCCGATGGAAAATTTACATTTTCTTAAGGAAATAATTTAATTTGGCTTGACGCATCTTCTATCTAAGTTGAATTCACTTAATTTGTATTTCTAAGGAATTTTGCATTTCCAGGAGAAAAAGTAGCCTATAGATGTCACTAAGGGAAAGTGTAGGTTTATACTGATGATAGAACTTTTAAAATCAGCCCCGTAGTAGAATTTACTTATTTCTTTCTCCCAGGAATTTTGCATTTTTCCGGAGCAAATTTTCAATCAGGGATAAGCTTACCATTTTTAAAAGAAATTTTAAAATTGGACCCGAAGTCAATTTCAATTATTTCAATCTTTTCCACAGGAAAAGCAACCTTTGCCAATCAGGGGTAGTGTAGCTTTCTATCGGTGAAAGAAGTTTTTAACTCAGTCCTGAAGTTAAATTCACTTATTTCACTATTTATATCCCGCGGGAATTTAGCATTCATTAAGAATATTAAGTTTCACGTATTCAAATCTTTAAATCAGTTATTTCTTCGCAGTAATGTAATGTTACAAAACGAGTTGTTAATTTTATTTTATGGCCCATACATTCTGCTTCAATACAATTGTCACTAGGTCCATAGAGGCTCATAACTAATGTGTAAGGAAAATAGTCTCGTCTATCTATCTCACCCTAACACAACGAGCTTACTAACGCTCTTCCTCTACTATCGAGTACGATAGTATATTTTAAATCTATGATGATTGATGAAGTACGAAGTACATCGGATAATATTTCTACTTCTCTTGTTATTATTACTGTGTGCGAGTTTTTAACGTTTTGTGATATTGTATTCGCGTAACTCGACAATCTTCAGTTGTACTCTCATTACATCATGTGTGATTATTTTTATCTCTATATTAACACAATGTTATTGACAGTATTTGCCAGTATGTTAATATGAGACGTTTACCTAAGCCAATAATTTCGCAACGTAACGTCGTACACGCAAAGAAAAGATGACACTTCGTTTTTACTTTATTCTTAGCATTCAATTTTTCTTGAACGATAATATTTTTCAAATTTTGATAGAAAAAATTGACGTGGGCGTTGCGAGGTTATGATTTAAGTAAAGAATGAGCAACGTGATTTTATTCCTGAGCATCCTTACTTACAGATTTTTTAAGAAATTCCTATGAGTTGTATAGTAAAAAGTACATAGGTATGTTGTGTTGGTGCGCAAATAAAACATCATAATAATTATACATTATTTTTTACTTAGAGACTATTCACTTTTGCTATTTAGTATTTTTATTATATCTAATATTGTTACAGTGCATCCGGATGTTAGACAGAAGAAGCCAAACGCAACGATGAAGCAGTTTTTCCAGAGGACCCACTTGTGTTTTCCGAGGTCGTTCCACCTGAAGACTGTCTCGATGATGCCGGGGATGATGAGACCGAGGATCGAGTAGAAGAGCGATCCCACTATGTTTATGATTTGCTCTAGTAAGGGCAGAGCCATGCCGATACCCACTGAGGAAGATAAAAAAACGGTAAAAACTAGGTTTTTTTAGGGTTCCATACCGAAAGGGTAAAAACGAGAACCCTATTACTGAGGCTCCGCTGTCCGTCCGTCTGTCTGTCTGTCTGTCCGTCAGTCACCAGGCTGTATCTCGGGAACCGTGGTAGCTAGAGAGTTGAAATTTTCACAGATGATGTATTTTGGTTGCCGCTATAACAGCAAATACTAAAAAATGGAATAAAATAAATATTTAAGGGGGCTCCCATACAAGAAACGTGATTTTTTTGCTCGTTTTTGCTCGATATTGATAACGGCAACAGGTAGACGCTTGAAATATTCACAGAATATTTAATTATATATTGAATTTAAAAATAAATCATAAAATTAAAATAAAAAAAATATTTAAGGGGGGCTCCCATACAATTAACGTGATTTTTATAGATAATTGTACGGAACCCTTCGTGCGCGAGTCCGACTCGCACTTGGCCGGTTTTTTAATACAACATAGGCCTGCGCTTGCCCACAATCGCGGCTGATGGAGAGCGAAGATAAGGTCTACGATGGGGCACGCTTGCCTAGTAACTGCTCATTCACCCTAGACTATTATTAATTGAGAGTTCCACTTTGAAAACCTATTAGCGGAAAATAATATTTTTTATGGGCATGTGTACATGTACACATTTTGCAAAAGGCACAGCATTATTTTATTATTTACCTAGTTCCCGTAGTTTTCAAACAATTGACAACATTTCATATTTCTAAGACTATAATTTGATTCATTCTCTGTATACTGTTTGGAAAGAGAAAGACGCTGATAGTTTTAAATTTTCACTAGGATTATTAATTAATTTATTACAATTTTATAAGGATGTGCTTATTCTAAAAGAGCGTAACGATAGAATAGATCCATTACTTTTGTCTAGTCTCTATTAAAAAAAAGTGATGACGTAAATTTGACAATAAGGTTGTTATCAAATTTAAAATTATGACAGCTCTTTTTTCTAGTGAAAAGGGTAAAGGAAACAGAACTATTCTGTGGAGGTACAGGTAAGTATAGTCGACCAAGTAAGTGCTTTACCATTTTTTGTGACAGTTCCTACATCAGAATAAAAACAATAAGGCTGATTGTCACACTGACTTGTGAGTGAAAATAGCCTTTGATATCTTAAGTCATTCAACTGACATTGAACTTTAGGGTGGTAAAGGAGTTTCTTGGTCGACTATACACATATGTTTTTTAAATTTGTTGTATTTTTTTAAATATGAAGAAATAAATTATAATAAATATTTTTCCGTGTTCAGGAGGCGAAACTCGTTCGATTCCTGTAGTAATTTTCAGGTGTTAAAAAAATGAAATGTTGTCAATTGTAATAAAATAAAAGCTGAGAAACTGTGTCTTGTGATACCTAACGTTTTAGTGCAGAAATCTGACCTCTGAATGAAATACCGGTTAAGTGCGAGTCGGACTCGCGCATCGAGGGTTCTGTACAATTTTTTAGGTATATCAAAACATACGCCGTAAACAGCCGTAACTAAAATAATACAGTGTTAGTAGAACCCAGCTTCTAAGTAAAATGTACACAGTGTGAGATCATTTTATATTGGTTTTCAGGACCCCTTAATATTTAATATAATTATATTTTTAATATTTGTTATTATACCGGCCACAGTAATACATAATCGGTGAAAATTTCAAGCGTCTAATTAACGCCATTATAAAGATAAGAGTTAAAAACGCTGAAAAAAACACGTTTCTTATATGACAACCTCTTTAGTTATTAACTTTATTTTATTTTTAGTATTAATTGTTATAGCGGTAACCGAAATACATCATCTGTGAACATTTCAACTGTCTAGCTATCACGGTTCATGAGATACAGCCTGGAGACAGACAGACCGACGGACAGCGGAGTCTCAGTAATATTTAGGGTCTCGTTTTTACAATTTGGGTACGGAACCCTGAAAAAAGGTTCTTTGTAATATTTAAGCACACATACATTAAACTACTACTTTCGACGATTACGAAACGATTACTTTCTTTTCTAATTTTCTAACATATTTCAAAATATTATAGCAAAGATTGAGCACGCGCATGACCGAGAAAATTATAGCAAAGCAAAGTTAGTCTTAATCTATTAAATCACGTGAAAATCAAGTCATTATAATGAATCACCTTCAAAGTCTCAAGCATAGAAGATAGATAGCTACTCAGTAGATTTTGCATAAGCTGGGTACTAAACCGTGGTAGATAATGATATAAAATAGGGATTAAAAGTACTTAAACACTTGAAACTTACCGCAAAAACATACTCCTGCGATTCGAGACATCACCTGCGTGATGGTCTGGCAATTCGGTTTGATCCGAGGTTGAGCGTATTTTAAGAAAGTATCAATTACAACGAAGAATTGTAATGGATACGTAAAGAAAATTGAAAGAGCTATACACACTTTCGCACATATAGCTGGCCTGTGGAATAAAAAACTCTGTATTAAAAAGCCGTGGTGGCCTAGTGGTTTGACCTATGGCCTCTTAAGCAGAGGGTCGTGGGTTCGAGTCCGGGCTCGCACCTGTGAATTTTTTGGAATTTACGTGCGAAATTACATTAGAGCTTTACGGTGAAGAAAAACATCGTGCGGAACTATAAAAAAAAAACAATTCTGAGAGGAGGCCTGTGCGCTGCGCTGGGATGATGATGATGACGATGACGATGATGATGATGCAATTACAACCAGGTACCTAGTACATTAGACATTTAATGGTTTAAGGGTAGGACACAGCAACGTAAAGCGCGAACAGACGGACGGACAAAATAAATGTTGGTTTAGTAATAGGTTTGCTATATACTGCCGTCATATTTTCATTTTATTAATTTTAATGTAGGTTATCGTCGAAAGGAAACTTTCGAGCGCTAATCTTAATAATGTTTTCCTCATTAATTAAATCATTACGTAAAGAACTGGGTTATTATTCGAGTGTTTGTCCCGAATCACTTTCGTGGAGACTTTTTTGTAGAAATGGCAAAAGATTCTGATACAGTTTTTAATTATGTGGTAGAAGTACAGGTTCTCTAATAAATAACCGAAAAAGCCTTCAAAGTCTACGGCAGATTCTTAGGAAACGTGACCACCAAAGTGAGGCGGTTGAAACGCTCGAATAATAACCCAACTACTACACATACTCAGAAAGAACGTATTGATTACATTACACGTTAATGATAATTGAAAAGGCAATCAAAGTCAGTTTTTGTAATTAACTTAGAAAATCATATCTAATTTTTTTACATTCCAGTGAAAATTTGTGTCTAAACTCCTGACCAAGGGCGGTGTAGGGGCTGAGGACCTGGGTTCGATTCCCAGTGTTTCAGTTTGTATTTAGTAAAATATTCTTATCCAAGTGGAAAATAAAATCCACGAATTGAGGTAAGAAACCCGTTAAAACAAAAGTAATATATTCTAAAAATACAAACAAGGAAAATTATATTATTTTGTATATTTGTTCCTAAATGATGAAAATATAAAACACTGTAAATGTAAATAAATCAAGAAACCACGGAACGTTGTAAATACTTGGAGACTCATACATTATACACTCCATAAAGTAGAATAATGTCAATAAATCAACATTTTAATAAGCACTTAGATCAGAAATCACAGAAACGGGTTAAATACATTTTTGATTAAATATTTATGTAGAAATCAACGAAATCCTTGTTCTTGATGTTACGAGTTTTGTAGTAAATGTGGGAAAAATCTTTACATTTTCATTGATAAAAAGAGCCTTTAAAGTTTTCAATAGGTTATTATTGAGACCTACATAATAGGGATGTTGACGCCATTAAAAAATAATTCGAAGACACGACTACAGTAAAAAATGCTTTATTTTAGAAGTTTGGTAGCTTTATTTTAGCCCTGAAAATGAGATTAATTTTCGATTAACAGCAAAATTAGATTTTTTGTTGCTTTAAAACAAATACTTAAACAGTTAGTTGAGCGAGTTGGCGAAGAAGACAAGTGAAGTCATAAGTTGTTATTGCCATTCAAACTCTATTAAGGGAGAATTGTGTTTTGACAGCTCATAAAAAGTACGTCCGTTGATTGGTGGTGTCAATATCCCTTTTTTATTTGTAAATTCTTGGACTTGATTTATCGGGTGTGCCAATAATGAACTTACCAATCATCCATGGGTAGATTCAAGGTTATTGAGCCCCGAAGTACATCGCCGTATCTGAAGTAACCGAAGAGGCCTAAAGTGCTGTATAGAAACACTATGACCCCCATAGCAACAACCAGCACGCTGGGAAAACCGAGAAAATGCTTCGGTTTCTTCATGGAGTTTTCCACTGGCATAACCACCCCTATGCCCTCCATTGCGAAAATTACTGTCCTGTAAAATATGATTATCAATATATTTTATATCAAACTATATCATTTACTTTATCCCACTAGTTAAAGTGTACATATGTTTTGATTTTGATGAAATTTGGCCCACAAATAGTATTTTATAATTTGGATTAACACAAATAATATATTTTATTTCGATAAATTGTGTAATTCCAAGGGATAGCGATAAACGAAAACTTCTCAGACGAAGTCGCGGGAAACAGCTAGCGTTACAATAGAGGTAAACCTTGTATGTATACTATGTATGTATGTAAAACTCTTTTTTGTTCATAAAAATATGAGATTAACAGTTAACAAGAGAAACAGATGTACAGTCAAGTGTAAAAATATGGGTGCACACAACTTGCTCATAAATATGTCCCATAGCTCTTATGTCGTCGAATTAAGGTATACCTAGGTATATAACGATGGGAGGATTAAATCGATACTTATTTTTGCACTTGACCGTACAAAGGCAAACTTATCCCTTAACCTTTGACCGATTGACATTATTTAATACACTATTATTTACATTATTATATTTTTTGATAGGACATTATTTATTTAATGAACTAAAACAATTACTTTGCTCACCCGCGACCTTACAATAGTTACGTTTATGCAAGAAATGTGTGTTCATGCAGTTCCTCCACCTCCACACTGTACGAACACACACAAATCACATAAACACAACTACCACCACACTCACTAACACACATTTCTTGCATAAACGTAACTATTGTAAGGTCGCGGGTGAGCAAAGTAATTGTTTTAGTTCATTAATATGGACCTCCGCAAAGTAATGCCTGATTCAATAAATTATTTATTTATGTATTTGTTTGTTTCTTGTTTATTTATTTCTTTGTCTTGTTCTAGAGAGAAACTCTAAGACTATTGAATCGATTCTAAAAAAGCTACATTATTCCAGATTAAACATAGACCATTTTTCCCTTAAATATACGACTTATACGTAGGCCGTACACAAATTGCGGGCAACAGCGAATGAGTAAAATACTTACGATAAAAACGCAGGATATCTGATGGGCTTGCCAATGGCAATCTTGTCACTGAATTTGATCGGCCCACTGAAGATATAGTACAAGCAAATCAAATATGTAGCGAAGAGTAAAACATTCGCCGTGACTGACAGAACGGCGAGCCATTTCAAGTATTTGATTTGGCACATTAGGCACAGTGGGATTAGGAAGCTCAAACAATAGTACTCCACTGGCAAGATCATAGTTGGGGCATAATTGTCGGCCAGCTGTAAAAAAAAGGATTTGTTAACTACTCAATGGAACCATTTTATTTTGCGGACTCATTACACCACAGAAAAGTAAATTATTACACAAAATGCCATTTTATGTTTCTTGGGACATAAGAATATGAACGAAAAAAACCGGCCAAAAGCGTGTCGGACTCGCCCAGGATAGGGTTCCGCAGCCGTTACGAAAAAAGTTAAATTTTTAAAACAAAATGTAGATTAATAATTTTTTTAGGGTACTTACTAAATTCTTTTACCTACATTTTGTTTTTTCAATTAGTGCGGATAATTAGTACATATTTCTGTGCAAAATTACAGCTTTCTAGCCCTAATAGTCTATGAGCTATGACGGACGGACGGACGGACGGACGGGCGGACGGAAAGACAGACATAGCGAAACTATAAGGATTCCGTTTTTGCCATTTTGGCTCCGGAACCCTAAAAAGACAGCGACATGAGAATGAATAAGGTCTAAAGAACAATGTTTGTGATATATTTTACTGTGTTTTCGATGTTAAATCATTTAGTATATTTGATGAGTGAAATATTTATTAACGACTGAAAACTTAACTTCTTTTTTTAAACGGCTTAAAAGTGTTAAAAAATATTGGTTGGAAATTTTTAGCTTTTGTCATATCCACAGAACAGGAAAGACACTAACAATATTTAATGAATGACCCTGATTTTGTCTCATAAATTGAGTCAGAAGGATTTCGTTTAGTCATTTAGATAATAAACCCATGTTGACGCAGAGGGAAAACAATGAGACGTTAGCGTACATTTATTATTCAGGGACAGTGGAACGCTGTCATATTAATATCACTAATGCTTATAACGTGTTTATAAGCACAACAGTGATCTGACTGACAAGTTTCCATCATCATCAAGAAGACGTCCACCGTTGAACAAAGGCATCTCCCTAAGAACGCCACAGTAGAGTATACCTTGCTACATGCATCTACTTACTGGTTGCTCAGTTACCATATTTATTATAGGCTTAAAAGCTATTGTGCTCAAGGCTACAGCAAATGGGTTGTTACCTAACCAATGTTACGTAATCTCATTTGCACGGTCATTCAAAGTGCGATGGAGTGAGATATGGTCAGGGGGGTTTCACTTTTCACTCCGCAGTTTAGGTATGTTCGGCCGGCGCGCCTCCCAGGCAGGCGTTAGGTGGTCGCTCGGCATTCGGTTCGCACGCACGCTAGCCACGTCGCGCGTAATTAAGCATTTTTTTTCTGAGATTTTTGCAATGAATAATGACTTCTAAACGATCTTATAATCTGTATAATAAAAGATACTGTTGCGTTGAAAGGTAGTTTACTAAATAAATACACACTGTTATCTTTCTTGATTTATATACCTACCTAAATATCGGCGAGTGGGATCCCTGTGCTCTTGATTTCGGGTCAGCGGTGCCCAACGGAATATGAACGATCGTATCACTCGATAAGTTTCAATTTCGTGTGCAAGCAGTTAACGGTCGTAAGAGTAGGCAAATTCTTATACCTAAAGTTGACTTTTGTTCGAGAGTGATCCTTCTGTACTCTAGTACTATTAGTTATTCTGTGCTATGGCCGGGGTTTTTCTGTGTAATTGAATCAGAAATGAGAACCGCATGAGAATCAAAGTTATTGGCATAGCTCGGAGAGTTGCCCGACTTAGGGCCGGCGCTCACTGACGGCATGGCGCGGCATGGTATTTTATAACTATCAAGTTATTTTTTTTGAATCTTATTTCAATGAGTTTAGAATTCATGTTACTTTATTTCGATACCACGACGCCGCGACGTGCCGAGGGATGACGCAACGCATAACCAATAAAGTAACATGAATTCTAAACTCATTGAGATAAGATTCAAAATAACTTGATAGTAATAAAATGCCATGCCGTGCCATGCCGTCAGTGAGCGCCGGCCCTTAGACAGAGTGGCAGTGGGCAGGGGACATTGCTCGTAGAACCGACGGCAGATGGGGATGGGGTAGTAGATAAGGTTCTAGAGTAGCGACCGCGAACCAGTACCACCACCATGGAGACTCCATACAAATGATTTACGCAGCCGCTATCGAGTACCGTCATTGTAAACTCATGGTAGTGGTACAGAAGATGTAACGAGGTAAGGCTCCCAAATTGGGAGTCCCAACAAGATAGACCGACGATCTGGTGAAGGTTGTAGGTGTTGCTTGTAACACAAAGTTTAATAATATATTAAATAGTTTAATTTGACAGAAAATTGAAGCATTATTTTTAGCAGACCTAAGGCCCATTTACATTATACAACTTTCTTGCACTTTCCATACAATGAAATTGAGGCAATAAAACATTGCTCCATGGACTTAATACCTAACCCGGACTGAGTACTGCGACATAAAAGTGAGGCCGACAGAGAAATCAAACTAGTGCATTGCATCTCGTTCTAATTAGGGTGACCAAGTACACCTGCGGATAATTATCAAGATTTTTCTTAAAAAAGTATAAATGAGTCAATTCAGATTTAGAAAGAAATAATGTAATAAGCTTACACTGATCTTATATTTATATCACGATTATTTTATTTATTTTTATTATTGTTTTACTTTTATTAATGTTATACAGAGGATTGATTTGTATTTTTGTATGTTTGTAACAAATGAACTCCAAACTACTACCGATTTCAAAAATTCTTTCACGAATAGAATGCTACATTGTTTCTGAGTAATACAGGGTAATTTTTTAATTAGTGCACAAATTTTGATACGTGATTCAGTATCGTTGATAGATCATGATTATCTGTTCAAGATTTTTTTTTTAAATTTTGAAATTTGGGTTGTTCATAGTAATTCATCCAATAATTGGTCGAGTTACTATGAAAAACAAAAAAAAGTATTTTTTTATTTTAATTTAATAATTTATTTTTAAAATCAATATATAATTAAATATTCTGTGAATATTTCAAGTATCTACCTGTTGCCGTTATCAAAATCGAGCAAAAACGAGCAAAAAAATTCATGTTTGTTGTATGGGAGCCCCCTTAAATATTTATTTTATTCCATTTTTTAGTATTTGTTGTTATAGCGGCAACTGAAATACATCATCTGTGAAAATTTCAAGTCTCTAGCTATCACGGTTCCCGAGATACAGCCTGGTGACAGACGGACAGACGGACGGACGAACGGACAGCGGAGCCTCAGTAATAGGGTTTCCGTTTTTACCCTTTGGGTACGGAACCCTAAAAAGACAAATAATTTCAGTCGTAGATCATCTTTATATATATAAAAGATGCTTATTTTAATGTATTCTTGAAAGATTTTTAAAAAAAAATCACGAAAAATCCGAAAAACAATTTTTTGATCCAAATCTTTTTAAAGTCCTAAAATCGGGCCCCTTTTCCTATACCCAAACCTGCTTTTCCGTCTTATCTACGAAATTGCATCAGTAGACATACTCACACCGGCCTAAATCATAGGCACCCTAATAATGTTTGGCATCTAGTTTTGACGTTCTATCGTAAAATAGAGCCAGGAAATGTTCCTTACCTGTGAAATGATATGCCACAATCAGCAAAGCATTCACTCTTATACCCCTTAACACAGCACATTTTCACCATTTTTAGCGAATTTACTTAGTTGAATTTAGTTAGCTGACAGAATAACAAGAGCCACTAAATAAATTTGAAATTTGATGGAAAATTTGTCAACGTCGGTGATACCAGTTAAAATTTACAATCACCACTTGATCATCACAATATTTAATGCATTACCGTGTTTTAATCAGTAAATATTAGTTGCAATCTTAATGATTTACAAATTAGGTAAAAGGTAATATTTTGTATCTAAATATAGCTATTTATTATAAAGAAGGTAATTATTTTCAGTACTAATTAATACCACTATTTCATTATCTTTTTTTCCACTGGCAACAGGTGCGAGTGGGACACAAACCACTAGTTTGGGTTTCTCTCTCGGACCCCTGTCTCTAGTTGCCATTATTAAACTGTATGGCTTGGTAATATGGGTCATTTTTGATTGACTAATAAAAGTCAGTACTCAGTCCTTTGGTATTACGTCCATTCATTGCTCAGTCTGAAACTTAGAAACCTTAGGTTTAGACTGAGCAATGTTTTATTGCCTCAATTTTATTGTACGGAAAGTTCAAGAAAGTTGTATAATGGCTTTTATTATTATACAATCGACGAATATTTTGCAAACGCACTAGATTAGACATATAAGATTTACATATTTCATTATTTATTTATTTTTATTTAAATTGACATTCAATATACGATATGATTTCATTTTTTACATTATTTAATTTAATATAATTTAATAATAAAACTTTGAATGATCAAGTGCGGCTGTAAACAGTATTTAATATAAAATTATTGTATTGTAAATTCTATTTGTATCCGTTTTAATATTGTACATTTATATTTGTATGTATACTTTGTGTACTTATGGCAAATAAATGATTTGATATTTTGATTTGATTTTTGATTTGATTTTTTTGATTAATCTGCATCATGTTGGCAGAACTTTTTTATCTCAGTTGTTTCCGCTACCGATGGTAGTCGCAAGGGTGAGTTGTGCTCGTGTCTAACACAAATTAAGTAAGTACATATTCTTCCTCCTTGCATAAAATTGTACAGTGTTTTAGTTTGGTGTCATTAATAAACTCAGTGAACATAAATCTTTATAGTCTCACTAGCTTTTGCCCGCGACTCCGTCCGCGAGGAATTAGTAATTTGGGCAGCTTATTTTTTTTATCCAATTTGCTTTTTATCAATTATGGCTCTCCTTAGTTCCTCGATATAAAAAAAATCCCACCCCCACCACAGAACCCCCCGCACACCCGCGTTCACATTCACCACCGTACTCCCAAGTCAAGCGTGCCTATAGAAGTTTTACTTCAAAAACCCCCGATTTTGAAACATTCTTCCGCTCCGCTCCGCTCCTATTGGTGTTAGCGTGATGATATATAGCCTATGTCCTTTCTCAGACTCTAGACTATCTGTGTACCAAATTTCATTTAAATCGGTTCAGTAGTTTTAGCGTGAAAGCGAGACAGACAGACAGAGTTACTTTCGCATTTATAATATTATATATATAATATATAATAATATAATATATATAATAAATATAATATTATATAATTAATAATTATAATTAATAAAGTTAGGAAGTTAGGATTTGAATCAGCCCACGAAAAAGTTGCGAAAATCTACAGTCCACGCTCCAAACAGTAGTAGGCAGCGCAGGACCGATCGTTTGGGGAAGACCTTTGTCCAGCGGTGGGCGTCTTTTGATGGTTTTGGTAATGATGATGATAACTTACAGTTTATTGTTAAAAAGTATCGTTAGTGCTTAAATAAACATAACATCATAAAAAACAGCTGACCTGCTTTACGGAATCTCCAATAAGCACCGTGTATATGCAGCATACTCCGACATAAGTAAACACTAAAGCAAATTCTGCGATTATACTGGAAACAAAAAATATGTTTTTGTCACAAAAATATTGTTACGAATTTTTATTATAGTAGGTGGCAGTGGGCAGGTCACATCGCTCGTAGAATTGACGGCCGATGGGGCCGAAAGGTTCTCAAGTGGCGTCCGCAGACCGGAAGACGCAGTGTAAGTAGACCTCCAACAAGATGGAGCGACTACCTAGTTAAGGTGGCGGGAACGCATTGGATGCGGTTGGCGCAGGGCCGATCTGTTTGGCAAGCCTTGGGGGAGGCCTATGTTCAGCAGTGGATGTCTTTCGGCTGAAATGATGATGATGATGACGATTAAATAATAAATAAATAAATAAATAAATATTAGGGGACAATCTTACACAAATCGATCTAGTCCCAAACTAAGCAAAGCTTGTACTATGGGTACTAGACGACGATAAACATACTTATATAGATAAATAAATACTTAAATACATAGAAAACATCCATAACTCAGGAACAAATATTCGTGCTCATCACACAAATAAATGCCCTTACCGGGATTTGAACCCAGGACCTCTTTGCTTCGTAGGCAGGGTCACTACCAACTAGGCTAAGCGGTCGTTATCGTTAAGGGTTCGATTAGGTGTATTATTATTATTTTCCTGTGTTTTTTGGTGGTACTTGTGAGACCGTAGGTATACATATAAAATATTTTTCTTTCTTTCTCTCTGTAAGGCTGCGTTTCCAGAGAGAAAGAAAGAAGGAAAGTTTTGAGATGTGCGAGGATGCGTTGCGAGGGATGTGTTTGTCATGAACCAATAGAAAGACTTCATTCATTTAGGACCTTTTAAATAAAGTGTTTCTATTGGTTCATGACTAACACATCCCTCGCAACGCATCCTCGCACCACTCCGGTGGGTACGCAGCCATAGTCTGGTGTTTAACCAATTGTTATAAATCGTGTCATTCATTGATGACGCGTGGCGTGGCTCTGATTTTGACAAAAGCAAGCGTTTTCGTGAATGGCACTAACTTTACCTATACTTCGTTTTTTTTTTAGCATTAGAAATAAGGTAAACAATATTGACGAGTCTATTTATGAAAAACGCTTTTAATAAATATTAACTATTACTAATGAAACCAAAAGAGTGTAAATGACCGTATTTCATTTCAAATTGTTACATATTAGCTTTGACTTATTTTTAAAATGTGTTTTGCAATAAAAAGACACGTCAAGATAGCTTACCGTCTTTCTAATGCTAAAAAAAACGAAGTGTAGATACTGTATTTTTTACCAAAGTGCCAAACTTTATTTCTTAGTAAACGCGACTTTAAAATTACCAAAACAAACAACTTTACAGTCAAGTAAGATAAAATTCTGTGGCAGTATAATGCCTATAATATATTATAATACTCATATCAACTGGGTGTGAATTTTTACCTTGCAGCTGTCGCAAATTTTCTCACTTTTTTAGGCCCGTTTTTAAACACGGATTTGCAGGTTTCCGCATAGCCTAAGAGTGGTTGCCTCTCAATGACACAGCAACCGCGTGATGTTGTTACCTGAAAGTCGTATAAAATGTTACAAGACTGGAAAAAAATGGCTTACTAATAGGTAGGTACGCATCTTAACCCCTCGTATGCGGGAAGCTATTACATTTACAATTACGATATCTCATTACGATACGAATACGAATACAGTACGCTTAGTATAAGTACGCTTAGTATAAGTTATCCTTCACTTCAATACTTCTCGATCGCGTTTACGTAAAAAAATCAATTCTATGGAAACATGGACGCGCGCGCGCGGAGACGCTGTCCATGTTTCCCTAGTAATTGAATTTTTTACGTAAACGCGATCGAGAAGTATTTTGGTGAAGTAAAACTTATACGAAGCATAAAGTTTTACTTCACCAAAATACTTCTCGATCGCGTTTACGTAAAAATTTCAATTCTATGGAAACATCGACGCGCGCGCGCGGAGGCGCTGTCCATTACGCTTAGTATAAGTTTTCCTTCACTTCAATACTTCTCGATCGCGTTTACGTAAAAAAATCAATTCTATGGAAACATGGACGCGCTCGCGCGGAGACTCTGTCCATGTTTCCCTAGTAATTGATTTTTTTACGTAAACGCGATCGAGAAGTATTGAAGTGAAGGAAAACTTATACTAAGCAAACATGTTTCCATAGAATTGAAATTTTTACGTAAACGCGATCGAGAAGTATTTTGGTGAAGTAAAACTTATACTAAGCGTACTGATACGATACGAATAGGTACATTACGATACTTTAAATAAAAACTAAAAATCTGTTTGAAATCAACATCTATTATAGTTTTTAATATAGGTACTTTTTATGTTTAACATCAGGTAACTTACCAATTATTCATTCTATCTAATAATACTAGTAGCGAACACATAAATGTCTTGTTTTTCAGTCTGTTTCTGATACTTAAACCTAGGGTAATTCCAGGATAGATGCCCCAGTGGGATAGATGCCTCGATTTCAATTTCTACTAGTAGCAAGGCTGTGGGACCAAAATTCAACTAAATAATAGCAAGCCCCCTCCCTGAAAACCTCTGGGCCGCTGCTATCATGAGCAAGAGCGAACGCGTTTAGTCCATGAGTGCCAAAACCTTCCGCGGCGAGATCTCGCAGAGCGTGAAAATTATATTCGTAAGTATTTGTTTTTGAATAACTTTAGACTGGCTTATAATTTGCGCTTTTAACTAACTCATTTGGTTGCACTGAAGTTTAGGCTGCATGGATTAGTATATTTTATAGTGATTTTATCATTACTTGATTTTTTAACGAAAAGGGCATCTATCCTTTGCGAAAAGTATAGTTGCCCCGTTTTCGATCGCTATAGATGCCCCTAAGGGCATCTATCCTCAACTTGTTTGAAAGAATTTTTATGTTGCAGAGGGTCGAAATGCCTTGAATGAGAGAAAATAGGGCGTAGTCCCGCGTAACGTCGCCTGGTCTGAAGAAAGCTTGCTAGCAGCCTTCGAGGAAATGAAGAAGGGAGAAAAAGGAGTCAATGAAGAAGCCTGCGAACATAAGGAATACCGTCTATAACACTAAGACGACGTTTTGCCAAAAATGACGAAAATTCAATTATAATAGAAGCAAAATCACATTTTATATGGAATTGATTGAGTTTTTATAATTTGTTTCAGTAAAACATCCAGTACTAGGATTCTAAAATGAGAAGAGGCTCGTGGTTCATACTGTTCAAACTAAAAAAAAAAATAAAAAAAAATAAAAAAAAAAAATTTATTGGAAACAGTGAAAATACAGATTTCATAAATTAAATTTTGCACAGGAACAGTTTCACCGTACTTAATTTTTATACAGATAGTGGTTACCCGTGTCACCTACACTAGGCTACGCCTGTCCCGTAGGATGACACCTTACAATGCTTACCTATTAAGATATTTTAATCGTTAAAGAAAGTAATGAAAATAAATGCTACTTAATTACAAATTTTTACCTATTTTAATCCAAAAGTTTAAGTGAATAGAAAAAGATAATTTAATTTAACTAGGCAAATTTTCAATGAATATAAAAGACTGATAACTTTATTTAACTTGTTTAATTTCAAATGGCATCTATCCTCTGACGCATTTTTGCGACGAGTCGTCTATCCCCCATGGTAGGCACCTATCCCATTTATAAGGGGTCTAAAAAAGTACGATTCACACAAAATCTATACGATTTATATTAAAACAAGTACAGTAAAATAATAGATTAAGGACCATAGTTACCATACGCATTGGACGCAATGCTATAATTTGTTAAGTTTTTGAATTATAAAGATATTTCAAAAAGTGGGGCATCTATCCTGGACTTACCCTACATACTTTACGAATTAACTTACTTACTTTACTTTATGAATTTTAATATTTAAAATTAATTTCTGAAAAATTTTTGTTGAGAAAACATAACATGTTTAAATTATCTGGCTTAATTCGGTTTCTTATATCTGTATGAATCAAACCAGCTGTAGAAAACAATCTCTCTGAGTCCTTGAGGTAAAGTTCTTGAGGTTCGGATACAAATTATTACTCTATTATTAACACCAAGTTGCGTTTCGTTTCAAGCAAAAAATGTATGTTTTCTTTCAAATATCGTATCGTAAAAATCGTATAATGTGCTTACGATGCTGATTATCCTAATAAAACACGATAATCGGCGGTATACGATAATCGGTATCGGCATCGTTGCATCACTAGTGAAAAGCTTTTCACTAAGCTATGCTATGCTCGTGCGTTAGACAATACGGTTCTTAGTGAACTAAAACAATTACTTTGCTCACCCGCGACCTTACAATAGTTACGCTTATGCAAGAAATGTGTGTTCATGCAGTTCCTCCACCTCCACACTGTACAAACACACACAAATCACATAAACACAACCATCACCACCACCAAGCTACACTGACGCGTTTCGAACTCAACCAGAGCTCATCTTCGGAGTTAAAACAACCGTATGCTATGCTACCTAATGTTAAACTAACAAACCAAAACAAATATTTTAACTTGTTACTGTAACTTCACAAGTACCCACTTTATTTTTCTTATTCTCAAACTACCCCACAATAATTAACTTTTATTGACATATTATAAAACTACCTTGAATTTTTTTGTTTATTATTTATAAGGCATATTTTATTAATACTAACTGTTCAAATTAGACCCAAGCCGCAGTAAAGGAGAAGATACTAAATTTACCTGTTCATTAATAATAGACCCCATAGTGTTGTACCTAATTATTTCCATGCATTCCAGAGCATCCAGACGCAACCCCTTGCCGCAATAATGTAACACTTCATAAGAATCTGAATCTAACAATGAATGATTTGATTCCAACAAATGTTTTGCAAAATTCGATCTATCTGGATGCTCATTCCTATATGCCGAAACATGCTCTTTAAATCTAGTATTAAAACTTCGGCCTGTCTGTCCTACGTATATCCCATTGCAGTCATTACAAGTAAGCTTGTATACTCCCGATCTAGTTCCCTTATCTACCTGTTCTTTGTGGTTACATAGCCTAGAGTACAAGGAGTTGTTAGTCTTAAAGGCAACATTAATATTGTTTGATTTTAAAATGCCATAAATCTTATCAGACAAACCCCCAACGTAAGAGATGCTAGATCTATATTTGTTAGTAGATTGAGAAGGAAACGCAGCGTAAAGCATGCTATTTACTAACCGTGCCTGCTTCTTTTGAACTAAACTATCTACCATTGATTTTGTATAACCAGTGGTGGGGGTGGTTCTTAGTATCATTAAAATGAATTCGGATTATATGTAATCTAAAAAATGTCACTATCGACATGGCACCGAAATCGGACTGCATATCACATTACACATACATGACACTTACTAGCATTTTACTTTATTCCATCTAAAATTTAAAAAACCGGCCAAGTGCGAGTCGGACTCGCGCACGAAGGGTTCCGTACAATCTAATATATAAAAATCTCGTGTCTCGGTGTTTGTTACCGAACTCCTCCGAAACGGCTTGACCGATTTTTATGAAACTTTTTTCTGTGTATTCGGTAGGTCTGAGGATAAATAGGTCATAGGCTATTTTTTTTATCCCTATTCTTCGCAGACGGAGTCGCGGGCAGCAGCTAGTTATCTATAAAAATCACGTTTGTTGGATGGGAGCCCCCTTAAATATTTTTTTATTTTAATTTAATGATTTATTTTATATAATTAAATATTCTGTGAATATTTCAAGCGTCTACCTGTTGCCGTTATCAATATCGAGCAAAAACGAGCAAAAAATCACGTTTGTTGTATGGGAGCCCCCTTAAATATTTATTTTATTCCATTTTTTAGTATTTGTTGTTATAGCGGCAACCGAAATACATCATCTGTGAAAATTTCAACTCTCTAGCTAACACGGTTCCCGAGATACAGCCTGGTGACAGACAGACGCACGGACAGCGGAGCCTCAGTAATAGGGTTCCCGTTTTTACCCTTTGGGTACGGAACCCTAAAAATAACGATCAAAATCGCATATTTCATACTAAATACAAGCTGAAACATACATGTACTTACAGAAAAAACCCCAGAAAAAAGACCAATGCTGTGTGTGTGTGTGTGTGTGTGTGTGTGTGCGTGTGTGTGTGTGTGTGTAAGTGCATATGTGCATGTGTGCTTACGTGCGTGCGTGCGTGCGTGCGTGCGTGTGTGTGTGTGTGTCTGTGGCATCATATCTCTTGTTTTATATCTGGTTTATGTTACAGATGGCGAGATCGCGCGGTTCGGTCCGCGTTTACAATAATATTAAATAATAAATTAAGTGTAAATAGGTGTACCGATTTAGATGCGGTTTTTATGTGTTTTATACATCTTTCTAATCTATTATATAAAAATCTCGTGTCATGGTGTTTGTTATCGAACTCCTCCGAAACGGCTTGACCGATTTTCATCAAATTTTTCGTCCACATTTGGTAGGTCTGAGAAAAGGTCGTCGGGTATTTTTTGTACCCCTATTCTTCGCAAACGGAGTCGCGAGCAACAGCTAGTATAAATAAAAGAGTTTAAATTTATCGTGCTAAGTGAAACAAAGTGAGTGAATTTCTTTTTCACAGTCTTGCCGGGTAGCAGGCTTCTGCTTGAGCTCGAGCGGTAATAAACTGTTTTTCTACCTGTTATCAGTATAATTTCCACATTTAATGTTACTGCTTAAGTACATGTAAAAATGTTCACTTTATACTTACTAGAATGTGAATGCAATGTCCACAGATTACACCAACTATGAGTGTGCCTATTATTCCTATTCCCCAACCGGCGTTAGCGAAGGCTAAAGGTCCTGCTAGCAGACCTGAGCCTAATGAGGACTTTATTAAATTGGCGCACGACCTTAAATCTCTGAAAAGAACAGAAAAATGGGTTAAACATAAAACCAGAATAACATTTCGTAAACGAAAACATTGTGGACCATCGTCGGTTCATCGAGAGCAATATCTATTTATAGTGCCGTTGTAAATATCGAATATGTTCTTTAAGACAGGCTCCCAAAATGAAATTCCGCCGCCTATCACCGCCACTACCTGCATAGGGCTTAAAAGTACAAAATAAACCATAAAAAATAAACTAGGTACCTACTTAATAATGTGTAGTAACTATGACTACTTTATTTGTCTCTGAATAATGTGTATTAACTATGACTACTTGTAGTTCCGGAGTACTAAGCAAAGTGAAATATTTTTGAACGCTACTTTGGAGCTCAAACCTATCGAGAATTTTTTTAGTAATATTTTTTCCTACCCCCAATTAAAACAATAAGACATTACATTTCATTCACATAGTTTTATTACGTTACATAAAGTAAGTATATAAGTATAGTCTCGACTTAAAAGATATCCCTGCAGAGATGAATATCGATGGTATCGAGCCGAGAGTTGGGCATTCACAATTTTAGACTGACTACTGCGCAGTCAAAGATACCGCAAACGACATACCGTGAAAAAATACTTATAATTCAGGTAGTTTTTAACAGACATTGAATCTTAGTTGTCTTTGGTCAAGCCGCGCGGCAACGCCCATAAGATTCAATGTGTTACAGAATTACGAATAAAAAACCGCGCGGTGAAATATCGCTGTGTGGACAGGCTGTTAATGTTTAGAATTTGAGTTCGTTAGACAGTCACATGTGACGCAGAACTGATGGCCGAAGGGGCAATGGTCTGACACTACCGACACTACTGAATTCGAAAGTTCGAAATCCCAGTTTCTTACCGTGCTGTCCCACTGACGCTATGGTATTTGACAGGAGAGTAAGAGCATTTCGGAATAGCCTCCTTGTTTTTAAGTTGAGACCACTGTGACGGGAAACGTACTGTAGGGCGTCCAGCAGCTAGGTAATGATAAGTAATAGTAATAAAGGTAAGTACTTAGTAGGTAGATAATGATATTTGTAAGGCAGCGGGCATGGATTGGTGGAGACATGAAGGTCGAGCTCAGTGGCGTGAATGATGTCAATGTTCAGTCACAATATAAATATACTATTTTGCCGACATTTTGTCTTTTGTACATACAAATATATATATTTGTACAGTAACTAACCGAATGAACTGTTTTTGAATAACAAATATAACAATAGACTACGATCATCAAAATCTTGTCACGTATTTTACTTAAAATAACTCTGGTAGTAATGACTAAACTAAACAGCACCATAAAATTTAATGACGTCAAAGAGACGAGATAAGTTTTGTTGAAGCAGCGACATCAGATTACTTTATTTAACAATTGAATCGTAAATAAAATTTAATTTAAAATGGTGTTACGAACGAATTTATTTTTAATTTTAGCGTACTATATTGAAAATTAATTGGTGGAATTTCTATTGTATACTTAAAACAAAAAATGTCAGTACTACAAATTCTTCAATCACAAAGTCTTCACATTAATGTACAAAAAATATTATAATTTTCTCAAACATGCTTTGAAATGTATGCGTTAATGTCACGAAATGAAGCCATGAAGTTTGTTTATGGCTCCCTACATTACTTCTTGGCCTAGGCCATAAAAGTAAGTATGAAAAACCATTATTGTCCGCTGCTGTAACTTTTTAAATTTGCTTACTAACACTAAACTGACAAAGGAAAAATTACATACAGCCAACTTACGACATTAAAAAAAATCTATCTTCTTTTATTTCTATAAAACCGCCTAAACTACTGGTGATGGATGGATGGATGTATGGATGTATGGATGGATGTATGGATATATGGATGTATGGATGGATGTATGGATGGATGGATGGATGGATGGATGTATGGATGGATGGATGTATGGATGTATGGATGGATGTATGGATGTATGGATGTATGGATGGATGTATGGATGGATGGATGTATGGATGGATGTATAGATGTATGGATGGTTGTATGGATGGATGGATGGATGGATGGATGGATGTATGGATGGATGGATGTATGGATGGATGGATGGATGGATGTATGGATGGATGGATGTATGGTGGAAGTATGGATGGATGGATGTATGGATGTATGGATGGATGGATGGATAGATGTATGGATGGATGGATGGATGTATGGATGGATGTATGGGTGGATGTATGGATGGATGTATGAATGGAAGTATGGATGGATGTATGGATGGATGGATGGATGGATGTATGGATGGATGGATGTATGGAAGGATGTATGGATGGATGTATGGATGGATGTATGGGTGGATGTATGGATGGATGTATGGATGGATGGATGTATGGATGTATGGATGGATGTATGGTTGGATGGATGGATGGATGGATGGACGGATGGATGGATGGATGGATGGATGGATGATGATGATGATGATGATGCATGTTTGAGAAAAGCTCTATACAATCCTCGGCCGGAAGAGGGATTGCTGGACTCGTTTTATCCGTCCGTTTTATACCCCAAATCTCGTCCATCAATCCCTTACTTCACGGCCTCTGCAGTAATGTACTATTAATAACATAAAATAGCTAATTAATACTTTATTACAAAGAACAATTAAATTAACCTAAAGCTAAAAACCTTAAGAAATATAATAATAATTAAAATATATTATGAAAAGGAGTCCTTTTAGGCAAGGTTCCGAAGATACTGGCAGCATTCCCCCTTTGAATAGCTAAACTAATTCTTTGTCCGTGGTAGCTGCCAGCTGTTTGGTCTCCTGTTCAATAAAGCCTCATAGTTCTAGGACCCCACAGAGCAAGGTTCTCGACACCGAATGGGGCAATCATATTCGGAGCCTAGACCATGTACAAAATGGCTAAAACTACCTACATTTAATTAAATTTATTTTATTTTATTCATTAAGTAATTTATTGGCAGTGTTACTAATACTATGTAGATACAGAACCTCGAAACGCAAGCCTGACTCATATTTGACCGGATTTCTATTACATAACATCGGATATCCTAAATGATGTATAGTATAAACGACATGATTAATTACGAAAATGCGAATTCGACACTCATTATAGAGAGTTCCGTACAAAAAAAATATACAAAACTGAAGTTTTCAAGCAAATATTTCACGTTTTTTTTTACCTTACATTACTTATAATTTTTTAAACGTTTTGCATTTTAGGAACTAAGTACCTACCTATGATTTGTTGAACATACTTTTAAATAAGATGTTAAAAGAGTTTACTCACGAATTGGGTTTCTCGACCTTCCGATGTTCAAAAGGGTCATACGGCTCCACGTTTTTCCGTGACCTAACATCTCCGTTTTCGACGTTCATCTTGCATCAAGCACAGTTCAGTAATGCTCTAAATAAACAACTCACAAACTGAGGAAGCCACTTCAACGGGTATTAAAATCCAATTTGTGTTCCAGAGTTAACTGCTACAATCATAGTTGTAATGACGGTATATCTACAGCCATGGATGTCACTGGTACCGATGTGATGGCGCGCCGCACCGACTCGTTTCACAAAGTCGACGATCGTCAATTGTTTTATGATTAAATTAATCTTCAGTATTTAAATCTTGCGCCAACATGAGATAAAATGTGATAAGACGACGCAGCATAGAACCTTCGTGTTCCTGTTTATTTTTAATTAAAAAAAAAACAGACTGAGCGGAGTGTTAATCAGCGCGACTAGGTACATAGTGGTGCAATATTAAGTCCTGTGTTGAACAAATCAAGCCCCGTGCGCTCGCGGATCGTTCTGTGACAACTTCGCTATTGATTTTTGCGCTGGAACAAATTAACTAAGGAAGTCATTACTATGAGGAGGTACATGTGTGCGAAATAGACATAACTATAGGTGTTTAAGTAGTTAGTAAAATGTTTACATTGTAGGAAAAATAAAATATCATGGAGCTTAAAACATTTAACTGATGGATATGGTATGCCTATGCTGTGCAATAATCTACTGTTACTTCTGTTACCTTACCATTACTTTATAAAAACTAAGCTATAGAATATAGAACGTCACATACTGTCAAATTCTATTTAAGTAGACCAAACAACTGAATCGTGATCTACTTATTGCAGATTTTAATTTCAGAAAATCGTCATATTCTGTCAAGGAAAATCATTAAGACACTCACTGTGAAAACGTTCTACGGTGAGTCACAAATTAAAAAGCGTCATCAACATCATCCCAGCCTATATACGTCCTACTGCAGGGCACAAGCATCCACTTTTAATGAGAGGGCTTGGGCCGTAGTTCCCACGTGGACCCAATGCGGATTCATAACTTCACACACACCAATGAATTTTTTCGCAAGCAACTACAGATTTCTTCACGATGTTTTCCTTCACCGTAAAGGCCATGGTAAATTACTAATGTAAATTTGCACATAAATTCTGAAAACTCAGAGATGAGATTCCGGTCTTGAACTCACGACCCTATTGGCTATGTGCGAAGCGGGTGGTGGGGTACAGAAAACGATCGCAGCAAACAACATGGCAAAATTGGAAGTAAATGAGGAGGAAATGTTGTCAACGCTACGCGGCGCTACCGTTGTGCACGTAGCCAGAAGCGGGTGGTGGGGTACAGAAAACGATCGCAGCGCACAACATGGCAAAAATTGGAAGTAAATAAGGAGGAAATGTTGTCAACGCTACGCGGCGCCACCGTTGTGCACGTAGCCAGAAGCGGGTGGTGGGGTAAAGAAAACGATCGCAGCGCACAACATGGCAAAAATTGGAAGTAAATAAGGAGGAAATGTTGTCAACGCTACACGGCGCCACCGTTGTGCACGTAGCCAGAAGCGGGTGGTGGGGTACAGAAAACGATCGCAGCGCACAACGTGGCAAAAATTGAAAGTAGATGAGGAGGAAATTTTGTCAACGCTACGCGGCGCCACCGTCGTGCACGGTCCCAATACGATGGTTACAAATTGTAACGTGTAAGTAGGTACAATTATGAACATTGTACATTACTGTAAAATTAAGTGTAAGTGTGTAAAAGTCAAGCTATTTCAATCCTGACGCATCCGACCGAACATCCGACTGGGACTGGTTAGATCAATTTACTGAAACCGTTTATTTTCTAGTAGCAAAATATCCATTCGCATTTTTCCCATATGCTTTTTTTCTCACTATAGTTTTTTACTGAAGCTTATTTTCACACTAGCGTTTTTTTCCAATTTAAATTGACACAGAAACAGTTAGCTTAGCTATGAAGTATCTTTTTGTATTTTTTTTTTTAAGTACCTATGAAATATATGATTTCACGGGATGACCGTAAAAGTAATAAAAAATGAAGTTGAAAAATAAATACAAAAAGATACTTCATAGCTAAGCTAACTTGTTTAAAAGTTGCACAGTAGCGCCATCTCTTGTCCAGGTGAGCGGTTAGTTCCGAAGGAGTGTTAAAATCTCTCGATAGAGGGTGTAACATAGATGAGCGCTTGTCACTGCTGATTTAGCAGACTGAAATGTATGATGTATAGGAAAGATTCGTGTCTAATCTCTAGACCAGTGGTGGTGTAGGGGTATGGCACACGGCACGGAATGCTGAGGACCTGGGTTCAATTCCCAGCATTGGTCTTTTTTCTGGGGTTTTTTCTGTGCATCTATATTTCAGTTTGTATTTAGTATGAAACACAGAAACAGTGTCAATGGAGCTCCGCTCATGCGTCTGCTTCTTTTATGTTCTTTTGGCCCTTCGGGCCGATAACCTAAGCCTACCTATTTTTCTGTGTCGATTAAAGCTGGGGAAAAAACGCGAGTGCTATTTGTGTTGCGCGTGTGCACCGAAATTCGACCAGCGCACTGTGGAATGAACGCTCTTAACACGTATACAGATACATGTTTACCACAAGCAAAGCCCGCTTGTCTTCGTGACTTGCAAGTATTCTATCTTAGCCTTCTAAGCTGGTAATGGGTGCGTGTGTTTCTGTGTGTAGGTATGTGTTTGTGTATGAAATTTGGCATGGGTGTTTTTTTATCCAAAGTTAATGAAGAGCACGAAGAAGTTTTTTTTAGGGTTTCTCAAAGGAATTTTTTGGAAATCGTGGATTTTGGTATAGAGATAGTTAGACGTCTGGAATAATGAGCTACTGTTATAGCGAGTCCCGAAAATATCCCGAATTCTCAACTGTTAGGTTTAGACATGAGGTTTGGCACTGGTGTTTTCTATGCATAACGTTAAATAAATCATGCGACGACTGGCACCATTTGACCTAGCCCCAAACTAATAATAAGCAAATCTTGTACTATGGGTACTAGACAACGGATAAACATATAGAGAAATACATACTTAAACACATGTTAAACAACCAAGACTCGAGAACAAACATTCGTATTTTCACACAAATATCTGCCCTAACCGGGAATCGAACACGGGACCTCAAGCTGCGTAATCAGGTTCTCTAACCACTAAGCTAACCGGTCGTCGTTAATGAAATCCCAGAATTTAAATTCGACTACCATATTTATGCGTGTGAAGCCGCGGGTTAACGTTAGTAGCATTATAATATTATCATTTGTGCCTCTGTTGTTGCCATGTCCATGGATGGTGCTTACTTAATATCAGGTGCCACATTTTCTCATTATCTCATAAAAATATTTTTATTGGTTCCAAATCACGTTCGTGAACACATTTTATGTAGAAATAGCAGAAGATTGTAATGAATGAATGAATGAATTAAAATTATTTCAGACTAAAACATTGGTCCATTTTGTTAGTAACAATAGTACTTAAATCTATGTTAGTAATAAGGAAGTCAGAGAACATAAAATAGCCAATGCTGCTGTAGTAGTTGCAGCCTTCATATTGCAACGACTACAACAGCATCCTCCCGGTGAAGCAACACGACGTCGTGTGCAGCTTCACCCACGAACTCAGGATGGGGCTGTCCCACCGATCAACAATCACTTCCAGAAGGCTGCTGGTGCTGCTCCGCAACCTAAACAACATGGATGCCGCCCGTTTGCGCAATATTGCGTCAAAACTATTTACGTGGGAGTTTGCGAACATCCCTGACGCACTACAGTATTTTGGCAGCCCCAGCAGCATTCTGAAAGCATTATTGTACTGGATACGTAGGGCCTTTAACGATTTCAGACTATACCTGTTCCAAAGGCTGCACGTGTACATAGATTGGCAGTAAGCTTTAAATAGCGAACGGTTTCCAATTTGGTGGAAGTACAGGGCTTCTAGAAAATAACCGAAAACGCCCCCAAAACCCTATAGTCGCAAGCCTAACACGCAAAAAGCGTCCAGAAAGCAATCCGTCCGAACAACAATTCAATATAATGATTGGAAGTGATGATTCCTTTATATACGCAACGTAATTAGTGGAACGACCGGCTATATTTATATTGTTATGGTGGTGGGTAATTACAAATTTATAATAAACCAGTCAGTTGCTAACTCCCGTGTTTCATTGACGTTGCACTGGCGACGGGTCTGGGATTATTACGCACTTACCCATCGGTCAATTTTTTTCTCTCTGTGCTTTGTGTAAAGAAGAGTTCTTAAAAATGCTT
The DNA here is from genome assembly GCA_947563465.1 of Archips xylosteana. NCBI lineage: Eukaryota > Metazoa > Arthropoda > Insecta > Lepidoptera > Tortricidae > Archips > Archips xylosteana. The sequence goes on from OX387349.1 coordinate 15,781,833, forward strand.
ATTGGGAAGATTGAGCCGTTTGATGTTAACTCTAAACAGTGGCCGGCTTACATTCGCCGCGTAAACCAGTACATTTTGCTTAATGAGATAAAAGACAATTTAAAAGTGCCAATGTTAATAACGGTTGTGGGTGATGCGACTTATTCGCTTATGTGCGACTTATGTTCGCCGGCCTTACCCGAAACAAAAAAGTACGAGGAATTGGTGTCTTTGGTGCAAGAACATTTGGAGCCGAAGCGTTCCGAAATAGCGGAACGACATCTATTTCGTCTCCGTCGACAATAAAGGATCTACGTCAATTATCTCCAATCAAACCAGGATTATATTGAAATTTAAAGATTTATTTCTTAAGCTTCCAGTATTACAAGTGCCAAGGTAACGGCTGTCAAAATCGAAATCGCAATGTACCCGATAATGATTAGTGTTGCTATTACATCAAAAAAATATACCCACATTATTATAGTGTTGCCATACAAATCAATCACTACACCCCGTAATAAGGAATGTGTTACAATAACAATAGTATTACTATATTATGATGAACCTTACAGCTCGGCCTTCCTGTTATGAATGGGTCCTCCCATTATAAAGTAAAGTAAATTAATTCTCGTAATAATCAGAAACTTCACTTAAACATTCTTATCACAATATTCAGAAATAAAGGAAGACAAAAAAAATTATACAATATGTCGGTACCACTTATTTATCAATCATTCTCAGATAATAATTATAACTATCTTTAGTCTAAAATCACAACTCTTGCGTTAGTCTACTATGATCTGCGATCATCTGTGCGATACTGATTGCTCAATATCTTTCTTTTCTGCACTGATCGCTCATAGCTTACGCTCAAAATATCAAATCACATCTTAATTAAAGCAGTTAGTCATGATCTGCGATCATCTATGCGACATCACTGACGTCATTCTTTTCTGCACTGATCACTCATAACTATCTGCTAAATTATCTTATTGAAGTAGTTAGCTATGATCAGCGGGCATCTATGCACTGTACTTAATTATTGTTCTTCTCTGCACTGACCGCTCATAGCTAGCTTCTTCCATCTTGTTCATTCGTAAATTACAATAATAATACATATCAACAATAGTAACCACTCCTACAGTCAATCAATATAATAAATTCATTACTTCACTCACTGTCGCTAGAATCACTACAACCATCTGTATCATGTGTCTTATTACTACCATCACTAGCATACCCTTTAAAATTAAGCCAGGGATGAATTTTATCCAATGCCACTACATTTTCATACTTTTTGTTACCTTTTTTTGTTAAAGGAGTATCTTCAATCAAAAACCTATCGTTGGGTAATACTTTTAAGATTCGATATGGTCCATAAAATTTCGATACCAATTTCTTAGATTTACCTACATGCTCTTTATCACTGATGTTTCTTTCTACTCTGACGAGATCTCCGACATTGTACGTCTTGCCTTCTACTCTACGTTTATCAAATGCTTTCTTTGAACGCTCTTGTTGCCGATCGATTTTATTCTTAGCCTCTGACCTCAAATTTATTAAATCGTTTCCATCAACCCGCTCCGAAATTTCATCGATCACCTCACTTAGTATATTTTCCGAAGTCGTGACTAACTTACAGCCAAATAATAATTCTGACGGACTCTTGCCCGTTGTTTTATTAACCGTTGTATTAATACCTAGTTGGATGTCTCCTACATATTCATCCCAAGTGTTTTCATTCTTACCATGAGTTTTAGTTCTTAAAGCATCTAGTATTATCCTATTAAAGCGCTCTACTTGGCCGTTGGCCCTTGGGGTGGCCACTGCATTTAAGACATGCTTAATATTAACTTTACCAATGAATTCTTTAAATTTTGCACTCGTAAAGCACGACCCACGATCCGTAATGAGACGTGCTGGAGCTCCAAAATAACTAAAATGTTCTTTGAATATTCTAATCGCGGTAGAAGATTTCGTGTCCTTAACAGCCCGAATGTTAATAAATTTTGTGAAAGCATCAACTATGGCAAGTATATAAAAATTTCCTCTCCTAGATCGCACGAAGGGGCCTAGATGGTCCGCATGGACTGTGTGGAAGGGCATTTCAATCTTAGGGATTGGATGCAACATACCTTCTTTGGGTCCGCTGGGACCCTTATGGTGAGCACACTCGAGACAGGCTGAGACGTACTTTTTTATGAAGCGTCTCATTTTTGGAAACCAGAACGTGTTGCGAATACGATTAAACGTTTTCTCAAAACCGAAATGGCCAACATCGTCATGATTCATGCGTAACACTTGCCATCTTACACCTCTCGGTACAACCCACCTAATACCATCATCTACCACTCGATACACATAGTTACCCTTTATTTGGTAGTTCTTATAGACGTCAGCGACAAATTTTGTATCACTACTTTGTAAAATTTCCCTTATTCGACGTAATTCCTCATCATCAATCTGCACAGTCGTAATCCAATCTTTTAGTTCAACATGTAAGACGTCTATTACGTGTGTCTCAGTGTCATGAGTGAAGTCAGTTTCAGGACCACGACTGAGTGCGTCTACATGAGCCATACGCGATCCAGGTCTGTACTCAATCTCACAATCGTACTCCTGAAACTGCACCCACCAGCGGGAAATTCGGGGTATAAGGTCTCTTTTTGTAAGCGTGGTACGCAGCGCATTACAGTCTGTGACAATTTTGAATTTTAAGCCTAACAAGTAAACTCTAAATCGACTTAATGAGGCTATGACGGCGAGCGTCTCCAATTCAAAAGAGTGAAGCTTTTGTTCATCGACTGTAGTCTTCCGACTGTAATATGCTACGACCCGCAATAAACCGTCTATGCCACGCTGCATTAAAATACCAGCGACACCTTGTTTAGAGGCATCGGTATGCAGTTCGGTTTCTAACTTAGGATCATACAACGCTAAAATGGGTCGTTCTACTAATTTTTGTTTCAGAGTGTTAAATGCTTGTGTGTGTTCTTCTGACCATTTCCATTCAAATTTTGTTCTAAGGAGATCCGTTAATGGCTGTGCAATTAAAGCAAAATTTTTTACAAACCTCCGAAAAAAACTAGCTAGTCCTATAAAACGTCTTACGTCGTGGACATTCTGGGGCAGAGGGAAATTTGAAATAGCTGACGTCTTCCGAGAACCCGGCTGTATACCGTTTGCACTAATATGAAAACCAAGGAAGTCTAGTTCCCTATAGAAAAAGTGGCATTTCTTTAACTTTAACGTTAACCCCGCCTCGCTCAAAACCTTCAGGACCTCTTCCAGTCGAGACAAACCTTCCTCAAACGACCGTGCTGGGATCAACACGTCATCCATATAGATGATTACATACCTCACGTTCGCTAGTATTCTATTCATCGTTCGCTGAAACACCGACGGCGCATTTGCTAGTCCAAACGGCATACGTTTAAACTGATATTGCCCATCCGGAGTAACAAATGCGGTTAAATTCTGTGATGTTTCAGCGATTGGAATCTGGTAGTAACCGGAAGCAAGATCAAGACTAATAAAAAGTGAATTACCAGCCAATCTGTCTAGCTGATCGTCGATTAAGGGGAGAGGGTAGTGTTCCTTTCGTGTCTTAGCATTTAAGGCCCGATAATCCACGCAAAGCCTCTTCTCGCCAGTCTTCTTCTGCACGAGCAGAATTGGACTAGCGTAGGACGAATTAGATTCACAAACTATATCTGCGTCAACCATTTCCTGGACCATAGTCCTAACTAGCTCACGTTCTGGATAAGAAAGTCTGTACGGGCGATAAACTACCGGTTGTTTATCAGTCAACTCAATTTCCATCTGGACCACACTCGTAAAACCTAAGTCCTTTAGACTACTGGAGAAACATATCTCATATTTCAGCAACAGCCGTTTTAGTTTTGATACCTCGTCACCACTTAGATGTTCACTAACATTTAAATTTAAGATAGAATCTATGCCATCTAAATCCAATAAGTTTACGTCAATACTATAGTTAGTGGTAGTGGCACGAGTTATCAACTCATTTTTGGCTAGCGTCAACGGAGTATCAGTTACATTTTGGACTAACAGTCCTCCTACGCCATCTTTGAGACTATATTCTCCTGGTAAAAGATAAAATTCTGCGTTCGATTTCCCTCTCAAAGAACCTTTCACATATATAGTACCTGAGTAAGATGGGCAGCAATGAACTTGTATTATCATCATTTTACTAGGCAGTATTATCGTGTCATCCTGCAACCTTAGGAGAAGCTTATTTGATGAACGTTTTTCAAATATTAAAGAGTCTGCCGTTTTTGTTATTATGATACCCGGTTTTTCCGTGAAACTGTGACCAACTAAAACGGGGTATTTAATTACGCAATCGTCCACTATAAAAACGTCCACTTGCTCAGTGATTGTATGTATCTCTAATTCAATACTAGCTACACCTAATGGCATGACAATATTATTTCCTATTCCTCTCATGACTGGTAAATGATCTGCCGTTGACCAACTAACACCAATTCGTAGGGCCTCACTGCGCCTTAACAAAGTGCACTGACTGCCCATGTCAATGTAACCGGAAGAAAGAGTACCATTTATTTTTAAATTTGTAATGTATTTGCTGTCGTGTGATCCATCGACGTCAACACGTCTGACCACCTTTTCAGTAGCGTTATCATTTTTATCAAGAGTCTCAGTCGGTAATTTAGGGCAACTCGTAGCTAAGTGGCCTAACTTATGACAAATATTGCATTTCAGAATCTTTTTTGTACACTTAAAGCTAAAATGGCCTGGTTCATTACAGTTGTAGCAAACTATTGGCGTTTTATTCTGTGTCTTAGCATCATTACCACCTGGGACTTGTTTAATATTTAAATTGGTGGCGGTCGACGTGTTGTGTCGTTTACCCAATGTATCTAGGTTAAGTTTAGTCCTATCTGATTCGCGAGATTGTTGTTTTATCGACTGAAAATACTCCAAAACCTGTTCAGGTTCTTGACACCTAATAGCTTTAGCACCTAAACGCACAGACCGATCATCAATCCCGTACAGCATGCAGTCTACTGCTTGTTTACCTCGTAGCTCGCAGCGATTAATTAAATTTATTTTTTCGTAATAGTAAAATTCTAAAGACTCATTATACTTGACTCGTTTGGCCAACATTTCAGTTAATAATTCCGCGTAATCATCACTACTGGGAAACGATTCGATAAGTTTGATTTTCCATTCCAGCCAAGAATAAGACATAGAAGGTAACGCCTGATACCAGGCTTTTGCTACACCTGTTAACTTCGGTAACGCGTAATGAATTGTTTGGTCGTCACCCCATTTGTACAATTTGGCGCACTCATCGACCTTATTTAACCACACGTGTATCGTCTGGCCTTTTACCATAGGATCGAACTCTGGTATGACGTTGCCTAAGGTAGGGAATTTATTACCTTCAGATCTATTGCTAGATAATGCTTTGATTAATTCCGTTAAAAATAATTGATTTTCTTTACCTTGTAATATGTTGTTACCAACATACTTAGCTCGCGGAGGCGTTGAGTTATTCTGGTTGCTCTTCGACGAGGCCCCGCGCAGTCGACTGCGGCTCCGTTGTCCTCCGCTTCGCTGATCTCGGCTCCGTCGGTCCCGGCTCCGTCGGTCCCGGCTCCGTCGGTCGCGGTGTCGTCGATCGCGGCTCCTGTCCTTGGATCTGCGTTCTGTGCTTCTGCTATTTCGATGCTCGTGGTAACGCCTGCGGCTGTGCTTACGATCACGCTTACGATGACGCTTCTGCCTTTCGAAGGAACGATTCTCCCTGCCTTCACTTCGATTCTCGGTGGAACTCCTTGTGCGCAACCGTCGACTCGTACGACGGTTACTACGGTCTTTTGATTTTTCCTCGCTGTAACCGTGCTTACGTCGACGCTTTGTGCTTCTTTCGCTTGAACTCGAAATTCTACGTCGGCTTCGGCTTTTGCGGGTTCTCCGTGGAGTTGGGCTTCGATTTTCGTCCATAGCGCGGTAGAAAAAAAAATACTTCAACTCACTTTTCAGTCGCCGAGTATTTTGTCGAAATATTGGGCTTATGTAGCTAATCCCACTTCTGAGATAAAGGATCTACGTCAATTATCTCCAATCAAACCAGGATTATATTGAAATTTAAAGATTTATTTCTTAAGCTTCCAGTATTACAAGTGCCAAGGTAACGGCTGTCAAAATCGAAATCGCAATGTACCCGATAATGATTAGTGTTGCTATTACATCAAAAAAATATACCCACATTATTATAGTGTTGCCATACAAATCAATCACTACACCCCGTAATAAGGAATGTGTTACAATAACAATAGTATTACTATATTATGATGAACCTTACAACAACGCCCGGATGAGACACTGATGGAGTACCTACAAGCACTGAAACATCTCGCGGCCACTTGCAACTTTGGCAAATGCGACACATGCTCGACCTTGGAGGAAAATCTAAGGGACCAATTCGTGTCGGGTCTGGCGAACGATGCCATGCGCTCTAGAATCTTCGCTGAGAAGAACGTAACGTACAGGGACGCCGTGGAGTTAGCGCTGTCTCTGGAGGCCGCAGAGAAGCATGCGGAGGTGAGCGGCAGGCCCGCGGGGACCTCGGGTGCGGGCGGCGGAGAGGCGGGGGAGAGCCTGCACTACGCGCGCGGCGGGCGCGGGCCGCGGGCGCGCGGGGCGGGGCGGCCGGCGGCGGCCGCGCCCGCGGGTGGCAGCGGCGGCGCGGGCTCCGGCGAGCCGGCGCGCGGCCCGGCCTGCTGGCGCTGCGGCAAGGCGCATCGCGCGGAACGGTGCAGATACGCGCACTATAACTGTGATGAGTGCAATCAAAGAGGACATCTGAAAGTGATGTGTAAACAAGTGCGCGGCGGTCGCGATCGAGATGACAAACGGCACAACTATTTGAGTGATGAATCGGACGAGATTTTCAATATCGAGGTGTCAGCTCAAGGTAACAGACCGTACTTTATTAAACTATTAATAGACGGGAAGGAGGTTACATGTGAAATAGATACCGGCAGTCGAATTTCAGCAATAAGTGAGGACTTATATACGCGATTATTCTCGAATAAATACATTAAATTCGATAACTTATGTCAGGTTCACGAATCGAATCGCTCGGTTATATCGAGGTGGATGTTAATTTAAATGGGGTCGAGGCGATGGCACTACCCTTATATATTATTAAGGATGGGGCACGACCATTGCTAGGCAGAGAATGGTTACGAGCGCTAGAAATAAATAACATAAGACTCCACGCGATGATCGAGGATGGATTCGTGAACCAACTGTGCGCAGAGTTCCCTGAAGTTTTTACTGATCAGTTGGGTACGTGTAAACGAACCATTCGACTACAGCTCAAGGATAGCGAGCCCGTGTACGCGCGCGCGCGGGCGGTGCCGCTGGCGCTGCGCGCGCGCGTCGAGCGCGAGCTGGCGCGACTCGAGGCTGACGGCTCCGTGTACCGCGTCGAGTACTCTGATTATGGCACCCCCATTGTTCCCGTTGTTAAGAAAAACGGAGATATACGTATATGCGGTGACTATAAAATCACAATAAATCCTAAATTGCAAAGAGATCATTATCCGTTACCACGTATAGAGGAATTATTTGCGAGCCTAAGCGGTGGCACCTTGTTCACAAAACTTGACTTAACACACGCGTACGAACAGTGCCTACTATCGGAAGAATCTCAGCCGTACACCGCGATAACGACTCACATAGGGACATTTGTGTACAGGCGCACCCCCTACGGTTTGTCATGCATACCCGAAAAATTTCAAAAAATTATGGAAGAAACATTACGGGGTGTAGCAGGCTGTGTCGTATTTCTGGACGATATTTGCGTCACGGGGGCAAACAGACAAGAGCATTTAGCTAATCTGAGAGCTGTACTTGAGAGGTTACGTAATATGGGACTCACTATTAAGTTAAGTAAATGTAAATTTTTACAGGAGAGTGTAAAATATCTCGGGTTCATTATTAACAAACAAGGCTTAAGGCCAGATCCAACTAAATTGGAAGCGATCGCGAAGGCTCCCACTCCAGAAAATGTCTCACAATTAAAAAGTTTCTTGGGTATGTTGAATTATTATGGCAGATTCATTCCCAATCTCAGTGATATATTACACCCTTTACATAATTTATTAAAACGAGACGTTGTTTGGAAATGGGATGACCATTGTGAACGCGCCTTTGTAGCAGCCAAGCGCGCCCTGTTAAGCGAGCGAGTGCTGGCACACTACGAGGAGGGGCGGCCGCTAGTCCTGTCCGTGGACAGCAGCGCGATTGGCGGCGTACGATTTTGACGTAGAGTATGTGCGGTCGGCGGATAATGGTCCGGCCGACGCGTTATCGTGATTGCCCTTAACTCAAGAGAGACGATTTGTGAACGAATTGAGTTACATAAATTTAGTAGAAGAGATGTTGCCAATAGATTTTAATAAGATAGCGAAAGAAACGGAAAAAGATAAATTATTGAGTAAGATAAAAGGTTATGTACAGTTCGGTTGGCCGTCGAACGCGAGTTGTGACGATGAAAGACCGTATTTTATTAGAAAAATGGAACTGTCTCTCGAATTAGGTTGCATAATTTATAAATACAGGATAGTGGTACCGACCGTGCTTCAGAAACAGATCTTAGCCGAGATCCATGAGGGGCACTTAGGCGTTAATAAAATGAAAAACCTGTCGCGCAGCTACGTGTATTGGCCAAGCCTGGACCGAGACTTGGAAGAGTTGTGCCGCGCGTGTGGGGCGTGCCGCGCCGTGCGCGACGCGGCGCCGCACGCGCCTATGCACCCGTGGGAGTTCCCGCTGCACCCGTGGCAGCGCCTGCACGCCGACTTCGCGGACTGCGCCGGCCGCCGCTATCTAGTCATAGTAGACGCTCACTCCAAGTGGATCGAGGCTATCGAGATGCAAAAAACTGACGCTCTTTCGACAATAAACATATTCAGAGGTATTTTTGCCCGTTTCGGTTTACCGTCTCAACTGGTGACAGATAACGGTTCACCGTTCTTTTCACAAGAATTTAAAGTATACTGTACGATGAATAATATTAAGCATATCACTTCGGCCCCCTATCGACCACAGTGTAATGGAGCTGCAGAAAATGCAGTCAAGTCGATAAAGAAGGCGATTAAGAGGACTCTGCACGAAGGCGACGACGTCGCCATTGCTTTGAACCGATTCTTGTTTCAATATAGAAATTGTGAACACGCAAGTACCGGCGTCGCCCCGGCGGTCGCGCTGCAGGGGCGGCGCTTGCGCGGGCGGCTGGACGCCGTGCGGCCCGACGTGGCGGCGGTGGCGCGTGCCGCGCAGGAGCGCCAGGCGCGCGCCGCCGGCGGCACGCCGCGCGACATTCGCGTCGGGGACACGGTACTGGCCAGAGACTACTTGGTAAAGGGGGATAAATGGGCTGAAGGTAAGATAGCTAAGAAGACCGGCCCGGTCTCTTTTAAAATTGATATGGGCAATGGATTACAGTGGCGAAGACACGCCGATCAAATATTATGTAACAAAAACCGGTTTTCATTAACTCGGGCCAGCATCGTACCCGAGGTTACGGCAGTCGAGTCGGGCGCAGCGAAGCCGAACTTAGGTAAAGATGTTGAAGACGCGTTCGAAGACGCGTCCGATGGTTCGGTGGGGGAGGACGAGCGGGACAAGCCGAGCGCGGGCCCGAGCCATGCGGAAGCAGCAGCCACGACCAGTGGCGCGATGTCGCCGCGCGGCCCCCGCTCGCCGTCGCCCGAGGCATCGGGAGCGTCCTCGCGCACACAGCGTGCATTGAATAGAGCTAAGCGAACACAGATTAATTCAAATGTATAAATACTTAGGTTAAGTACTTAATTAGTCGGGTTTTTGAAGGGAGAAGATGGAACGACTGGCTATATTTATATTGTTATGGTGGTGGGTAATTACAAATTTATAATAAACCAGTCAGTTGCTAACTCCCGTGTTTCATTGACGTTGCAATTAGCTCCAATCATTTTAACACACTCGCATACCTACACACACACACAAACACTAACACATACATGTACAAGCACTCTCACACACGCGCGCGTGCTCGCGCGCACTTATACTCATATAGTTGTATATACGAGTATATTTAAATATGCAGTAATTATGCTCTTAAACATCGCACAATTTAGGGGGAGGAGCGCTGCTTATCCTATAGTACAGGTTTTTACCTATTTAGGAAGTAGAGCAGTAGTAGTAAGGATACTCTGTAAAAGATGTTTTTTGGATAAATAATAATTATTATTTTTTATTTTATTATTGAATTGTTCTTTCAAAAAGTTGTAAGATCTTCTGGACGCTTTGCGTGTCGGACAGATTGCTTTTTAGATGCTTTGCGTGTTAGAGGCTTGCACTTTTATGTACTGCCAACCAGGTAACTGAAAACTATATCACAATCTTCTGCTATTTGGACATTTATTCGACCGTTTCAACCGCCTCATTTATTGTAGATTTTGATAAAGATTTCGGATATATATTAGAGGTCCTGTACGTCTACTATCGACACCACTGGGGGATGTAGCGACGACATCAGGCGGCGGTGCGCCATTACCAGGTCGGCAGTGGATCGGCTGGAAAAGATTTGGAGGGACAGAAGAGTTACCAAGAAGACGAAGGTCAGATTGATGAAATGACTGGTTTTTCCAATCTTTCTCTATGGTGCCGAAACTTGGTCTCTGAGACTGCAGCATCGCCGTAAAATCGACACATTGGAGATGTGGTGCTGAAGACGTCTCCTAAAGATCCCGTGGACGGCATTTCGCACCAATGTTTCCATCCTCAAAGAGCTTCATATTAAAGACCGGTTTTCGTCGACTGTTTAATTACAAATACTGAAGTTCTTGGGTCATATCTCCAGGAATTTGAACTTAATGGAGAGATTGGTGGTTCAGAGTCAGGTGGAAGGCATGAGGGCACGCGGCCGTTCACCAACTCGCTGGACTGACCTAATTAAAAAAGCTACCGAGTCCACCATGGTCCAGTGTAAGTACGTATTCTCGCAACGCCTCTAACCGGCAGAAATGGAATCAAACTGCTAAGAGGGCTGTCCTCGAAAAAGTCTGGGACCCACCGAACATCTGTCCGTGTACCTCATCTGCGCAACCACGACCACTCTGACAAGAGTGACCGACTAAGAAGACGTCTACCATATAACTGGAAACTGTACTTATAAGAACCTTCTGCCATTTTTTAAAAAATGTGACCCGATAAATTAGACGGTTGAAACGCTCGAATTAACGCCCATTTCCACACAAACGTGTCCACGGAAATAATAACTGTACTTTACCTATCAACAAGCGTCAATAGCTATGATTATTTACGTACACAGTGTCCTCGCGTGTTCGCCGAGTAATCCTTTTTGAGGAAGGTTGTCTAAGCGAACCAAGTCGCACAAATGAAGGTGAAGCAGCAATCTGTATTCGTTCAAGACTACAAATGATTACTATAGGAACAAATGAATGTTAAAATACTTTTTTCCTTCTCTATCATTTATTAGCGCATAAGACATACATTTCAATAACTCAGTGATTTATAAAATAGTGTAATTGAAACGCGTATAATTTTACTTCCCACATTTACAATAGAAAGCCGCGTAAATGTAGGTATTTTCAATTCTTACGTGTAATAATTATTGTTTGATAATCGTGTAAATTAGCTACAAAGTTAGCGCTTTGCTGTATGTTATTTAAGTGTAGTATGAAACCCGGTTTTGTGCTCTTAACACAGATATCTATCTACTCCGGCCGCAATCCTGGAAAAGGGTCAAAAATTCTGACATGTCAGGCAGGACAAATCCTGGCGTATGGCAACTCTATCTGCACTATACTTCGTTTTTTAGCATTGGAAAGAAGGTAAGCGATCTTGACGTGACTTTTTATTAAAAAAAAAATCTTTTAAAAAATAAGTTGTAGCAAATATGTAACAATTAGCAAGGAAATATGGTCATTTACACTCTTCGGTTTCTTCATAAGTAATAGTTTCTATTTTTTAAACGCGTTTTTCAATAAATAGACTCGTCAAGATTTTTACCCTATTTGTAATGCTAATGTGCACGAAGTATAGACGAGTATGTAAAACTGAGAAGGGGGGTGGGGGTACTCCGAATTTCAAAGTGCGAATCTCAATCTTTATTTATTTCTCAAATTGTATTTTACGACTTCGTAACAGTGTTGTATCTATACTTAATTACCGCGTTCTAGTATCAAAAGTCTCTAAGCGAGCCCGCGGACATACAGATGGACAGACGGATATTGTGAACTAATAAGAGTTAAACCTGAAAACTCATTGTATTTATCAAGCTTTTTCAAATATTTCCTATAGTGCTATCAGCGGTTTTTAGTACCAGTTAATTTGCTAGGTATGTAGGGCGTTTTAAATTTTTATTATTTAGTGTACCTCTAATAGGAATATAATACATATATACTTTAATCACAAGTAATAACAGAGGGAGCTATATTCCTATAGAATATATTTTGATAATTACTTTTTGGTTATGTGTATATATGTATTTAAATTTATTTTGGTCTTAAATTGTAATGTCTTTAAATTCTTTGAAGGGTCAAAAAACCGTGAATGACGTAGGCGCAGGGGAGGACCGAATGAAGTGCCAAATAAAACATTATATTAAATAAAAAACAGTTTATTATTAAATAGGTAGTGGAACCTATTGAAACACGCAATAAAATCCATAATTCGCATACACTCGAACATACATATTATTTGTTAACAAATTCAAGCAAAAAATAAATTTATGCAGTATGCTGAAACGTAGTACAGTCAAGAGCTTTAATTAGGGACTCACTTAAGGTTGAAAGTCCTGTCATATTGCATAGGAATTCAAAGGATATTTTTTCAAAATGGGTCCTAAATTAAAGCACGCGACCGTACAACGTAATGTACTGAATAAAATAATTATTTCATAATACTGCCGTATTTTCACGTATCGCATAAATATTTCTTAGGCATTCTTGTATAGGTCATAACTTTTCTGCCACCATTTATTCGGCTGACGCGTGTTATATTGAATTGTGGGTTGTTTCGGGAAGTTGACGTAACTGGTCACTTTCGGGATAACATTTGGCGTAAATTGCAGATTAAAAGCCGGGTTCATCTGCGTTAACATCGGCGTGGGAGCATTATACGTCAACATTGGCTGCGGATGTAAATTCATTACAGGTTCGTAATAAGCGGATAATCCTGGGCTTTCCAACACTTTAGCGGACTGATATTTCTGCGCAGAAGTGGGTTGACATACGGTTCCTTGCAGCAACACGTCTAACGGAGCCGTGTAAATTCTGAAATTGATGTCGCTGTAATCTAATTCCGCTTCCAAGAACACCGGCATACGGTCAGACATCACCCAAACCCGACGTTGGTCGTCAATTTTGACGTCACTTGGGAAAACAAGACCCACGTCATCTTTGTCGACGATGGCCACGTTTTGTGGTTTTATTGGCAATGCAGTATTCCAACAGCCGATTGCATTTTGATCAATTAGGTTGAATAGTTGAATGCCAGTATCATCGACTACTTTTGATGTTGTGTGGCTATCTTGTCCACGGACTCCCACTACTTTAAAGTCACGGTACGAGCCACTGACTTTCGATTCGTCTCTCAAAATACGAGTAGAGACGGCGAATTCAGTGTGACTTGACAGAGGACTGAAATAGAGTGTTCTGAATCCATCAGGTCCTACAGGTGACACACTGGTGCCGAAAATACCCTCGGCTCCCCATTGGAAGTTAAGACCCGCAATATTGAAGTCTCCTACGAGAGGATCGGGGAAAAAGTAACTGTGGCTAAATCTCCAAGACTTGTTTTCTTTCCAAGAGTATGCGATGAGGCCGTAACCTAGTTCGTCGGCAAAGTAGGCGAAGGTGTCGTCGCAAGTAGGGCCTTCGTCTAGTGCGATGTTAGCGATGAATGTGGTGGACACGATGTCTTCGGGTCGGAACACATATTTACGGATGCGTTGGTCGGTATTCAAGTCGTATACGTTGAGGGTGTAAGGGCAGACGTTGGTTACGTTATCTGGAAATTGGAAAAATACACTTTTAAAGCTTTTACACAAATACGCATCTTTACGTACAAACGACGGATGGATTTGTCGATGCAAATGCATGACACATCTGTGCATATAAAATTCCTACGCTTTTATTTTGTAGGTACCTACTTGAAAATTTCAAGCGCTGAACTTAGAAGGAAGTACCTACTTGTGTATCTTCGAGTGTGTCATACATAAACAGTTCTCATTTCCTCCACGCATTGTTGTTACATTGAAAAGATTGTAATCTTCAACTATCTATAATTATAGCATAGTTAAAACCTCGGCAAGTTTCGAGTGACGCAGTAGTTAATCTCTTTTTTTATCTAAGCAATTTGAACAACATTAAAACCTGCGTGAATTGAGGTAACGGAAATTTTCAGATTAGGTTCGGTAACTTTAGAGAATACTAATTTAACTTTAGGTGTGCGAAATAAAGCATTCTTATTCAAGCTGTGTTATATAAAGGTCATCTGCCTAACAGAAAACACCATAAAACAATGTTTCTTTTGTACTGTTTTCGAAAGCCTCTTGAAAGGATATTGAGTCGTTGTGTTGACACTACCTACCTACTTACTTACTTCCAATTGTGCAATTAATACTCTACCTATAAGACTTGTACGCGTCTTATATGTCCGCCTGCGATAGGGAATTGCCATCAGATGCAGCTAGTGATGGTTTTCCAACATCAGACTTCTTAGTCTGTAATATTCTACTAGCTTGCGTGTTCACTCCCGTGTACGAATATTATGTCCAGCATATCCCGGAAGAATTTATAAAAATGATTTCTTAGCTCACAGCTGACAATCAAGCTATTTGCGTGCCAAATTTCAATTCTATAGGTGCAATGGTTTGGGGTGTGCATTGTCTGTTAGTCACGGTACAATTTTATTCGTGTTTGTTTCCTAAAATCTAATTATTTTTTGTCACGTCTAATTTTTAGTGTTCTTTTTTGCACTTAACCAGTACAATGTCCTACTTCAAACGAGGCGAGGCGTATCGAAACTCGGCGATACGTTTGAAGTTAAAAATACAAGTAGGTATGAACATTTGATGTTATTGTCGGTCGTATGAAGAGTGAGTAACGCGACTGCCGCTGCGACATAAAATTTAAAGTAGTAAGTATGTACACTTTAAAATGTTGAGACTCTCTTACATTTTGACGTCAGTACGGGACGAATGTAGCGCCTCTTGTACCTATGTCCTTTTCAACACTACAAATTTATATTTTCAACACTACTAATAGTCGCCGTACCAGAATTCCGATGGAAGGGATTTTTATTAGGTACAAGCCTTTGCCCACCGATTCGCTCGCGTAAACCGTCAGGTTCGGCAGTTGAATTGAAATTCCTGGATTTTACTGAGTTCTCATAGATATTCCCATGTAAAAATTAATACTTTCGTGGTTTTTCTTAATGTTGCATGAAGAACACGAGTCCAAAATTTCATGTAAGTATATAGACATAGCGGTAAAGTCTTAACCACTCTGTGGGGATATTTAGATTAAGTAGAAATAGCCTACGTCTTATGTATGTTTGTATAACTCCTTATCGTGCATTGGAGAATTAAAATTAAAGGATAATATGAGAAACTGATGCACAAATAGAAAGGTGTTATTCCAGAGATCAGCGCACCTATGGATGATATTCCTAATCGTACCTATGTTATATTCGAAATAAATATTTTTGAATTTGAATTTTAAATAGCTTGAAAAAGTACTAACAAATACTCGCGCACGCGCACACACACATACACATGCACAAACAATACTACTATAGGAATATACTAGTAGGAAGTAGAATGATGAACTTGCCATATCCGTAGGTGCCTACGTCCAATACCCAGAGTCGGTCGCATTTATCCGCTTTGATTCTGTAGACGGTGTTTAGTCCGGAATCGCAGTTGCCGAGTTCGTTGCCAGCCCAGCTGGGGTATGGGGTCAGCTTTGGAGATGGCTCGTACGCAGCGTCCAGGGAGATGTAGTTCAACGTTGCCGGAATACCTATAAAGAAAGCAACAGAGCTGTCAATATTAGTCAAAGTCAAAATCATTTTAAAATTATACTTATGTAGGCTAGCGCAAGGCTGGCCAATAGATTTTCCAGGTGAGCAAAATTTTTTAGACTGTGGCGGGGCCGGGCCACTACACTATTCCGTAATTTTACACAAAAAAGAAAAAGGAAAATGTGCTTTAATTTACTTTATTTGTAAATAAGATGTTGCTCGCCTTCATTCAGAGAAGAATTCTTTTATCACTATCCTAATGTTAGTCCAAGTTATAAACTATCTGTTAGCCAAATTCTAGCGTTTTGTAGCACCTAATTAATGTTATTAGTTTTTTTTTTTTTTATTTGTCTCATGAGATTTGGTTTAGTAACACGCCAGTAACGGTCATTAAAAAAAGGAAAATGTGAATGAGTCACTTAAATACGGTGGTATACGACTTCACCTAAGAGATCATGGTAAATTCCAAATATAATTAATTCTGCACATAAATTCTGGAAAAGTCAGAGGTTCGAACCAGGCCTTATACTACGAAGTGCAAAGTTCGAACTTCGTATCGTGCCATTCCTCTCACGCTAATAGTATTTAATACAAGAGCGAGCAAGACGATGCGATACGAACTTCGATTTTCGATTTTCGGAGTAGCCCCCCCAGTCTCGAATCCACAACTCTCTGCTACCAACTAGCAACTAATTATTATCACCGAAGCCGAGTTAGTTTTAGTTTTTAAAGTTACTCGAGAATCAAGTTGACGCATGCAGCCATTATGAGGAAAAACTATAAAAGCGTGCAAAAAGCACAGCAAATGTTATTTCTTTTAAAAATTTCAAATCTGCAACGAAAAATTGAAGTACCTACTACTCAATTTGTTTTTGTCAATATAATTGTATTTATTTCATAATGTTGAACGGTAACCGACTGTGTCAAATGTATTGGATGTGACGAAATCATCGAGACGAATGGGAATGTCACAGTTATGTTTAAATAACAATATTAGGTACTTTTAACCTGCGGCTGCGCATAAGAACGTTAAGAATCTTTTTTTATTTTCTAGGAAATAATTTTATTCAAAATCAAAATGTTTATTCTGCAAGTAGGCCGCAAAGGGCTCTTGTACATGTCACTTTTTAAAAACTTCCAGCACTTTCGGAAGGACCTGCCAAGAAGAATGCGGCGCAAGAAATTCGGCAAGGCTTATTAAAGAACAAAATCATAAAACAACATTTCAACGACGTGTCTTTAAAAATCCCAGTTCCTAGCAGACGGTCGTGGATTTGAAGCCGATTTAACTAAGTAGGATTTTCCGTAATAAAATATCCCAATTTGTCGTTAGAATAAACTGTAGAAAGTCGTTCATATTTTTCCGAGTACTTTTTCTGTTAAATATTTCCAAATTTTGGGAACCAACAAGTTTTGGATTTTATGTAGGGTAACGCGGGCCATTTTAGACACAAATTCCCTAAAGATTCGTGGCCGTTGATCCAGTAAGGGCGTCCGAAACTGTGCCTAACTCGCGTTCACATGGTGCGCCCCACGGTCCAAATGGAATCGCTATGTTTCGCTCACAGGGTAAACGAAATCACACGGCGGACACGACGTACAAAATACGCGTTCTTGAATCTACATAAGCTCGACGACGTCTGTACACGCGTACGCCTACATACATCGCGCGCGCACTCTTCTGGATTCCGGCGGGGTCCGGCAATCTGCACCTTGAGGGGTGGGGTAACTCGAATCGGTGCGGGGCGGAGCGTGTCCATTCTGCACGTTAGTACTATTATATATTCTGTGACGAAATTATGTCGTGTCTTTGGCAGTTAACGTGTTAAGCCGTATGTAAAAACTTGACGTATCTATTGGCAGAAATACATACACTTTTAAGAATTTTTAGTTTATGGATGTCAGTGAGACATGCTAACATTGAGATCAATAACATGTTACAATGAATAATTAGACAATAGATACACGGAATGCACGGAGTTTTTTTCAATATTACTAAAATTCAAGAAGGTTCAGTGTTCAAGTATTTAGTTCTTGTTCGTGTTTTTTTATGTTCATCTACATATTCATCGTCATCATCATTTCAGCTGAAAGACGTCCACTGCTAAATATGGCCCTCTCCCAAGATTCTTCAAACAGACTGGTCCTGCGCCATCCGGATTCGACGCGTTCCCGTAACTTTAACCAGATCGTCGCTCCATCTTGTTGGAGACCTACCTACACTTACGTCTAAGAATCTACATATCATTTATTATTTTGCTGATAGTAAAAATAAATAAACAAAGTTGACGAAAACCAGGAAGACGTAAAACATAGTGGTTGAAAAACATTCGGAAAAGGTTCGGGATGATTACACGAGCGCTATTCAGAGCAGCTGCAATGATGGTCACCAACCTGTGGTAGGAGATAGTATTTAATTTATTACTAGCTGAAAATAGCCTACCACCAATTCTCAGACCCCAAATAGGTACAGCCAAAAAAACATAAAAAATCGGTCAAGCCGTTTAGGGGGAGTTCGATGGCAAACACCGTGGCATGGCAATGGATGGCAAACTAGCCGTTGCCCGCGACTTCGTCTGCGAAGAATAATAGGGCTATAAAAAATAGCCTACGACCTATTCTCAGACCTACCGAATACGGAGAAAAAAGTTTCATAAAAATCGGTCGAGCCGTTTTGGAGGAGTTCGATAACAAACACCGTGACACGAGATTTTCATATACAGGGTTATTTGTAATTCACTGACATCCTCTTAACCCTGAATTTCTATCACTCAAACAAATGTTTTTTGTTTTACGACTTTTTAAAATGAAGTACTTTTTTTCCCATACAAATACACAGAGTATCGTAAAAATAAGAGGAAATCTCAAATTTTCAAAACGTTATTACACCAAAAATATTAAGTTATGACAAAAGCCGTAAAACAAAAAACATTTGTTTAAGTGCTAGGAGTTTAGGGTTAAAAGGATGCTAGTGAATTACAAATAACCCTGTATTAGAGATACACACCATTATAATAATACTCGTAAATAAATAAACTACATACTAGTTACATTTTTGTATTATCGTAAATTTTTAACTATCGTATAATAGTATAGTATCGTATTGTATAATTGCGGGCGTGGCAGCAACTAGGCGGATTGTAAAAATACCAGTTTTCATTGCAAAAACGAAACACTTGATTGACTGAAAACTCATTGCGACGTTAGCAACTGAACAAGTAGGTAATCGTTTTCCTTTTGTTGCTGGCAATTTCAATTCAAGTTACTGACACGCTATTTAAGATTAAGTCATTAACGTCAGGGTATATATAATATTTAGTTTCACTCTCATCGTAGTAGGTAAGGTAGTTGCATAAGAATGAATAATAACAGAGTAGAAGGGAATCTCTTTTGACCGCGTCCAATACGCCGCCATTTATATACCTACTTCCCCCCTCACATCGTTACACCCCTCTGTCGTCCAGGCGTGGTGCTTACTGTTAAATATTACTTACGTCTAAAGATAATAACGCTAACATATAAGTTTTTACTTACTTTGAAATCATTATTTTATTCTAGTTTTACAAAATATGAGATTTATAAATCATTAGATACAGTCAAGGGTTTTAATTGTTAGGCCACTTGCCACTGTTCGTATTTTAGCCGTGTAATGCAAATCGGGTGAAGCCGCTTATACTTACACCACAATATCTTGACGTCATTGTTATTAAATTTGTTAACGAACGCGCAAACAGTACCTAAACTAAACAGACAAACGCGCGTGCGGCGACGCCGGCCGTGACACCCTGACTGAGTTCGCGCTTAGAGAGTACTCTAATATCGTGACCTTGAGTCCGGCCGGAGCGGGAGTTTCTCTTCTACTCTGTTATTATTTATTCTTATGGTAGTTGTACGATGCATAACGACGAATCGGGAATAGTGAGGTTTACTATTCGATACACTTCTATCGATAAGATTGATATGTTTTTAGATGCATTTAGGAATGTTGTTTTTATTTTTACTTTACTTTCCAAAAATACAATTAGAAAATTAAAACTGAATAATGCTGAATAAATGTTAGAGGAAAACAGAAATATTTGGACGCTCACCGGCAAAACACAGAGATCCCTAAATGTTATACTTTTAAGATCGATTATGTACCGTCGGCCAAGAAAGTGATCTACCAGTTTTGACAAAAGATTCTGTGAGGTCTAAATACTTACGCTATAGTTGACTTTTTTTACTGAGTTAAGTCATTAGTCAGTGTCATCATATTATTGCGTTGTATATGACGTGCAAATGAATTTTAACCGATGGTAGACCATATTTTTGGCCGAATGTACACCTTTGTTCCACAAGTAAGTACGTTTTAAAACTACAAATTAAAAACGTAGTCGAGATTTTCTGCCACATGCGTTGACCCTTAAACAAATTTCCCCTCTGAATTGCTATTTCTAATCTTTGAGAGATGTAAGCGCCGGGGTCACCTGCGGGCAGAAGCGATGACAAGTCTATGGAAATGTTATGTTTTTTCTGACGATGGTCCCACTGTCTCATAAGCAAGCACGGTAAACTCATGATAATTTGTTAAAGTAGAATATTTGCGGTGTTTGTTAATTTTAGTTTGTTTGGCAGTGCTGTACTTTGACGCGGCATTAATAAATATATTCAAAGAAAATTCAAAATCGCTTCATCTTGTCTTGAAACAATATAATGCTTTTGGAAATTAATGACGATACCTTTTAGAGATCCGTACCCAAAAAAAAAATGAATTAAGGATAGGAGAAAACAAAAGACGGGGTCAGATAAAGATTAAGTCTCAGTAACAGGGTACCATTAGCTGGTACCCTGTTACTGAGACTTAATCTTTATCTGACCCCGTCTTTTGTTTTCTCCTATCCTTAATTCATTTTTTCATTTGTTTCGAAAATAGTAAAATCACTTCGTAGAAAACATCGATAAGTTTTAGACGCAATACGGAGATTACGGGGAGGCAAAGCGAATGTTAAAATGCATTTTGCTGCACGCGACTTGTCGGTGCAATAACCGATTAGGTTCTAATTGTAATAATCTGTCATCTAACTGTCTCTGCAATACACATGAAGAAATGCCTGCTTAATATGATATGTCTGTTCCATAAAGACTCCATTTGCGATGTTTTACCTTGTTACTCACAGGCGTCATCATACACTTATCGTACCCTCAGCTACCCTTATAGGCATTAGCAATTTGCTTATAGCAAACAATTGTGACTTTTTAAAATTAACTTACCTACCCCAGTATAATATTCTGACGTCATACGGAAAAAAGACGGATTTGACATTTTTGCCGAAATCGAATTACGTTTATATTAAGAAGTCAGATAACCGGAGGCACACCAGGGAGGCGAGACTCCCACCAATTAGATCACATTTCTTGCTTTAATATGTAATGCACTAACAAGGAAAGTACCCAACTGTCCGGCTCCGATTTCATTTATTTTGATATATTTTAGAGAGTAGGTAGTCTAAAATAACAGACCCTTATTTTTTTCGGTTTCGTAACTTGTTTAGTTTTTCCGTGGGAGGGGTGTTAACCCACCGCACAAAACCGCAGCACGATGGACCAGATTTTCCTGCTGAGACAGCTAATGCAAAAAAGATGGGAGTACGCACAGAGCATCCACTCTTTGTTTGGGGACTTCGCAAAGGCCTACGACAGCATAGATCGGGAGGCTCTATATTCCATTCTTTTGTATTTTAACATTCCAAGCAACATTTCAAACTAAATTAATGCAATTTCACACACATAGAGGCAAACCACTGCCACTGAAAGTTAAATACAACGAAGAACAAATCTGCCAAGTAGACAGCATGAACTTCTTAGGTGTCACCTTGGACTAGTTCTGTCGTTGGAATGAACATGTTCAAAATCTCTGCCGCGAGATGAATCGTTTCGTCTTTGCATTAAGAAAGGTTAGTCAAGTAGTGACAATGGGAGGCAGCCATTTCGGCTTACTATGGTTACATTAATTCAATTTTACGATACGGCATTACTTTATGGGGCAGAGCCTCAGAGTTCGATAGTGTATTTATCATGCAAAAAAATTGTATTAGAGCTATAATATAGTATGAAGCAAACTGAGTCGTGTAGGCCTATTTTTAAAAAAGTGGGATACTTTCATTGCCATGTCTTTATAATATATTGGACGCATGTTTATTTGTACACCAATGTGGTCATTTGTTTAGACAAGCCAAAGATATGTTTAAAAACCCTGTACGTTCGCAATCGTAATAAATTGTATGTTCCATTGTCACATTTGTCATTGGTTGCTAAAAATAATTATGTAATGTGTATAAAAATATTTAATAAACTGCATGATGTAATTAAAGATCTCACATTTGCGAAATTTAAAACAAGTCTTAAAAAATGGCTTGCCGAAAAATCTTTTTATAGTATACAGGAATTTTTGGATTACACTTAGGCTAACTTTTTTCTTACTGTCAATTTCACATACCTTGCAAGGTAGATTTTAGTGAAACCCACTCTGTTCCAAAATCTTATTGTACCTAAAATTGTGTGAAATAAATTTTATTCTTTCTTTCTTTCAAGAAAACTAGTTGCTATAATCACTACAGCAACAAAGAACAGTGTGATGCGCGTTAGAGTGGGGGAGAGCTCTCGGAAGAATTCCCGGTGATGACCGGTCTAAAGCAAGGGGATGCCTTATCACCAGTGCTTTTCAACTTGGCCCTAGATCATGTCGTCAGGAATGTTTTAGCACTGGACGTAGGTGTTGAGTTGAGCGGCAGGCACAAGGTGATAGGGTACGCGGATGACCTTGCTTTATTAGGGGAAAGTCAGGAAGAGGTGGCCGAAGCGGCCGGGGTCTTGGAGCGGGAGGCGTCCAAGATAGGTTTAAGGATCAACCAGACAAAAACAGAATACCTCCACATGAAACGATACAAAAATACACGGGCTCGGCGTGGTAGTCTTCATGTTGAGGATACCGTATACAGGGGAGTTGACAAATTTCGGTATCTTGGATGCACCATAACCGACACTAACACCAGAGAGGAGGAGATAAACATCCGCATCCAAAACACCCTGCGCTGCAGTGCTGCCCTCCACAAGGTGTTAGTGTCCAGGCTTCTCACCAGGAATACAAAGTTAAGGGTCTATAAAACTGTCGTAAGACCTATCCTTATGTATGGCTGTGAGGCCTGGACACTAACACAAAAAGTGGAATATCAACTCCTTGTAGCGGAAAGGAAGGTCTTGCGTAAGAACCTGGGACCTGTCAAGAGAGACGACGGCACGTGGAGGATCCGTAAAAACATAGAGATCCAGGAGCTGGTGGCTGAACCCAACATCATCGGCGTAACAAAATCACAAAGACTTCGCAGGTTCGGCCACCTACTCCGAATGGGAGAGGATCGTGCTGCCAAGAGGGCGTACGTGGGACGACCGACTGGTCGCCGCCCGGTTGGGCGACCCAGGTACCGCTGGGAGGACAGTGTCCAGGCGGATTTGCGACGTCTTCAGGTCGACGACTGGCAAGAAGCTGCGTACGATCGGGACAGTTGGCGTGCTCTCGTTTCGGAAGCCAAGACCCTCTTTGGGTCCCTGAGCCAAATTAGTTAGTTAGTCTTATTTTTATTAGCTGCCCAATCTCAACCTATTTGGAGAAATTGTCCTCCAAAGTACTGAAAAGTGTACAAAGTACAGTAATAATTTGCAACTTGCTTGAAAAAATAATTCTATATATGTAGGAGAAAAGGAGCGAAAGACATAAGATTATAAAATTAAATTGTTCATTTTATTCTGTACAATTTCATTTCATGCTGAATTAAATCTTACTGTAATTTACATAAACGCTGAATAACAAAGTCTTACAATATAAACACTGATTAACTTAGTCATCCTCTAGCGGAGCGACTAACTCGCAGAATGTGCGCAATGTCCACTCATCCATTTAAAGGGTCATAATCGTTTGTGACAGAAAAAAGTATCGTGTTGATCACGTGATAGTTTTATAGAAACTGATATCATTAAAAATCCTCCATATATATAGATATATATATATATATTTCATATAATATAGGCTTGCGTTAGACCACAATCACGCCTGATGGAAATCGTAGATGAGGCCTACGATGGAGCACGCTTGCCTAGTAAATGCTCATCCACCCTAGACTTGATTTAGGGGAATAAATAAAAAGAAGCCAGTTGAGCGAGGTGTTGCGCGCGCCTCCAAGCAGTGCAAACCGCACCGCAACAGAGCAACAAATGCGGTGCACTGTAACCGGCACACGTGCGCTGCACAACTACTTATCAAAGCGAGCAGTTTGGTGGCTACCTAGAGGTAACGCCACCAGAGTTGAGGCCACGCACACAACCACATCTCATGTAATGACAGCGGGATTTTGACGTTGTGTTGTCGTTAATCGTCAACACAACGTCAAAATCCCGCTGTCATTACATGAGATGTGGTTGTGTGCGTGGCCTCAACTCTGGTGGCGTTACCTATAACATTAGTGATACGCAATACAAACTGTCCAAGTCTCGACGTTGTAGCTATGCATGGGAACTCCCAATTTATCTGAAAACTCAAAAAAAGTTTTTTTTGACATTGCACTTCACTAATGTTAGGTAGCCACCAAACTGCACGCTTGATATCAAGGTCTAATCATCATCCCAGCCCACTGCGGGGCACAGACCTATCCCTAAATAAGAGGGTTTGGACCGTAGTTACACACGGGCCCAGTTTGTATTGGGAAACTTCACACACACCATTGAATTTCTTCCCAGGTGCGTGCAGGGTCCCTCTCGATGTTTTCTTTCACCGTAAACCTCATAGTAAATTGTTAAAACCGTTAAAATAATTTACAACGCGCCCCCGTCCTACGTCTCTTCTGTGTGGCATGCACCTAAGAGAATCCCGATGGAACTTCGCTGCCAGCAGCATGTGTAGTATTTGTGATACGGCCCGGCTACGACTATGCGCGATGGGTCTCTGTTAATTGCGTGTGTCGTGTCGGCACTTTGCTGATTTGGGATCATTTCGTGCTATGCGCATTTTTTATTCCTGTGTTATTTTTGAAATGGTTTGATATCACGAATAAATGTTTTCTTTCTTTCTTTGTCATGTATCCACAGCGCGGTGAGCTGCCCGGCCACGCAATGATTACAGTCAACGGCTCCCGTGAAGTAAACACATGGCACAAATATCAAGTTTATGAATATTGACAATGACAATCATAAGAAAATAATGCCATGCATACTAAACTTGTTTAGTGTGACAGAATAGTAAGTATAGCATTTTAAAAGTTCTAGACCTCCATAGGAAATACGGAACCCTTAAGATCTCCCCAAATCTATCGATGCGGAATCGACTTCTGCCTATCGGAAAACCTTTATGTCTACGCAATAAGGGCGAAAAACATACCGATCGCCTCGGCTACGCGGGCCGAATGGAGTCAAGCTGATCGGCGTCTTTTTCGCTCTTATTGCGTTGATGATTCCGCGTCGATAGATTTGGAGAGACCCTTATAGGATCACTTTGTTGTCCGTCTGTCTGTCAAGACCCTTTTATTCAGGAACGCATGGCGGGCGGTATCAAGTTGAAATTGGCATCAAAAATTGTCTGTGGTCCCTTGAAGCTTAAAAAAATCAAGCGTCTATGTCAACGCAATCCAAAGTAACGGCCTTTTGAACCTAATTTTTTATAATTTTGCAGTAGTTACTTCCTGTACACTTACCTAAAATCTTAAAATTTGACACGAAGGAACTTCTTACAGCACAAGTTAAGAAAAAATTCCGAAAATTGTTAATTTGTTGTGCCATCACAGAAAAATACGATTAGTCTTTTACTAACGAACTATTTACATACATCTTAGTACAGATCTCTCGGTGCGCGAGACCGACCCATGCTTAACTGGTTTTTTTCATATGGGTAACATTGTCAATACCTACTCGGAAACTTCATAGTTATGCAATGTCTCAGGATTTAATTCATAACGACCGTTGATATTACCTAGAATGGCTTTTGGATAACTGTTTTTACACAGTTAAAGAATATTTAGAATATCAACTTATTAATAAATTGTAATTATATTATGGCATATATTGATATTTTTTTCTTTTTTTTAGCAATACTGTATTAAAATTTTAGTGACATGTATGTGATTTGTAATGACATTATATTATTTAAATTCTTATTATTATCTTTAGTATTTTATGACAAATTCAAATTCTTAATTGATAAAGACATGTAATGTTGTATTATTTATAACTATTGCTGTTACCTATGTACTTTTGTGAGGAGAAAATATACGATTATTATTATTATTTTATTATTAATATTGTTGATTATAATTTTAAATTGCATTATTACTTTTAGTTATTTGATTATAAATGTGTGTACACCTGTAAGGGTAGAATTTGGTGAAACCATAGCTTGAATATTATACCTGTATTTGTTACCTGAATTTCATACACAATAATAAATGATTATGATTATGAAAACACTCGGCACGCCCGGGTCGTGCGCATTCGAAGCGTCTCCCACTAGCTAGGGTATCCATTACAACACTTGACCAGTATGTTAATCAAATAAGTCACGTAAACAACTGGTAGTTTTATGACTTTGTGACTAGGAATGCTCTTAATTAAGTATTCACTTTCCATACTTATGTTACATTATTGCCTTGTTTTCTTGAAAATCTGGGTTAAATATTTTGCATAGGTAGTAAGCCTTACATTGTAAGGCATCGTCCTAAGAGAACGCAATTTGCGCAAATATCGCGCAATCGCGTTCCCATCCCTGACGCCATATTGTCCCAACGAATTCGGAATCATAACCACTTTTTAACCCCCGACACAAAAAGAGGGGTGTTATAAGTTTGACCGCTGTGTGTGTGTCTGTCTGTCTGTGGCATCATAGCTCTTAAACGGGTGAACCGATTTGGATGCGGTTTTTTTAGTAGAAAGCAGGTCTCTTGGCGATGGTTCTTAGATATGTTTCATCAAAATCGGTTCGGCCGTTTCAAAGTTATCAGCTCTTTTGTTAGCTGCGGAAGGGATCTTAGACGCATAATGGGCATTGACTTAACGTTTAAACCTACGAGTGAAATACTCGTAATTGCGTTGGGGGTTTTTAAAATTTTCAATTTATAGAATTATATCACTACGTACATAGTGATGAAAGAGGTTATGACTACGTAGTTAGTGATGAAAGAGGTTATGAAAACGTTCCGAGAGTTCGTTGGAACATTATGGCCTCAGGGATGGGGACGCGTTCTCTTAGGACGATGCCTACCACTTTTTAGGGTTCCGTACCCAAAGGGTAAAAACGGGACCCTATTACTGAGGCTCGGGTGTCCGTCTGTCCGTCTGTCAACAGGCTGTCGGTCTAACGAACCGTGATAGCTAGACAGTTGAAATTTTCACAGATGATGTATTTCGGTTGCCGCTATAACAACAAATACTAAAAACCAGAATCAAATTAAAGGGGGCTCCCATACAACAAACGAGATTTTTTTGTTCGCTTTTGCTCGATATTGATAACGGCAACAGGTAGACGCTTGAAATATTCACAGATTATTTAGTTATACATATATTAACTTTAAAAATAAATTATTTTATTAAAATAAAACAATTATTTAAAGGGGACTCCCATACAACAAACGTAGTTTTTTTTGCTGTTTTTATAGATAATGGTACGGAACCCTTTCGTGCGCGAGTCCGACTTGCACTTGGCCGGTTTTTTTACGAGATGAATTCATGGTTTGCACTAGAAAATTTATGAAATTAGATCTTGGCTGCTGCCTTACTAGTGCGTCATCATCATTTCAGCCGAAAGACGTCCCTGAACATAGGCCTCCCCCAAGCTCGCCAAACAGATCGGTCCTGCGCCATCGGCATCCAACGCGTTTCCGCAACCTTAACCATGCTTAGTATAAGTTTTACTTCACCAAATACTTCTCGATCGCGTTTACGTAAAAATTTCAATTCTATGGAAACATGGACGCGCGCGCGCGGAGTCGCTGTCCATGTTTCCTAGTAATTGATTTTTTTACGTAAACGCGATCGAGAAGTATTTTGGTGAAGTAAAACTTATACTAAGGCATACTGGTCGTCGCTCCATCTTGTACTTGTATTTGTCTTGTGTTGTTACTTGTGCGATTAGTTTATATTACCTAATCTTTTTTGGTGGGATGACTGTCTGATATTGCACTACTGCGGATTGTGCTAACTGTTAGCAGTTATTTAGCAAAATATTTATGTAAATTTTAACTTTTACCTAATATAAGGTAATTTTCGATTTGAAGTGTATCATTCACTTTTTAAAATGAGAATTTTTTTCAGTTTTCTTATTCAAAATCACAAGTGCTGTTCATTTCCTTAAAGAAAACATTGGTCAAGCGTGAGTCGGACTCGCGCACCGAGGGTTCCTTGCAAACTTGTATGTAAATAGTTCGTTCCGTACAAACTTGTATGTGAATAATTTATTAGGTCATCATCATCATCATTATTTCAGCCGAAAAACGTCCACTGCTGAACATAGGCCTCCCCCAAGGCTCGCCAAACAGATCGGTTCCGTGCTATCCGCATCCAACGCGATCCCGCAACCTTAACCAGGTCGTCACTCCATCTTGTCCATTTGTGAGGTATAATAAATTAATTGCAATTTTTTTTAAATGGAACAACAAACTTACAATTTTCGTATTTTTTCCTTTACTTGTGCTGTTTACATGCCAAATTTCATGATTCTAGGTCTATGGTAATTAAAAACCCTATAAATTTTGATTCCTTTGAGAATGTCGAAATATACGTTTTATGCGGCATGAACGGCCATGTATTTTTTTAACGTTAATTTAGAAGTTTGATTTTTTCACAGTTTCAAGGGATTGGTTGTTACATGGTTGAAATTTCAACACGATACCCCCCCCCCCCCCCCACGAGTTCACGAGATAAAGGGTCTTGACAGACAGACGGACGGACGGATAGCAAAGGGTTCCGCTTATTCTTTTTGAGGTACGGAACCCTAAAAAGGGGCAGTTTTTGAGAAAATATGGAGACGTATGGAAGACTAACCACATTTTTTTTATCATAAAAATCAATAGCGCTTCTTCATTCTGCGTAAGAAAAACCCAAAACTACCTAATTCTCAAAAAAAGTAGCAAGAGACGACCGCATTGCAGCGCCCGTGGCCACGAGTAATGAAACGTCGAGGTAATTTCAGCTATTAAGTGGTTCGTGATTAAGTCCCGAAAAATATTAGTTATGAAAATGAGAATCACAAAAATTTTAACGATACATTTATTCAATATTTTTAAATACGATACTTTTAAAGTTTTTCAAAAGCATTTTTAAATCTTACATTTCGTTGAGCAAACGTTCTGTTAATAAAATCAAATGACGTACTTATTTATTTTTTGCTAGTTTTCAAATTTGTACGCATGCTCAGTAAGCGAGTCTGAGCATGCGTAGAAATACGTATAGTATAGCTTTATAACTACACCATGTGCTGCGCGCGACCCCGTCTGCGAAGAATTTGTCTATGGCTATCCCGCGGGAACTGCGCAATTTTACGCAATTTTATGGGATAAAAAGTATCTGGTTCATCCAGGATAATAAACTATCTGTGTGCCAAATTTAATCAGGATCCATTAAACCGTTTTAGCGTGAAAGAGTAACAAACGTCCATCCATCCAAACTTTCGCGTTTATAATGTTAGTAAGATAAGATAATAAAAAACATACCTGCTTTCCACCTGGGAACACTGACGAACAGCTTGTTCCTCCATCTCTCAATGCCTACTGGCAGCGCGTTCTCTGGTATCAGCGCTCCAGACTGTATGGCCTGCTGTCTACTGTACTGGTCAGGGTAGTCCCAGTCCAAAACATTCCACGCATATAGTTCTTGCAGCCTCACTGTCGCGGACGCGAGCGACACTAATGTGCACAATAACACAAAATTCAGCGACATTTTCGATCTGCAAAAGAGAGCTCTGTTTCAGTGCTTACGAAGCAATGAGTTAAATGAGCGATCGGGATAGTTTGGTTTTTGACTTTGACTGAAATAAAAAAATAAAAAAAAAAAAGTTGAATTCTTTTCCGTCGCAGAAAATGTTCGGGCACCAACGAGCTGATATTTATAAGTAAAAGGGGTAAAAGACTATTACTAGACAGAGAATATCAATTTATAAAAGAAGTTTTTAAAGTAGCATAACAGGATTATTTTTCACGTGGAATATAATTAATAAGTCAGAAGTGTCCCACTTATTTCCCCAAGAATGTCGTTATGAAGTCGTCAGTCCTCAACCACCGACTATGAACCACTCAGCCAAGAGTGAAGCAACTTAAAAGAAGTCCCACTTATGACGTCCTAATTCTTGGCACAGTTCTAAAAAGGGACTAGGCTGTTAAGTTCTAGTTTTAGATATAGTGGTTGTAGGCTGCACGAAGACGCAAAATAAGTTGCGGACTGCAAATGCCTGCAGATATACTCGAAAAAAGTTTTTTCTTAATCCGTTCCGTACATGAACGTTAAACACGATCCTTTACTCTCAACTTAAAGAGTCGTGAGTCAGTCACGACTTTGGGTATGCATTAACTATACACTACACTTTGATAACCAATTGCTGATCCAATGTTGTTAGTTTACGTACATTAAGAACTGGCATCCAACGATATGGTAAGCGCGACAGTCAGTGGTTAACTGAGTTTGTCTACTAACCCTATCGATATAAAACTTTGGCTCCACCCTCTCCTACCACTAAATGTTGCGAAGAAACAGAAAGTAGACATAAGAACCGGTAGAGAGTTCTTGTTTAATATCAGAAGGCACTGACGCAATCAAAAATAAAATATGTAATTACTAGGTGCCTATCATTTTTTCATCTCGCCGAATATTATCATTTTTTTTCTAATCACATAATCATCAATTAATTGGTTTTTATACCTATTTGAACAACTTTTCATCATCAATCGTTTCGTCAATAGTGATAATATGAGAAACAATAATCGATGAAACAATTTGCGGTAAAACAATAGATTACCGTATTTATTTTTCTGCATTATCAAGCCGCATGATAATATCTTAGGTTATGTTTTGCCAAATAAATAAAAAAAGAATTAATCTGACGCAAAACATTAGTGTATTCAGAGACTAAAATCAGAAAAACCTACTCCAGATAAAATTTGGCCAAGGAGGAAGGCACAAATATGAAAAAAAAACAAAAATTTTTTGAGGATCAAAGATTTCCAGATTGTTCCTTTACTTGCGATGTAAGGCTTACTTTTTGCCAAAAAATGATGGGCAGATAATGTATGGAACCCAGCCTGATCACCAATATAATTATAATGTATAGACTTATCGATCCTACCATTTGCTGCAATTGTTATTAAGATGACTAGACTGTGAAAGTCTGGAAGAACCGAAGTAGGTACTCAAATCACTCAAAAAACAATAATGACTTGTAAGCGCTCATATTTGAGGGCTGACAACTCGCTTCTCCGGGGTTTTTGAGGTTGGTTTCCATTCCAGAAAATTAAACTTAAATAACTAGACTTCACTTGGTATGTATGGGGTTCGTATGGGATATGCAAGCGAATTTGCTCATCATTCTTTCATAATTCCATGTAAACTAAAAGTACCTCATGACTTCATGAGTTTTGATTACCACGACTTTTTTTGAAAACATACTTATAAAACAAAAGGTTGTTTTGATTGCGTGAATTTCCAATATAATTATATTAATTTCAATTTCATACCTCTACGCGTCCCTGAGAAACTGCTTTGACGGGGAGACAGGTTTCCTTTTTCTTTTTGAGATTGCCTTACTCCACTTAAAGAAGGACATAGTAAAAATAATATATATCCGGTGGTAAATGCTATAAATCATGTGACGTCTTGGTTACCGGTTCTAATAAACGCATGAGCTTATTTCAGCTTGCTAATATTAATAGCTACCGTTTAGATTGTAATTTAATAAGAGTACATAAATTTGCCGTCGCGGAAGCACCAGTCCTTTGGATTATTTTTTAATAAGTATCTTTTTTTATCATATGGAAATAATTGTTTTCTTATTACTAACTGTTAACAAGTTAGTTTCAAAGTAATGTTGATCAAGTTCAATGTACAAGTATAGTCCGAGAAACTGAATTCCATGATAATGTGGAATTTTTCGCTGCAGATGTTAGATTGACGTGACATACATTTACCAAAGAATTTATCGACTTTGTCCTGTTACGTGAAATCGTTTTGAGGATAGATGCCGGGATTGTACGGAACAACTTTAGTGGCAAATCATATCAAAATTTTATACTAGGAAAGGAACAGAAGAAATTAAAAAAAAAAAAAAAAAATACAAAATCGTTTATTGACAAAAAGTACATATTTACATTTTTGAGGGTATCCATCAGTGGCCAAACTAGGCTGAGCCTGTATCTTGGCCATCTGCGAGTGCATTAAACAGAAAAAAAGAAAAAATATTACAGAAGTGTTATTATAAATCACGGGTTTTTACGCTTTCAATAAAATTATACTACCTATACCTATTTACAATCCTATACAGAAGGGTAAAGTGTGTGTGTGTGTGTGTGTGTGTGTGTGTGTGTCTGTATGTAAGAGTGTGAGTGTGTGTGTGTGTTTATGTGTGTGTGGGCGTGTGTGTATGTGTGTGTGTGTGCGTGTGTATGTTATAAGTCCTCATAAAATGGATTCACTTTATTCTTGTGCATTTAATTATTTCTTCAGTATCACTGTATGACAACGTCAGCAACCAATGTTTCACCAAAAAAAAATACTTATACTTTGAATCATTAAAGCAAGAACAACTTGTGCTCTCAGGAAACATCCATCACGGTTTGTCAAGAAAAATCGGCCAAGACAATTTTATAGTTTAAAAAAGTTCCTATCAATGACTTTTTGTGAAAACAAAACAAGAGTGATATATTTACATTTAATCAGGAAAACTCGCTTCATATCTATGACTTTATAAAGCTATGATACCGCGATGCGTGCACGTGTAGTACGCTCGAGTAGCTGCGTCGGCGCATTGGTGACCCGCAATGCGGTCTGCGTTACTGATTATCATGAAACCGCGAGATCAGCTTATTAGACCATTCATAAATTAAATTACCGGCTCAAGATTTTCATTACAATGTCCGAGATTACTTTTTTCTGGATTATTGTGTGAGATGCTGAGTTCTATTAAAAATTACCGGCGACGCATAAAATGATTTTTAGACCAGATACTAATACTTAGTACCTACATTTAAATAACTTTAATTTCAAACTCGATGAAAAAAACCCTCCTGTATGATTCCCGTTCCCGTTAGAATTCTAGGAAAATATATACCCTATGTCACTCTCGAAAATGAGACGAAACTATAGACACCTCACACTTCAAAATCCATTGAGACTTTTAGGCTGCAGGGCGTGCCAAAGAATGATACATACACACATAAATACATACGCTTGAAAAACATAGCCCTCCTTTGATAGTCGGGTGAAAAGTCATATCATATTGATAGAATGTAAAGCTAACAACCCAAATCCCCTATAGATTTTCCTGTAATATTAGGAAAATTCCCTCGATTTCACAAAGAGCTCATAATCGGATCCTGACCTGACGACAAAGGAACATCGATTACTAATTCAGAATATTCAATAGGAACTAGAAAAAAGTTCTCATGAATATATATAGTTCTCATGAATATAATATGCCCACAGCATTGTGCAACTTTACCACTTAGGATCCATCTGTAAGCTATTTATTAATTACTAGCTTTTGCCCGCGACTCCGTCCGCGTGGAATTAGTAATTTGGGCAGCTTATTTTTTTTATCCAATTTGCTTTTTCATCAATAATTATGGCTCTCCTTAGTTCCTCGATATAATAGTAGATTGTTCAACAAGGGACTAAAACAAGCCATAATGACACGAGATATTTAGCCACCCGAGCGACAGCGAGGGAGGCTATAATTCGAGTTGTCATTATGGTAGTTTAGTCTCGCGTTAAACACTCTACTTTTCACTTTGATTGCGAGGAAAAAAAACGACGTACAAAATTACTTTTTTACAACGTATGCTCAACGAGCAATGGACATCTGTTCAAAATTCAAATAGCAAAAAAAAATTCCGCTGTCTTTTCTTTTCTTTTATATTTTTTTGTAAAGTGACGCTTTAAATGCTTGCATAATTAGCCAACAGATTCTAACTTAAAGACTATGTTAAAACTAATTGGACTATTTATATGCATCTAAGAATAATAATTGTTTATTCATTAAAATCGGCAAATAAATTAACCTAATTGATCTAACTAAGTTCACACACAAAATATATTGTTAACTGAAACACTTACCCGTGAATAAAGAAACGACATTTTATGTTTATTTTCTATATGCCAATTCTTTGTTAAATTATATCTAATTTACTTTCTATTTACTTTTAAATGCAACTGACATCGCATTATTTTGAAGTCACGTCATATTAACTTTCAAACGTAACTGCTCTATCTACCGTACACTCCAGCACTGCTTTGCCGACAGTGCGGATTGCTATTTTATCGACAGAGCAGGGAACTGCTTTTCCGACAGCGCTTTTAAAAAAAAAACAAATTAAAAAACACCTAAGCTAAAGGAAATCTTTCTTTACATGCAGAATAAAATAAATTCATCTTTAATATTTTATAATTAAATAAATTAATATTCGTAATTATTCATTGTGTTTCACGAAATTATTATTTTTAAATATTTTTTATACAGTTGTCATTTTGAGGTTATTTCCACGCCCTAAAGGCTTCCACAGACCGAAACGCAGGGCACTACGGAGCGTCCGCAGCGCGCTTCGGTCTGTGGAAAGCTTTAAAATTGTCTATACCCTGTCACTGAAAATGGCGATAATCCTCCATTCACACAAACCGTGATTGGCAGTTTAGGGGTTTCCATAGTCAATTAAAAAAATTTTACTTTAATCCCTTGAGATCAAAAACGAGCTTTAGTCCCGATATGCAGAGACTAAAGTAACATTTTAAGAGCATGAGAAGTGAAAAAAAATTACCCCCCCGCACCCCCCCCTCACCGACCCCCCACCGGACCCTCCCTCCCCGCACACCCGCGTTCACATTCACCATCGTACCTACTCCCAAGTCACTACTTCTAAAAACTGTTCTATAAATTCTTAAAATAGACGTATCTTTCTTATTTGTAAACCGATTCAAATGAAACAAACACTAAATGTTAATCCAAATAAATACCAACATATCAGTGTAAACCGCATCCTTCTAGGTTAAGCCGTTTCTGAGATTAGCGCGCACAAACGCACAGACAAACAGACAAACAGACAATAATTCTAAAAAATATTGTTTTGGGTTCTATTGCGCTAGTAAATAGCCCTAGTGACAGTTTTTCTCAAATATCTTCAATGTACAGACACCGACTTGTTACAGATTTATTATATGTATAGATATTCAAAACAGTAATATAAAAGCAGCTTTTTATTTAAGTCCGAAAAATACGGCCTAAATTATGATTTCATAAGAATTAGCTTAAAGCTAATGTTGTCAAGTTTTATTACTTTGACGGTATAAAATTGGCTGCTTAGAAATCGAATGCAATTATTAAGTGTCATTAAAATTGCTTTAAGTAATTGGTTTTCTGCGACAGAACATAAAAGTATTGATATTCGCAATATTACCAAAAAATTCTGTCATACGATCTCTACATAAATCAATTGGGTTGGGTCACAATCACAATAGAACACTGTCATGTTATCATCACCAATCTGTGCTTGTAGACCTCCAAAAGTAATTATGTTATTATGACAACGTTCCACTTGCACTTGCTCAACAATGGAATATTTGACAGCATTAACCCATAATTCTAAAGCACGTATCTAATTCTAATCCGAAAAGACGGATTAATTTTAATGAACTGTAAAATTTGTTTTACGTATAGCTTTGAAACAAATAAATAGTCATTCAAATTGGCTGACAAGTGACGTCAACGTTCAGTATTAGGTACTGTACACAATCTATGGGGAAATCGCATTTTAACGACTCTCAAAAAAATATTTTGATTGATTGGAGGTGTCAATTAATAATCTTTTATAGTATGCGCTCAACAACTCGCGAATTGCTGACGTGGGCGTAAAGACAGGCAAGTTAAAGTGGGCCTGGGCTGGACACGTCTGTCGAACGAACCCAGAACGTTGGGTTATAGTTACCACGGAATGGGTCCCTAGGGATGGACATCGTAATATAGGCAGACCAAAGCGGAGATGGAGGGACGACCTAGATAAGTATTTAACACGTGGGATGGCAGGAGCTCGCGTTTAATAGGGGAGAGTGAAGCAAAAGAGGAGAGACACGCACCAGTGGACCACAAAAAAAGGGTGATTTATAAAAATATATTGATCGCCAAGATCCTCAACTGAACATTCGTGTACCTACCTTAAACCTAACGTCACGTTGTGATAAGATAAGGTACAGTAATGGTCACCTAAAAGTGCTTGAAAGTATTTAAAATCCGTTGATTTGTATGCCTGGCAACAAAGAAATTTACTGTACTATCCCATATCCGGAAATAAATAGGTACATAGTAAAATAATATGGATTACTAACATCTTTAAACGAGTTTTACTTGACATGGCTACTGATTAGCTCAAAACATGTTGAGTTAAATTTGTTTGAAGACGCGAGTAATCCGTATTATTTGACTATGAGTGAGTCTCACGGTAGCTTCATCTTTAAAGCGGAAATAAATAAAAAAAACCGGCTAAGTGCGAGTCGGAGTTGCGCACCGAGGGTTCCGTACAAATTTATATGTCTGTAACATCCAGTCTTAGCAGACCCCTGCTCCTAAGCAAAATGTGCGTAGTGTGGGATCATTGTAGATTGGTTACTGATATAGACAGACAGGCAAAAAAATTTATGCTTTTCGCAATTTTTCCTTTACCTGTGCTTAAAACCTTGCTTCGTACCAAAATTCAAGATTATGAGTTCACGGGAAGTACCCTGTAGGTTTTGATTCCCTTGCGAATGTCGAAAATTTGCGTTGGTTATTGATATAGACAGACAGACAAAAAAATTATGCTTTTCGCAATTTTTCCTTTATCTGTGCTATAAGACCTTGCTTCGTACCAAATTTTAAGGTTCTGAGTTCACGGGAAGTACCCTGTAGGTTTTGATTCCCTTGCGAATGTCGAAAATTTGCGTTGGTTATTGATATAGACAGACAGACAAAAAAATTATGCTTTTCGCAATTTTTCCTTTATCTGTGCTATAAGACCTTGCTTCGTACCAAATTTTAAGGTTCTGAGTTCACGGGAAGTAGGTTTTGATTCCCTTGCGAGTTTTTATTTATTTTTTTTTATTTATTTCTCATAGGTATTACATACACTGGCTTACTGTCTAAATCCACTCGCCAAACTGATATGACAGTTTGTTGGCGAGAACACGCTCATTACATAGTTATATGTAAGTACCTATTTAAATTAAACATGCATCTAAAAACAAAATAAAAGTTAAAAACAAATAAATACAGAGATGTGGATACTTTTGCAAAAATGTACCCTAAGGCAGTTTTTGCAAAAGAATCCTTTTGAGAGTATTTTTAACTTTCCTTATAGTACACTGATTATGAAATTATGCGGAAATTTGCGTCATAAACGGCTGTATCTTTTGATTGCGTTGGCATAAGTTTGATTTCCACAGCTCCAAGGGACAGTAGACCTGAGTATTTGATATAAATTTCAGCTTGATACCTCCACGCGTTCCTGAGAAAAAGGGTCTTGACAGACGGACGGACGGACGGACGGACAGACGGACGGACAACAAAGTGATCCTATAAGGGTACCGTTTTTTCCTTTTGAGGTACGAAACCCTAAAAATTGTGTCATTTTAAATTCAGAGTAGGTGGTTTCCACGAGCTGTTATACCACTGATCTTTATTATTTAAGTACGCTAGATAGTCCGTTATTACAATGTATGTACCGATATTAATAGTGACCGTCCATGGAGGTAAAATTCCTAACTTGCCTATGATGAATGCTAATAAGAACCGGCCAAGTGCACCTAGGGCCAAACACAGTGTAGGGCTCCGTACCTACAAATATGGGGCTAAAGTTTTATGTTTGCTAATGGATCCCTAAAACTAAAAAAACTGTCTTGACAACTCCACTTGATGTGTAGGATTGTCGGCGTGGTAACATGAAATACGGGCACTGTTCTGAATATCGAAAGGAAATATATCGAATGTATTAAAATATTGAATGGATTACATATGTATATATCGAAAGGTTTTTTCCGAAACCGTAACGTTAAATAATCGTTAACTTTCGAAATTTAGATACGGGCCCATATATTATAATACTAATGCCAAATCTCAGCATTCTAGTTTTATCTATCTCTCATTCTAATGTTATCTAACTAAGCCACGGACAGACGGACGTGTCGAAACTGTATCGAAATTTTTACCATTTTGCCTATGGAATCCTAACAATTGTCATTTTCAATTCCGGGGATATACGAAGCTGGGCGTTCTGAATCGGCACGTAGTCATTATGTAATGCACAGTCTCTCCAACAATGTTGTTATAGAAGTAAGTGTACAGTACGAATTTTTTGAGGTGTCCCGAAGGGTTACTCTCGAATTTCCCTTTTCGCCAAAGGACCATTTCAGCTAGATGGCATAACAGTAAAATACACAGTCAGCAAAGAGTCAAATCAGCTGAATTACATGAAAGTAGAATACTCAGTCAGCAAAGTGTCAATTAAGCAGGACGTCTCAGAATTGAAATTAGCAAGTAGCCAGACGTTTGGAAATATAAATAGTCCGCGTGATTAGAATACCTAATTAACCGAAAGTAAAATTAATTAATTGACATGAACACAGAACGAGTTAATAGCAAAACGTGATTGATTGTGCGGGAATGAGTTTTAATTATCAAGTGTCAAAGATCCAGACGTTTTGCTAACGGGCCATTTGGCGTTCATGTCTGTTTAGTAACTAAGACATTTAAAGATACAAACGTTTCGCTACCGGGTCATTTAGCGTTTATGTCTATTAAGTAATAAAGACATTCTAAGTTAATGATGTTTCGCTACTAGAATATTTTAATTGTAACATTCTAAGACCTTTCATGTCTATATAGCAACAAAGACATTACACAATCCAGACGTTTGAGCTGTATTGTCATTTGGCGAAAAGGGAAATTCAAGAGTAACCCGTCCCGAATAGTCCCGATCTCGCTAGCAGCCCATTGTATTCTATTATGTCCTCAAGTGCACAATCCTCAGTTTAAAATGAACAGAAATAGAAGATAAAATAGCTCATTGAAATAGCGACTTTATTATTTACAGTAGAGAGTTCATTTTCAATGAAACTTTGTTGGCAGATAATATTTTTCAAAAATGCATAGTAGACATGCAGCCAAAACAACCAAAAGAAACAAACAAAGTATCATTTAAAATGAACTCTCTACTATAAACAATAAAGTCGTTATTTCAATGAGCTATTTATATCTTATATTTACGTTCATTTTAAACTGAGGATTATTCACTCATATAGGACATAATAGAATACAATGGGTTTGTTCGAAAGGTGGGCTCTTAACGAGATCGGGACACCTCAAAAAATTCGTACTATACTTACAATTAGTTACATAAACACCGTTGTGGGCTTGTTACTTAAAGTCACTTCTCAAGGCCGCTTTTCGGACGTGC
The DNA here is from genome assembly GCA_947563465.1 of Archips xylosteana. Taxonomy (NCBI): domain Eukaryota; kingdom Metazoa; phylum Arthropoda; class Insecta; order Lepidoptera; family Tortricidae; genus Archips; species Archips xylosteana. Next base: position 15,821,594 of record OX387349.1, read on the forward strand.
ATTAGTTCATTTCATTAACCTCAACGCCCAGTGGTGATTAGACTACCGGTTCCGTTTGTCGTAAAATACTTCCACCATCATTACGTTGCTGATGAAACACAGATACGGTTGTAGTAAATTAATCAATGTTTACTTACTCGCATATATTATGCTATGCGCGTGCCCACGGCTTTCAAGTATTGACTAAATGAAGGTCGAAATTATTTGACATTCTACCAAAAGCTTGCCGGACTCATACAGTAAACCCATGCACTACGCCAGCGTTTTGAAGTAATTTTGTTTGACCTTTTCGGATTGTTACTTCCTTTATCTATTGATAAAACCTGAATCTATATCTTAGAAAATATGAATTAGTTAAATCATCCAGCACTGCAAGATAACATGGCGAAAAGACCGCCATCGTCTTAATAAAGGAAACCATGAAACCTCAGTTCATTAGCGCCATTTTGAAACACGCCCTTTTGGTTTAAATATGGAAGACAGGGAAGAAAGAGGTTTGAAAGGCAGTGTCACCACTCGTTCATACCAGTGCTTTTGCGACAACAATGCGCTTAAGCATTACTAACAAAACTTAATATACATAAATAAACATTTTATATACAAAAACAATTAACTAAAACCTTAAGAAATATAATAATAATAACTAAAATATATTATGAAAGAGAGTCCCTTTAGGCAAGGTTCCGAAGATACTCGCAGCGTTCTCCCTTTGAATAGCTAAACTAATTCTTTGTCCGAGGTAGCTGCCAGCTCTGCGGTCTCCTGTGATGTCTACTAACCTTTTTGCTATTTCCTTAAAAAGCCTTATAGCGATAGGACCCCACGGACCAAGGGTCTCGACACCAAACGGGACAAAATTATATTCGGTGCCTAGACCCCTTTATTTGCATGCTTTAGCTTTTTCAGCCGCTTCACAAGCTGCACCAGCTTTGTTGTTGGTTCCATGTGGGAAGGAGCATTATTAACTATATTAATAATAATAATAATAATAAAAAAACTTTATTGCCATAACTTAAAAACTAGACATTGATAAAAACTATTAAACATTTCAAGTTAAGTATTGACAATGGGACCCCAGTCTCAGCATGTGCTAGGCTTCGTTGCCCGGCGCTGATTTTCAGACTGGTCCCTGTGAGGACGGTCGGTCGCAGCGCCTCACACATTCAAATTATGGGTAAAAAAAACAAAGAATTATTTGTGCCTAGCAAGTCACACTGCAACAGTAGGTACTAAAATAAAATAACTTAAAATAACGAAAAAGAAATGAGTACTACATTCATTCGTAGGGCAGTTAAATATTTGTTCTCAAGCCATCGCGGCATGGTATGTGCTGAGATTACACGCGTACAATAAGCATAATGCGGAGTAACTTTGGAATGAGCATTTTTGTTGATAGTTGACTCACGGTCAAGCCAACTAGGCCTTTCATATATTATATATCGTAACTTCTCTCGAAGAGATAAGACGAAATCAGGTGTCTCAGTGGTAATCGTGCGTTAATGTTGACCTTCAATATTCAACCCGTTTTTTTTTCCTTGAGTGTAAATGGGTCACTATTCGAGCGTTTCAACCGCCTCACGTTCTTGGTCACACTTTCTATGAATCGGCTGTAGATTTGTATGAACTTTTCGGTTATTTATTGTTTATCTATGTATTATTCAAGAAGGAATTCTTGAATAATACATAGATAGATTCTTAAAGGCATTTGTGTTATTGTTGTTAGTTATTATTAGTACAGTAGAAGAAATAGCATGGTTGCATGAATCACATTTCAATATTTGCATGGCTTATGAAGCTTAAATAAATAAATAATAAATAAATAAATATTAGCGGACAATCTTACACAAATCGACCTAGTCCCAAACTAAGCAAAGCTTTTACTATGGGTACTAGACGACGATAAACATACTTATATAGATACATAAATACTTAAATACATAGAAAACATCCATAACTCAGGAACATATATTCGTGCTCATCACACAAATAAATGCCCTTACCAGGACCTCTTGATTCGTAGGCAGGGTCACTACCAACTAGGCTAAAGCGGTCGTTGTAAATGAATGAAACTGGGATTTTTTTTTTTTCACCATTAATTGTACTACATTTAAGGCAAATAAGCATTTTTCATTTCATTTCAGAGGTCCTGTACTTCCACTAGTTAATTGGAAACTGCATCGGAACCTTTTGCCGGTTCTACAAAAATGTGCCCATTAAAGAAATCTGGAACAAAGGCTCGAATAATGACTTAAATAAGTTCAGCCGAAAGATGTCCACTGCTGAACATGGGCCTGCCCCAAGGCACGCGGCGGACACGACGTACAAATACGCGTTCTTGAATCTACATAAGCACGACGACGTCTGTACACGCGTACGCCTACATACATCGCGCGCGCACTCTTCTGGTTTCTGGCGGTTTCCGGCTATCTGCGCCTTGAGGGGTGGGGTAATTCGAATCGGTGCGGGGCGGACCGTTTCCATTCTGTACGTCAGTACTATTATATATTCTGTGCCCAAGGCTCGCCAAACAGATCGGTCCTGCCCTTAAATAAGGTACTGGTAAATAAGCAGTTGGGCAAAGATAACTTAGCAAAGGCCCAACCTAGGATCAAATTAGTAACCAATATTTTACATACATAATTGGCTTAAAACAGGGCGTTGTTAGCAGTGGGCCTGCCCACGCCCGCATAATGTGGCTCTGACTGGGGTTAGTATCTACTAGCTGTTACTTTGTTGTAATACTGTCCGCATCCAGCGAGAACTTGGATTTTCTCGGGATAAAAAGTAGCCTAAGTTATGGTTATTGTCTTTGATCAATTATAACTGTAGATCCACAGTCGCGCGCCCGAAAATGTCCGAGCCAAATGAGCGCGACTTTGATAAAAGTGGCCTTCTTTTTTCTCAGTACGTTGCGTGAAATTGTCAAGTTTAGCTGTCAAGTGTCAACCGAAATTCGACTGTAATGAAGTAAAGACTAGGTTCAAATTTCTGTGTAGGTGATGATTTTAATTGTTATGCAAACAAATAAAAAAGTTCGGACATTCTTTGAAGGGGATTTTGTTCGGCAATGTGTATCTTCAGTTATAATTGATCAAAGGTTATTGTACATTTCTATTACGGTCAATTTACACTGAGACACCACGCGACGCGACGTTATATATAGGTAGGGTATCCCAAAACTCAATGACAACTTGATACCGGGCGACGACAGGTCAAGTTATACCAATTCTGGAAAAAAATAAGAAAATAAGTCACATAATTATCACTTTTATTATTATTTTATTTTATATTATGCATCATCGTCATTAATCCAGCCTATATACGTCTCACTGCAGGGCACAGGTCACCTCTCAGAATGAGAGAGCTTGGATCGTAGTTCCCAGGCGGACCCAGTGCGGATTGGGAACATCACACACACTATTGAATTTCTTCTCAAGTGTGTACAGGTTTCCTAACGATGTTTTTCCTTCACAGTATAGTTCACGGTAAATTTAAAACATAATTAAATTACACACATAAATTTCGAAAAAGTAAGAGGTGCGAGCCGGGATTTGAACCCACGACCCTCTGCTTTAGAGGCCATAGGTCAGACCGCTAGGCCAATGAATGAATGAATGAGATTGGGAGAATGCGTCAACGAATACTTATATTATATGATGTTTTCTTTCAACGAAACACGCAGGCTTGCATCTCATCTCTGTGTTAATTGGCCCTTAGTGACCGATTTTTAGAATCGGTTTAGGAGTTTTAGAGATGCAAACGAAGGTTATCTTTTTATTACTAGCTATGCATTGCTTATCAGTCAGTCAGTCACGGTACTGTTATAATGATTTATGGAGACATTAAGTTGCTAGGTTTTATTAATACCGTACAGTTAACCAATTTATTTATTTATTTTAGTTAACGCCTTCCTAAACATTTCTTTACAAAGCTTCCGCTTAAATAGTTATACCAAATTCTGTGCTAATATGTTAATTGTGGCTCGTTAATTTGAAATTAACGCTACATAGTTCAAAACTATTAAATATTGCGTTATTTCCTTCGTAATTAAATACAATGTATTACAAAATTACTTCATTGACTTGGTTATTTTCTCGTTACTAACGGTAACAAATTCATTGAATATTCCTAACTAATTTGTCTGTATCTCACAGGGTATTAGCGTTTTAACAGCATAAAAAATAGAAAGTTAGAACTTAATAATCAAGAATAGTATTTGCTTTCCAAATATTTAAAAACCGGTCAAGTGCGAGTAGGACTCGTACAGGGATGGTTCCGTAGCTCCGTCCAATATTTTAAAAACAATTCGATAAAGAATCGCCTAATTGTAAGCACTAAAATTGCAACTTTATAGGTTGGTTTTCGAAAATCATACAAGCAGGTTTTATACCACGAAATATGATTTTCGAACTTTGCATCGTGTGGTTCCATTCACGCTAATAGTGTAGGTCTAAACATGAGAGTGAAAGGAATGGCATAATACGAAGTTCAAAAATCTAATTTCGTAGTAGCCCCCAGGCATACGGTCGCTCGCGCGTATGCGCGTGGCCATGGCTAATATGGCTGTGGCTGGTAATCGTTCGTTGCCTAGCAACTGTCAGCTGTCGCCTAGCAACCAGCGCCGCAGTTAAAAACGCTGAAAAAGACGTTTCTTGTACATAACGAGCCCCTTGAATTTTTAACTTTATTTCATTTTTAGTATTTGTTGGTAAAGCGTATAAAATTTCACGTGTCTTGGCGAAATTAATTAATGGCGAAATTTTAAACCTGATACAAAATATGTGCTGGTTCAAGAAATAGAGCCCTGTGGCAGACGGACGGACAGACAGACAGACAGCGGAGTCTGAGTAATAAGGTCTGAGTAGTAAGGGCCGTTGATACCCTTTGAGTACGAAACCCTAAAAAGTATTTCAGTCTACTGATAATTTATAAATATATTTGTGCCTATAAATAAATAAATAATAAATAAATAAATATATATCACGGGACAATTCACACCAATTGACCTAGTCCCAAAGTAAGCTTAGCAAAGCTTGTGTTATGGGTACTAGGCAACGGATAAACATACTTATATAGATAGATACATACTTAAATACATATTAAACACCCAAGACCCGAGAACAAACATTCGTATTTTTCATACAAATATCTGCCCCGACACGGGAATCGAACCCGGGACCTCAAGCTTCATAGTCAGGGTCTCTAACCACTAGGCCATCTGGTCGTCTAGCAAAATAGCAAAATAATATTTATATTAATTACCTATAGTCAACGGCCATTGAGAAGTAAATCCTGACACGTTGCACATTGAAATTTTCGCCGATTATGTATTACTATGGCCGCTATAACAACATATACCAAAAATAAAATAAAGTTAAAAATTAAAGGGGGTCGTTATACAATTAAGGTTTCTTTGCGCGTCAGCCGGCAGGTTCCTAGGCAACGCAAGCGACCCTATGCTGTTCGGCTGTTCATCGATAAGTTTGAGATGTTTTACTGAACTGTTTTTAAAAAATTGTATTTCATGTACGGATCCGACTCGCACATGAACGCTTTTTGTTTACATAATACAACTTAAGAATGCACGTCACTTAATTAAGGCGGCAGATAAATAGTTTGATTAAGCATAAACTAGTAAAGCGTATCAAAAATTTGCATATATATTGTCGATTTGTGAAGTAGGCGCTCTTTTTCAAATCATAATGATACGTTACGTCAAATACAATAAATAATAATTAGTATGTAACGAACCGGTTTTCGTGGTGAGAGCACATTGTGGGTGTCGGTGCCTTGACCTAGTACGGCCTAAGCACCAAGCCCCCTGAATCTCAAATGAAAGCATTGCATATACAAGTAACGGGAACGAAGCCCCAGGTGATTACGCCACTTTTTATTCAAATCGGTTCAAATAATAATCAGTGTCATGCGTTTAAAACATATGTACAAAACAACTATCACTTCTGTTTTAGAAAACTATGGAGGTCATGCCCATATCCACTTCTGACTTGACACCTTGATTACTTCATTGACAAACTTAATTTACAAAATAGTAGGTATTTTACCAACCGACGAAAAAAACAGAGGAGGTTCTCAAGTCGACGCGTATTTTTTTTTTATCTATATCCATATCATAACTTCCCTTTAATATGTTAGCGAATAAGCGATAATCAAATGACTTGTATTAAGAAAAACAAAAGAATCACATTTGGTTGTAATTATAGAATTAGTACCTAGCTTTGAAATTTTATGTGAAACTCTTGTTCCAAACATTTTTTTGGATCTCGAAATGAGAAATTAAAACACTCGTCACCCACGTAAATTAATAACTTTTATAAAATCGTCGTATGATAAGGTTTCTTAAAGCCACCGTGATTAAGCCAGTGAGCCTTTGCCGTGTGGGCTAAATCAGGTCCCAGATTTTAAGACCTAATTATGTAATGGAAGCATTAATACTTTTTCTATGAGAATAAATACAAAAAATAACCAATATCTTAAAATCAATAAATAAACTTACTTAATACTTACCATGAAATTTTTATACCATTTGCTATAGATAGATACTTTTATAGTTTGTTTAGGTACTAGATAGATAACTTAAACTTATATTTTAGCGATTTTAACAATTATCATGAGCGTTTACGGCGAAGGACTAAATACATCGTGAGGCAAACACACCTGCGAAAAAATTCAGTAATCAAATTCAACTAAATCGGTGTGTGTGTGTGTGTGTGTGTGTCTTTGTCTGTCTCTCTGTGTGTCTGTCTATGGCATCATAGCTCTTAAACGAGTGAACCGATTCGGATGCGGTTTTTTAGGGTTCCGTAGTCAACTAGGAACCCTTATAGTTTCGCCATGTCTGTCCGTCTGTCTGTCTGTCTGTCCGCGGCTAAGCTCAGAGACTGTTAGTACTAGAAAACTGTAATTTGGCATGAATATATATATTAGTCAAGCCGACAAAGTGGTTAAATAAAAAAAACTAAAAAAATTTTTTTTAGGGTACCTCCCATACCTAGACGTAAAGTGGGGGTGATTTTTTTTTCTCGACTAACCCTATAGTATGGGGTATCGTTGGATAGGTATTTTAAAACCATTGAAGGGTTGCTTACATGATTTTTGTATTCAGTGATTTGTTTGCGAAATATTCAACTTTAAAGTGAAAATTTTCATTAAAATCGACCTTGTTATAAAACAAACCTAACCTAACCTAATGGGTTCTGTATGATACCGTTTTAATAAATTCTGAGAAGTTTACGGTTTCAGAAACAAATCGTGTCGGTCTTTTGACCCATTCGATCTTTCGTACTTCGGTATTGTAATACATACCCACCCAAATTTATGTTAACTAATCGATTCACGAAAATTAAATTCGTAGGACGGCATAAATTAATCGTGCCAGCCCATCGCAGTTCGAAAAGAGCTTTTGACAGTTTGGTGAACCCTGACAGGGGTATCCAATAATGTTGCTATGAAAAGCATAGATTAACGTACATATATCCGCGAGATGTCGGGTAAATTAGTCGGGCATCTCTGGCATCCTCACGTCTAGATCTTTTTTCGTCTTAAGACTGAGGTAGGCGAAATACAGGGTTTCGATTTTTCTAAAATACATACTTATAAGCAACCATATTTAAGGTGTTTTGTAGAACAATAATGAATACATAATAATAATTTTATTTCCAGACCTAGGTCCTACAAAGGTGTTAAGGAATGAAAATCTTAAATAAGATCAACACCATTTTCATCAGCCTGCGAATTTATTGTGTCATAGGGTGGAAAACGAGCGAGTAGGGCCCAATTGCATAACAAAGTACAACTTATATTACAAGCGGAACTCCTTTTCTAGTTAATATAACTAAAGCGAGAGTTCCGCTTGTAATATTAGTTGTACTTTGTTATGCAATTGGGCCCAGGTCGCCTAAACGTAAGAGAAGCACTTATGGAAACTCACATCGCCTGAGGATTCCAAATGCGTAACAAAGGGCTAAGATAGAAACGAAAAATAATCTTAAATTTCCGGGATGATTTTTGCTCAAAGACAGGACACCAAATTGTCAACTACTTACTAACACACTTGTCAAGTATCTAATCGATCGTAAAAACGTGACCGGATCTTTAAGTTTCCTTTGTTAAACACGCTGGTTAACTACTACATCAATGTTGTCAAACTACGAAGGTTAATGAATTACCCATTTATCAAATGTTAGGAAATTTGACAGCAGTTCAGGCAATTTATGGTGTTGGAGCAGAACATTATAGAGTTTAGAATAAAACGAGTTGGCATGATAGAATTTGCTCCAGTAAAAATTAAATGATGACTGTTACAAAATTGTAGACATGTTTAAATGAGCTTGTTGAAATTAGTGTGGTTAAATAATAGTAATAAATCATATCGTTCCTGCCAATACAGCGGTAGTCGTTTGATGTTGATCTTAATGACTGTCGCTAAATTCTGCCAAACACGTAAGCCATTTCAACATATGCTAGGTAGGCAGGTAATTGGTAAGAAGGTTAATGCTTGTCCTTATTATTTCATCAATAACACGCAAAGTGATGGTAATTAAGTGAAGTTTTAAAGTGTCAAAAACTAAACTAAAATAAAGATCTATTATTTTAGTGTCAGTCTAGAACTCTACATACAAGTGTTTTGTGTGTCAAGTTTATTTCTAAATTTGCATTGATAATATTATGATCATCGTGAGGTTTTCATAAAAACAGATTCCCATTATGGCCCCTATTCGACGCGTAATGAAATCCTACATAACTTTATGTATAGTCAACCAGGTAATTCCTCTACCACTCGAAGGTTCAATGTAGGTACCTACGGCTTAAATCATCAAAGGCTATTTTCACTTACAACTCAATATGACAATCAAACTTATTGTTTTTATTCTGATGTAGGAACTGCTAAATGGTAAAGCACGTTCGCATAGTGAGCGTCATAATGATTTTACTTGTCAAGGAATACGGTGCCGTGCATCCATGCAAAGTTACTACAGTGGATCACGATTCGTTAGTTAGTTAGTACTTCAGGAGAATAGAATACCGAACGTAATATCGTTGACATAATATTGCTTCCTGAATAGACTGCAAATACTCATCCAAAACTATCCTGCGGAAGCAGTTTTTTGGGTCAAAAACGTTAAATTGAAAATATAATAGAAATGTTAATGTATATATTATTAAAAATAAAATAATCGATTACCGATCTCTTTTAATTTATTAGTTGGCCAAATTGATAGGCTGTAACATGAACATGACAGTCTTATTAATTACTTCCTATTTGCTTTTAAATTTATTATAGATACTGAAATTATAAGCTGATATGTAGTACCTTTTTTTAAAATTTTATTGTATTAATCAACTTGAAGAAATTAAGGACATTCTCTAATTGGTCCGGATGATAATTACAGGTTTTTGATTACGAAATATACCTATTTGAATTTGCCTGGTCTCACACATTTGCTAGCATGCTAGGGTATTTGGTGCTAGTGCAAATAACTAATGAGTTTAAACGTTTTTGATTAAAGGACACAATGACATAACAAAACGAAAAACAATTATCAATCAGATATACCTACGTGTACTACATTGCCAATATAAATAAATAAATAATATTAGGGGACAATCTCACACAAATCAACCTAGTCCCAAACTAAGCAAAGCTTGTACTATGGGTACTAGACGACGATAGACATACTTATATAGATAAATAAATACTTAAATACATAGAAAACATCCATAACTCAGGAACAAATATTCGTGCTCATCACACAAATAAATGTCCTTACCGGGATTTGAACCCTTTTTTTGCTTCGTAGGCAGGGTCACTACCAACTGGGCTAAAGCGGTCGTTAAATCCTTAACATGATAGATTTAGCTAGCTTATGTCCAGAATTTACTCTGTAGGTACCTGCACAAATAAACAATAAATTTTACCCTTTTATTATTATTATAGTATTTGTTATTATAGCGGCAACCGAAATACATCATTTGTGAAAATTTTCGACTCTCTAGCTATCACGGATCCCGAGATACAGCCTGGTGACAGACGGACAGACGGACAGACGGACAGACGGACGGACAGCGGAGCCTCAGTAATAGGGTTTCCGTTTTTACCCTTTGGGTACGGAACCCTAAAAATATAAAAATTATGTAGTAATTTATTTTCAACGCTATTTATTCATGTTGATATAAATTACGAACGTGTTGTCTTTCAGCACTGATTGATAATGAGCGGATAGTTCAATAATCGGTTATGCGCGGGAGTCGGTCAAGCGATGAGTTTGCTTACGATGGGCGTGTGCGCTGATAACGCGATGCGCGTAGGGTAAGACACTCTACCTACAAGTGGTCTCATATTTAATATGCAATATTTCATCAGTAATGGGCGACTGACGGACGCAAATTACATCAAAATAATGTCAAACGATATACGTAATATGTATCCCATGATCACGAGACCACATAGCTCGCACTGACAAAAAGTTATCAGATCTCATGTAGAGCCAAGCTTCTCACTCTACAAGCTCTACCTTCACATACCCTAGGTACTCCTTAGAAAAAATACTTATGTAACTAGGCTGTTTCGTTACTACTTGCAAGTGCGGTGTACGTTACTTTTCCTTTCGATATAAAAAAAAATTTTTTTGACGTATTCCGAAACAAGGTTCACCAGACATTGTTTATGTACTATTTACTATTTTTCTCACTGTAGTGAGATGAAAAATTGTGTTTCGCTCAGCAGTATAGTTGTTTAGCAGCTTGTGTCTTGAAACTCCCGGCTACGCTCAAGATTATTCTTTTGAACTTTCCAGTCTTGCATAAAAAAATAACTACCTATTTTACTGTGAGAAAAAAAATATTTACCAAAAAATAAATACTCGTATGGTGATACTTTCCCTAAGGTGAGATTATGAGTACGTCAAAATACAGGGAAAAATTTAACGTAATCCTAAATAATACTCGTAAATTCATGAAATAAAATAAAACAGTACCTAGATTGTATCATTACACTGGCGCTTACCCTACGTTCAACAACAATAAGGTGTGCACCGAACACACCTTGATTCTTAGATAATTCGGATAATTACCTTACATAAACAGGAATTTGAGTATAACGTCTGTTCATGACTGAAGTAATAACTTTTTGTTTCAATAATTCATTGATTTGGCGTTGCAAAAAACCCGACCCGTGACTGACTTCTCCCTTCATTTGATGAAAAGTGCATTAGGATTAGAGCTATTTTGTGCACTTTTTTTGTGATTCAGAAACTAAACGATTAGTGTGATGACAAGATTTTCAAAGTACAGTCAGCTGCAGAGAAACGTTACATGTCTGCATTTGGGTCTCAGCTATGCGTGTGCGTGCCAAATTTCAACAATCCGTTTGGTTGACTCGGAGCAAATTGGTTGTGACAGATCGACAGACGGACATACAGACCTACGAGAGATCGTATTAGGGTTAAATTATTGTTTCTTTTAGATGCAGAACGTCACAAAGATTTGGTCGATGTTGGACAATGAATGGTACCGATAAAACTGTATAATGATAACGCAAGTAAAATTATTGCTATAAATATCCAACGGGGTCAGCGGAACTTAGGCATAGGATGAAGTTAGGATTGCGTGACATGAGCTATTATGAGTTATTATATTATTTTTTGTGCGTGTTGCCTAATTATTACTATTTAAAAAGGAGGGAACGCCCTTGTTTTACTTGAACCAGATCGCATCGCATTCGGGTTTGACAGAAAATGGGGGTTTAAATCGCCTGCGTCCGTAGGTTTACCCTCGAGGCCCTACACGTGACCCCTGGGTGGTGCTAAACGAGTGATACAACTTCGGTGGTAGGTTTCGGCCGCGGCTGGTCACCACCCTTTAGGTTGAGCCAGGCCGCCAAGCGACTCGCCGTGTTCCGGCGTGTTGCCTATAGAAGCCTTCTGGAGGAAGGGTCTGAGCAGTTGTGCAGCGCGCGCGTACCGGGTTATTTCGATACCGGAAATCTCAAATGGCGTAAAGGAAAAAAATGCGAAAATGAGTCTTAAATGCCATTCGATAGGGAAAAAAAAGCTGTATACGATGGCATTTAAGACTCATTTTCGCATTTTTGTCCTTTACGCCATTTGAGATTTCCGGTATCGATTTGTTGTACGGTTTTGCACTGCTTGGGTGCGCGCGCAACACCGCGCTCAACTATACTTCGTTTTTAGGGTTCCGTAGTCAACTAGGAACCCTTATAGTTTCGCCATGTCTGTCCGTCTGTCTGTCTGTCTGTCTGTCCGCGGCTAAGCTCAGAGACTGTTAGTACTAAAAAGCTGTAATTTGGCATGAATATACATATCAGTTACGCCAATAATGTGGTAAAATAAAAAAATAAAAAATACTTTTTTTAGGGTACCTCCCATAGACGTAAAGTGGGGGTGATTTTTTTTTCTCGGCTAACCTTATAGTGCGGGGTATCGTTAGATAGGTCTTTTAAAACCATTAGGGGGTTGCTAACATGATTTCGGCGTGACTAATATATATATTCATGCCAAATTACAGTTTTCTAGTACTAACAGTCTCTGAGCTTAGCCGCGGACAGACATACAGACAGACAGACAGACAGACGGACAGACATGGCGAAACTATAAGGGTTCCTAGTTGACTACGGAACCCTAAAAAGGTGGTGAAAGCGATTGAGGTTCCGAGTGCGTTAGATATGGGTCCGTATTGTTTAATGCCCGGGTGCTCGCGATCGCAATCACCTTTTCTTTCTATCCCCATCTTATATGTATAGGTAACGCCACGAGATTTTAGGCGAATGATTACACACACAACTACATAAAGTACAGATTGCAAAAAAGGTAGTGAATGAATGAAATGAGTGAGTGTATGAAAACGTGAGTTATATGAACTTATGATGAAATACTCACGCAATACTATACATATTATTATTTTTCTTTTTTCATATAACCTATTGAAGTGAAACTTCTAATGCGACTTCCAACAAGGTTGTGTTAAACGTTTAATGCAACGCAAGTTGACGTTTACGAGACGTTTACGAGAGGGGGTGAGGTGAGGGGGGGGACTTCAAAGGGGGATGAAAATTTCATTGATTTTGCCGTAGGATGCACTGTTTTCAAGATATTTGACAAAAACACCGGGGTTTGGGGATGAGTAGGGTGGTTTTGCGGGGGTTTCAAAGGGGGGATGAAAATCTCATTGATTTTGCCGTAGGATGCACCGTTTTCAAAATATTTAACAAAAACACCAGGGGGTCGGGGGGATGAGGGATGGGGGGTGCGGGGGAGGGGGCTTTCAAAGGGGGGATGAAAATTTCATTGATTTTTGCCGTAGGATGCACCGTTTTCAAGATTTTTGACAAAAACACCGGTTCTCGTCCGATCACCGAAGTTAAGCAACGTCGGGCGCGGTCAGTACTTGGATGGGTGACCGCCTGGTTTATTATTTTTTATTACGAAGTTTCACTTCTTCCGCGCGGAGGGACTCCACGCACTATCTTTTTTTTGAAATAAAACAACTTGAAACTGATAGGAAATATTCGCAACAAAAAAATCGGTATTTTATAAATAGCAAAAAAAATATTCGCAACAAAAAAATCGGTATTTTATAAATAGCAAAAATTACGCTTATCTGATTTAAATAAAATAGATCAAAATATTTTATTTTTTGTTTTGCTCGAAGTAGATGTATTTTCCTAAATAATTCTTAACGAAATAGGTTGAAGAAATTTTTTAGTCAATCTTGTAATTCACTGTTGAGTCTGTTGAACTTGCTATCGGTACGAATTAATGTCAAAATCCCACTGTCATTACATGACGTGTTGTTGTGTGCGTGACCTCGACTCTCGTGGCGTTTACTGTGGGGCAGAAAGATTAAGTTGTGAAAAGATTTTGATTTCTATTACGTTAGATAATACGGCCTCTTACGTTGCTTTTTATGTCTCCAAAAACTAGTCCACGAATTTCATTACGCCTTTTTTTCTAAACAAATAATCGTTAATTCATTGATTTTATCTTTTTATATAATCGTCAGTCGTTTCGAATTTGTCACTAATTATAGCGTAACGATTTATCGAATTTACCTCTCATAGAATGATCAAGTAGTTATTTATAGTATCAATTTATCGAAACATGATTCACAGACAGTTTTACATTCAATATATTACTAACCTGTTATTGCCCGCGACTACGTCTGCGAAGAATTCATTAATCGTAATCCCGTGGTAACTACGTAATTTTCTAGGATAAAAACTACCCTATGTCCGTTCCAGGGTCTCAAACTATGTCCATACCAAATTTCATCGAAATCGGTTTAAGCGTGAAGAGGTAACAGACAGATAGACGGACAGAAACACTTTCGCATTTAAATATTATATTAGGTCGCGGGTGAGCAAAGTAATTGTTTTAGTTCATTTAAATATTAGTATGATTTGCCGCGAACAATGTTTCATTGCAGTAATGTTTCATCGAACGTTGCATTTGTTATTGAAACTACAGTATAGCTTGTCTAATTTAAAATCGCGCGTCATTTTAAATTAGACAAACTCTACCAGTCTTTTTCCAAAGACCGATGTGTTTCTTGTGTGTCACACAACACACACATACACACACACATAAAAAAACACATCTGTCTTTAGAAAAAGACTGCAAATGTCCGACATTTGCCGAGTCTTTTTTCGAAGACCATGTGCAATCTTTATGGCTGGGTACTGTACTGTGAACTATCTCGTGACACTAACGACGGAGCTCCGATGATTTGATTCTTGAACTGAAAGAACTGAAACAATTACTTAGCTCACCCGCGACCTTATGATAGTTACGTTTATGCAAGAAATGTGTGCCCTAGCAGTTTCTCCACCTCCACTCTGTACGGACACCCACAAATCATACGAACCCAACTATCACCACCACCAAACTACACTGACGCGTTTCGAACTCAATCAGAGCTCATCTTCATAGAACCGTTCACTATGCTACCAGATGTTAGACTGGGATTTGATTCTTGTGTAGGTAAAAGGTTATATTACCTAAATGATTTAACGAAGTCAGATGAATTGTTCCTAAGTGATGATAAAATTCTACTAATAGTTTTATTGGGAACAGTAATCGGTGAAACGATTTTCGCTGAAATGATAGATTATCCTCATAACGAGTAAGAGGCCCACTGCTTATTATTTTCTATTTATTGCGCTAAGAATCAATTGGATTTTGGTCGACTATGGGCCTCATGTGTGTTGCCGTGACGACTTATGGCACTGAGACGTGGCCGCTAAGAAAATAATGGCTGGGATGGGCCTCTTAAGGAAGCTCAAAGTAACTCAGAGGGCTATGGAGAGGGCTATGCTCGGAGTTTCTCTGCGGGATCGCATTAGAAATGATGAAATCCGCGCAAGAACTAAAGTCACCGACATAGCACGATGAATCGCCAGACTCAAGTGACAGTGGGCAGGGCACATCGCTCGTAGAACTCGCTCGATGGGGTAAAAAGGTTCTCGAGTGGCGTCCACGGACCGGAAGACGCAGTGTAGGTAGGCCTCCAACAAGGTGGAGCGACAACGGTGGAGTGGTTAAGGTTGCGGGATCGCGTTGAATGCGGATAACACGGGACCGATGTGTTTGGCGAGTCTTGGGGGAGGCCTATGTTCAGCAGTGGACGTCTTTCGGCTGAAATGATGATGATGATGTTAAATGATTTCGCCTCGAATGCGTAACGATTTCGTCGCGAGCGCACAGCGTGTTCGTTGCGTCTATTAGAGGGCTGCATGGGACGCCATAATTTACATTCAAGTTACGTCAGCTAACATCTATTTTAAATC
The DNA here is from genome assembly GCA_947563465.1 of Archips xylosteana. NCBI lineage: Eukaryota > Metazoa > Arthropoda > Insecta > Lepidoptera > Tortricidae > Archips > Archips xylosteana. The sequence continues at coordinate 15,837,414 of OX387349.1, forward strand.
ATGGAGTCCCATTAGGTATAATCAGATATATTATTTTCACTTATCATGCTCATAAAGTGGTTCTTTATGTCGAGAGAATGCTGCATAAAATGGCTTTTTATGCTCTAGTGCATAAAGTAGAATCTTCGTCTAAGACCAAGGCAATCAGGCGTAAAGAGACACAAACAGTAGAAATTAATAAAATATAAGTTTTTTTTTTTTTTTACATAGCTGATGTTTTATATTGAAAAATTAATAAAACTAGGCAAATCTTGTACATTTCAATTCATGAAAAATAAAATCTTGTAAATGTTACTGTTTCTTTTCAATCTAAGTGAAAAGCAGAGTGTAAAACTCGAGCATTAAACCCAATTCCCCTCGACGTGTCTATCCACCCTCGCCATACCGGCTCAGGTAGCAACATGAACGTCTCAGGTAAAATGGCTCGTTTTATGCTCTTGTTGTACAATATACTGTTTAACGTTTTGAAGGACAATTTATCCGTAAAAATAAAGTTCAAATATGGACCCAAACCTTATTTTTATGGTAATAATAATCTGTCAAGCGCCAAGGAGAACTGCCCGAAACAATGCACGTAGACGCCATAACTACCACTTTTAAGTGCAACTCTATTGGCAGTACTCGTACGTGTCGACATGTTTTGTCACTGTTAATGCGCGTTCCGGCAAGCAAGTCAGTATTACACAGGCGTGGCTAATGTTATTCTATTTCATCCTGTTTATTTGTGAGCTGAACTAGTACGTTGACCAGACTGTTGAATGTAGACAGTTGTTCAATTATTTTCTCGGATATTACCAAACGTGTTGAAAATTTAATCTACAACAACCATATTCTTAAGGTGTTTGTGCAGTAATAACTTATTTAGGTAGGTATTTCACCGCGAAATGAGATAGTGAATAAATAATACTTATATAGATAGATACATATACTTAAGACGCTGTCAACACCAACGTCGGCGCACACTGTCTATTTGTATCGGAGTAAACGAGATGCCGCTATTACTGGGCAGCCGGGTATATTGAAATTTATCGGGCAAATATTGAATTAAAAAAAAACTGGATTATTTGTGAAATATGACTCGTTAGCGGTTTAGGTATGAATATGTTCACTTCATGTTTTTAATTGCAGACGCATACGCCAAAAAAATAAAGACATAGAACCGTTTAATGATGATTTTAAGACCTATCTTTGCAATTATTTTCTATCGAGCCGATTTCGTCCAATTATGTATCGAGTCCGTCCACGGTCTTTGAAATATGATGAATTATTAACATATAATTTTTTGATGTGCTAGAACAAACAGTTTTTCTTAAAAAACTGTTTAAATGACATCAATTTCAACAAAATTAGGTGTTGTCAGCCTCTTAAATACATATTAAACACCCAAGACCCGAGAAATAATATAAATAATATTCATACAAATATCTGCCCCGACGCGGGAATCGAACCCGGGACCTCAAGCTTCGTAGTCAGGTTCTCTACTTACTAGGTCATCTGGTCATCTAAAATAATAATAATAATAAGTCGGAAACTCGTATGAACCTTGATATTGACATTATAAAGTTTGCCTCAATAGTCTCATAACATCTGGTGTCGTCGGCTTAGGCTATTTAAAGCCAAATATCAGTAGTAGTAGAATTTTATGCTCTACAATTGTGTAGCAGATGAAAACCATAAGATTATTATGATCTTTGAACTTGAATATATGAAGACGCGGATACGAGATTTTATGAGACTATTGGGGCAATCTTTAAAATGGCAAAATAAATAATATATACGACTTTCTAGCTTATTATCTTGAGAGATATGAGTACCGAGGCTGGTAACTCTTAAGCCCAGTTTAGACCTGTAAGCGCGCTGCACTTCATCAAGCGACTGAACGCAGCCGATGGCGACAAATAGTGGACAAAATTAAGAGCCACGATCCTCAGCAGTGAGGGAGCGATTAAAATGATGATGATGAGACCTGTAAGAAAATTTGTGCAAATTGTATTAAATTGCGGCGCTCGATCGCCCATTTCAAACTCAGCCTCTTTACGGCTTTGCAATTTAATGCAACTTCCTTTTTTGTTCTTGCAAGTTTAAACTGGGCTTTACATTCATAGCGAAAGAGTGCGGATAACTCACGCATGTCTATGATCGAGTTTAGAAACATGTGGAGCTAAACTCGACTCTCACTCACTATAAGTGAGTCTCACGGCAGTTTTATGTTCAAAGTGGGCTTTACATTGCTTACGCGACTGTATTAATGGAATTGAACAAATATATGTAATAGTAATTCGAAAGGAAATGATCATGATGTTGAAGGAGGTCATGCCGGTTCCAAAGACGACCAATTACAATAATATTTATTAGCCGATGTAGATCAACACATTGCACAATGTATAATTATGAATATAGAATGCTGTTGGTTTATTCAAATCAAATGGAATTGGAAAACTTTGATGGAGTTATATTACGTGGAAAATCTTACGTGTGCCATTATTAGGTATGCACGTTACAGAATGTGAATCTATCCGGGCAATCTGTGGTGGGCTCGGCGGTTCAGAGCCAAATTGGAATCGCGGTAATTTCTGGCGAGTGATTAATTAAATTCGCACGGAAGTATACCACGGTCTTGTGGTGCGCTTAATCTACAATTTCGATAGCCAAATGGAACTGGTGGATTTCTCTTATCTTTCTTAGTTACTTCTAGATCGAGCATCAAACTCCTTTCTGATTTATTTTCTGATGACCGCGTCCTGTCCGTCGTTAGGTCCTCATTGTTTTATTCGTTTGATTTTTGTATTATGATCTACTTTAACTCCTCAAAAGTTAAAATCGCACTCCAAGATCACGAGTCCACCAACTCAAAATGAGACCCTCCTAGAAACTCAATTAAATCTAAATTAAAATGGTGGAATATTTTAAGTTACTTAGTGGACTCTTGATCTAGTAGTGCGAAATATCAAATATTTTTTCATTTAAATATCAATATTAATTAATGTTAATTTGCGTTTCATCTCGCTGACAATTCATAATTTGATACCCCAATGATTAATTTGGCGTACTGCTTAATTTAATTGAATTAATGACCTATTTGTCCTGATTTGAACATTTAATCGCTTGGTCTCTCATTAAGCTAAGCCATCTGCTTTCTAATCAAACATTTCATATTTTTTGCCAATATCCGATTTAATCTGAGATATGCAATTTGAACGTCAGAAGAACCACATGAATGAAATACCCAAGCCAAGTCCTCTCAAAATAAACGGACACCAATTAAAGCTTTTTATTATGATTGTTGTTAAACTAATCACTAGTTAAAATAACGACGTGAAATATTTTACATTTAGCTCCGATGTGATAGTGCTTTTATATTTTATAGCTTTGGTTCTTATTTTATTTCGTTAAATTATCATATGTTAGCGTTTTCTCACATAATTTTGAATTCATATGTATAATCGTTAAAATATACTTTTGGCTCAATTACGCTATAAATTTTAATTCGCATTAGGTCTAGAGTAGTTTTATGGCACTTTATGAATTAATCTGACTGAATAACGATCGAAATAATTAATAATGCAATTAATACGTTAACGATTATTTTATAGTTGAGGTATCCTTGGATAAATTAGCAATATTGTTACGGGTATGAATGGGAATTTAAAAGTGAAATTTATCTTTTACCTTAACAGGCTTCTAAAAACAGTAAATCGCTATGGTTTTATTATTGAATGATAATAGATACGAATTCAATGTGGTCGGCAACGAATCAAACGACTAATTAACAACATCGTAAATCAAGACCTGATACAATTTGAGGATAAAAAATATTATGATATCAATAACGATTTTATAATCAAGTTAGCATTAAAGGATTAGGGTGATAAAATGCTTTTTTTTTTTTTCAGCAAAACCATAAAGTCCTAAGTGATTTCTTCTGTAATGAAGTACTTTCATCACTTTGCTTGAGAAAGGTCATATTTGTTTGACGGTTTTGTTTCGGTATAGATACGTTTGTTAAATTGGAGCGTTTTATTTTGATCCTCTACCTACCTCTTTGCAGAGACGTCTGCACTATTTGTGATTTTTTGCAGTACCTACAATGAGGAGTGCTCCAATGAACTCTTTATCTTATCTTGTTACAGTTACCGAATTCCATCACTGTACTGCTAGACGCTACTTTCATAGATTGAAGAGTTGCCAGACTTAAGTGGTACTGGATAGGGCACATTGCTCGCAGAACCGACGGCCGATGGGGCAGTAAGGTTTTTAAACCTCGGTTTTAGGACCAATGTGTGTGTTTCTAGAGTGGCGACCGCTAACCGGCAGGATTGGCGACGGAAAGCCCCCAACAAGATGGACCCAAGAACTAGTAAAGGTTACCAGAACCACTTGGGTGTGGATTGCGTTGGACCGATCGTTGTGGAACGTTGAGGGGTTTGTCCAGCAGTGGTCGTCTTGAGTGAGGCTGATGTGATGACGACGATTTAAAACAAGTTTTTATCAACTCCACCCCGATAGATGGTGCTCCACTGTTAAACAGTTTAAGCGATCTTTTTTGCCCTTTGCATGCAAAACTTAGAATTGACTGGATGCTGGAGTTTACCCAAGATAATATACGTCATATCTAGGTGCTTGTGATGGCGAGTGTACCGTTTCTTTCTAGACCAGCAACGCACTTGCAGTCCTAATGGTAGTGCAATTGTTCATGGGCGGCGGTGATCACTTTGCTATTAGGTAAACCGCATGCCCATTTAACGTGCGTTCTAGCTGTGCCCGCGACTTCGTCCGCGTGGAATTAGATTAATCTCGACTAAATTAATGGCAACTTTATAACTTGCAATAGGCCTAACATCTGCCTTGATATATATTTCTCCATTGTGGCTTTATGGCTAGCTAAGCCACAATAGAGAAATATATATCAAGGCAGATGTTATGCCTGGGACCGAGGTCCAGTTAACCTTTGTAACTTAAACATTTTGACGATAGAAGTCGAAATCACCGAAGTTTTATAAGCAACGTTTTATAAGCGAGCGTTTTAAATATATGTTCAAAATTTAATCCTGTATGTTTTGACTGTCACGAAAAAGGCTCTGCCTAGTGTGGGTGTCGCAGAATTATTGTTCTAAATTGTGTCTCTCTTTTTTGGTAATAAAGAACTTTTTACTTTTTACTTAAAATAATAATAGATGTAAAAATTTGGGAGTTGTCATGCTGTTATTTGATCTTTCATCGTAAAACGGAGTGATCCGTTCGATTGAATCTTTGGATTAAATTTGGCACACAAATAAATGTTAATCTGTTATAAACTATTTGTGTGCCAAATCTAATCCAAAGATTTAATCGAATGGACCACTCCATTAAAAGTACCATTTTTATGGTACTTTTTATTTTAGAAAATTACATAACTTGTATGGGATAGCGGTTTACGAATTCTTTGGAGAAAAAGTTGGGGGAAACAGCAATAATTGTGTAAATTACTCTTAACGTATAAAACGTATTAAACGTTCATTGTCAATACGTCCACCGTTTAGTTCAGGAAATCAGTGTAGTGTAACATGTTTATTCATTCACTAGTTCACGCCCTCGTTTTAGAACTCTATTACGTTAGAATTTGAAACAGTCAGTCCTCATTCTTAGTCTACATCACAAAGAGAATCTCTCGCACAATCTCAGTATTCTTAATCCAAGGATTTCGGCTGGGTGTCGATGAGTCAGCCAGTCAGTCGAAATTTTCTTGATAGTAAAAACGTACTAAGATCGAGATACTTTCTGGTTTTTATGATATTGCGCTTCAAGTAGACCGGAGTAAAAATGTTAAATACTAAAAAGACATGACAAAATGTCACTTAACAAGTTCACGTGCGGTAAGTGATATGACTTCAGATCTGGGTATATACAATACAACAGAACGTCAAATCAAATACAACGTCCAGGGACGCCAAGCGCCCATACTAAATTCTATCAGCTACGTCATTGTGCTACAATGTGTTTGTGTTTGTAGTGGTAGAGCCATGTTGTAGCTAGCCGCTGCATCACGAATGAGCCGGCTCGTCCGGGGCAGTACCACCCTCTCACAGAACACCGGCGTGAAGCAGCAGTACTAATCCTGCTTGCGTTTCGTACGATCAGTGAGAGTGCCGGGCGCCCAATACCTCACCCCTTCCCTCTCCCCCTCCCTCTCCCCCTTCCCCTATTCCCTCTCCTTTAGGGCCGACAACGCACTGGCATCGTGTAAAGCGCTGCGGGTGTCTATGGACAGTGGTGTTCATTTAACATCAGGTGACCCACTATTTCGCTTGTCTGGCCTATAAACATAAAAATAAAAAAAAATAAAAAAAAAATATGTAAAAACATCAAGTCTCTTGTGTCACGCTGTATCAACTTTTACCCTACCTAAATAAGACTCGCACTCATGCTTACAAGATCCTGTAGAACACACACAACGTCGTAGGATGTCCCCGCTAGTTCCGCGAGCCCATACATTCAATAATCTTGTGCGCCGCGAGGGTGAAACACGTGCGCAGCGTCATGTCAGGTGTCAACCGTTATCGCAGTTTCACAACATCGTAAGTATTTTCGTTTGTTTTCGGGTATATTTTGTTGTAATATTGTATGAAGACTAATGCAATTTTTAGTTGTTTACTAAATAATCTAAATGGAGTTGTTTGAGATGAGTAAAAAATTACCAAAAAATAAGAAAAAATTGATGAAAATATTGGAAAAATATGATTCATGGCAGGAAATTACACCAGATCTATACCGGGTGGATTTCCACGAGGGACCTTCCCGAAAACAGGTGATTTTGTTGCTTAAACTGAACAACTTTCTCCAAGGAACATAGGTCGAAAAACGAATTTTTTTTTTCGCCTTCCCATAGTAAGTCGGTCAGATAACCTATACATTTTGTATGGGAGTCTGAATTTCTTTTTTCGTTTTTCGTCCTATGTTCCTTGGAAAAAGTTGTTCAGTTTACACTATCAGCTGTTTTCGGGAAGGTCCCTCGTGGAAATCCACCCGGTATAGTGACAATGGTGGATACGGTTTGGTCAGCAATTTAGATCCGGCAGGCGACAATATCTCCAGTAACAGCTCCGTGGGAGATTTTTTTGTAAAATCCAAACAAAAACGAGACGAATCTGCCTGAAATTCGCAATCTGAGGCAGAATCAATTGACCTAGGTTCTGATACTGAACGTGTCATGTAAGATACGGACGTCGCGGATTCTGATACTCTTTCTCTTACCTCTGATGTGATAAAAAAATAATATATCACTCACTACTATCAGGAAAGATAGAGCAGAGTGAAATATTACTAGTAGCTATCTCCGATTTTTGCCATTTGTTGCCCACATTCTCTCAAAAGATGGAGGCTAACCTTGATGCTGACTCATCTCGACCACTGAACCCTGTCAAAGTAGCCAGCCTGGGTGCTCTCCCACCGTCACCACTGCATCCAGAAGAGATGGAAGCCAATCTGAGTTGTCCCACACCGGCACCATCGCATCCAGCTGTGAAGGAGGTCAACTGAAGTTCTCCCCACTGTCTCCACCGCGCTTAGAAGTGAAAAAGATCCCAGACTGTGGTGAAAGTAGAGGAGAGGGTTCTCTTCCTGGGTAGGTTCTCCTCCACTATCACCACCGCATTCAGATCACCACTGCATCCAGAAGAGATAGATGCCAATCTGGGTTATCCCACACCGTCACCATCGCAAGAATTAGGTCAACCGAAGTTCTCCCTACTGTCTCCACCACATTTAAAAGTGAAGGAGATCCAGACTGGTGAAAACACTATTCCTCATTCGGCCACTCAGGTTCACATCAATTATACTCTTCAATGGTTCGTTTCTACAGCATTTATCCTTATTCTAAATATCAACGTGTTATGGTCATGTAAATTTAAAAAAATGCAAAAAATTGTCAAAGTCTGCGTCAGGACTTCCCACGACTACAAAATAATCACACGTAACACGACCTTGTGCCGTTTTTTCTGAATAGGATCTTCTACTACTGGTCAGAACGCTAAAATACGACGAAATATGTAGACGTGATACGACGTTGTGCCGCATCTTCTTTGTTATAATATAATGTTTTTTGTTAGAACGTCAAAAGACGACGAAATAATTTAGACGTGATTAGACGTTGTTTCGCAAATTTTTCATAAACTGCGGTTCATAAGAGGCAGAACGTTAATTGACGTTCATTGAAAATTGACGTGATGTACCGTTGTGCAGTAGCTTATAAACAATTTATGAATGCTTTATGGCACAACGTGTATACGCGTTGACGTGATAATACGTTGTTAAGCCATTACTCAATAAAATCAACTATTATGTTACACAACGTATATAAACGTTGACGTTTTAGGACGTTCGTGTAATATTTCGTGATATTATTTATTCCATTAGTATCACAAAGTCCAAAGACGTCGGCAATTTTGTATGAAGAAATACTGTGCGAAACTACGAAGTCTCGAAAAATCGGCACCGCACGTGAACGTGTTAATAATAAAATTAAGTTCGGTTGACATTTTAAATTTTTCTTTCCTGTTTATGGATCTTAAATCAAATGTACCCAACCTAGCTACATACTGATTACATTCATCTGTCACTATACTAAAGATCAGGGCCCGTACATTTTTGATGCCGATGTCATAATTTGAGTAGTTGAGATAGTCAATCATTAATTATCAATCATTAAAAATTAACCAAATGTGCGACACGACAAACAAAAATGCGATTGCAAAACAAAAGTATTTTTGTAAGTAATTATTGAAATGTGGTAACAATACCATTTAGTAAAATGTATGTAGGTATAAGAACAAAACAAATAGTTTCATTTACGTTTCACGTATCAAGTATGTATTTATTTATTATTCCACGTGTGAATAGATTTCTTTTGAAGTCATTTGTACATGATTAAAATGATTGATGACTAATGATTATTAATTACAATAAAACCTTTTGGGATCATCCTATATGCAGCTTGACGTCAAAAAGTGGCCCTGCTAATGATGCTTGTAGACAACAACATGAAACAACCAAGATCTGATGTGAAATTGGCCAGAACTAACGATCAAAACATTATTATATGAATGCTCAAGGTCAAGTATGATTATTTTTTATGCATTATGTACTAATGTATTAAAATAATCTACAATGTCCTTTTTTACACGACTACCCAAAGAAAAAAAGAGTGTAACCTATTGTTGTTTTCAGCGCCCGGGCGAACATTCAAGCGTTTCAACCGATTTATTTATCTGTATGCTTAGTATAAGTTTTCTTTCACTTCAATACTTCTCGATCGCGTTTACGTAAAAATTTCAATTCTATGGAAACATAGACGCGCGCGCGCGGAGGCGCTGTCCATGTTTCCCTAGTAATTGAATTTTTTACGTAAACGCGTTTGAGAAGTATTGAAGTGAAGGAAAACTTATACTAAGCGTACTGAATGCTTAGTATAAGTTTTACTTCACCAAAATACTTCTCGATCGCGTTTACGTAAAAAATTCAATTACTAGGGAAACATGGACAGCGTCTCCGCGCGCGCGCTTCCATGTTTCCATAGAATTGATTTATTTACGTAAACGCGATCGAGAAGTATTTTGGTGAAGTAAAACTTATACTAAGCGTACTGTATGCTTAGTATAAGTTTTTACTTCACGAAATACTTCTCGATCGCGTTTTCGTAAAAAAATCAATTACTAGGGAAACATGGACAGCGCCTCCGCGCGCACGCGTCCATGTTTCCATAGAATTGATTTTTTTACGTAAACGCGATCGAGAAGTATTTGGTGAAGTAAAAACTTATACTAAGCACTCTGGTCACATTTTTTTAAGACGAACGACGATCGACGAACGACGAATTAGATTCGGCCGGTTGGGCAGCGTTCGGGAAGCTTCGCAATATCTTGTCAACCAATATACCGCAGTGTCTCAAGTCAAATGTCTTTGACCAGTGTGTGTTGCCAGTGATGACTTTATGGCACTGAGACGTGACCGCTAACGATTGGCCTCATAAGAAAGCTCAAAGTCACTCAAAGGGCGATGGAGAAGGCTATGCTTGGAGTTTGTCTGCGGGATCGAATTAGAAATGATGAAATCCGCGCAAGAACTAAAGTCACCGACATAGCTCGAAGAATTGCTAGACTTAGTTGGCAGTGGGTAGGGCACATCTCTCGTAGAACTGACGGCCAATGGAGCCGAAAAGTTCTCGAGTGCCTCCAAAAAGATGGAGCGACGACCTGGTTAAGGTGGCGGGAACACATTGGATGCGGATGGCGCAGGGCCGATCTGTTTGGCGAGCCTTGGGGGAGGCCTATGTTCAGCAGTGGACGTCTTTCGGCTGAAATGATGATGATGATGATTTTTTTAAGAATTGCCAGAAGATTTAAATACAGTTGACAGTTATGGTAGAAGTACAGGACCTCTAATATATAACCGAAAGCCCCATTATAATAAATAAACGAGTTGTTTAAAACGCTCGAATAAATAAACACCCGTCCACGCATATAATTTTATACTTAGAAAAAGACTTAATATTTTTACGGGTACTTGGTACTGAAGCCTTTGACAGTAGCATTATAAAAAAACAGTTAATTACGTATTAGCATAATCAGGCGCCGTATCAATTTACAGCAGATCGCTTGCGGGGAATTGTTGATTTTAAATGAATTAATTGGATAAATAAAAATATGATTTACATCCCCTTGTAGAAACCATAATACGAGTAGTCGCGTGTTCCCAACAATGGTTAACTCCACCCATATCATGTTTCACTAACTGCTTCGGATTGCACAAATAAAACTGAATTTTATGTTCCTGGCCATTACATGCGGGCAATTACGTCGAAGAACATATTTTTGATATATTTTTATTGATCTTGCGCATCAAGAAAGCAACAACTTACAGAAATACCCGTTAAGTTAATAATCTTGAAAAAACGCTAACGGAAGGTAGAACAAGTAATAAAAAAAAGGACACAAACAGACCTGTGTATTATGCTTAAGGGTCATTGTTTGGGTCTCTCCTGTGGATATGTCAAAAGTAAAGGGTAGCCAAGACTAGAGTACTATCGCCCCAGACGTCAGCTTGCCATTTTCAAAACAAATTTGCTTGCAGCCGTAGATGTTTATTGCTATGGATTGGTATGGACAGATGTCTAGCCACTGCACGCAAACTGGGCCTTTAAGCTGGCGTCTGGGCCGATAGTAGGTAGGTACATCGGCTTGTGGGACGCCTGACCAACTTTCGGCCGATTTAAAAGTAAATCTTAAGTTTAACTCAGAGTCAAAGTCGGTAATTTTATGTCCATAGTAGAGACAAGTTTTGTTTCCTACACTGTGTAGGTATGACCCATAGGTTTTTTTAATAGAAAACAGGTTTCTTGGCGATGGTTCTTAGATAATTATGTTTCATACAATCGGTTCAGCTGTTTCAAAGTTATCAGCTCTTTTGTTACCTGCGGAAGGGATCTTAGACGCTTAACGGGCATTGACTTAATGTTCAAACATACGAGTGACATAATTGGGATTGTTCATTTTTTCTAACCCCCACTTTTTATTTTTTTTTATCGAAAATGTAGAGCATTTTAAGAAACTAATTTGAATATTTCAGCAATTCATCACTCCAATGTTTTTTGATAATTTATTCAAAATTTGAGACACGACTTCTCGTAATTACATGCCGCGGCTGAATCTGTGTATAAACCACAGACATAATGACAAAAAAAATGTGTCATAATCGATGGTTAGTTGTCATCTGACAATGTCACTTTACATTACAATAACAATAACAAGTTAGGTATGAAGCATCTTTTTTATTTATTTTTCAACTTCATTTTTTATTACTTTTACGGTCATCCCGTGATCCTGGTGGCGCCACGCGTAAGACCAGTGATGGTGTAGGGGTAAGCACGCAGCACGGAACGCTGAGGACCTGGGTTCGATTCCCAGCATTGGTCTTTTTTCTGGGGTTTTTTCTGTGCATCTATATTTCGGTTTGTATTTAGTTTGAAATATAACAATAACACTAAAGTTGCCGATTCCTCCAAGAGAATAGGTAAAAAAAACGATTTACGGCTATAGTATTTTTTGTACGTATAAAATAAAATGGTCAGAAGTGTTCCCTTGAAAGTTCTTTGGTGGATTTAATCCATACTTACATTAAAATGATCCTCGCAACAATAAGTACATCTTGTAAACTTTGAATTAACTTTGCGGCACCACTTCTCTTGTAAATCTTCTCTAATGCGAACAAATAATTTGTTTGGGCTATTGACAGAATCATTTCCACAAGTAGGAATGAAACACTTCCTGTATAAATCCATTATTAAAAAATGAAAAACGCGAAGAATGTTTTTCAAAATAGTATCCTTAAACTGACAGATGATAACTACGTCGAAGTGACAGAGAATAAGTATAGAGAAACTAAACGAACGGCTTTTTTTTCTTGTGGCAAAGAATTTCAAAGTGAATGCCCACAGAAAGGTCAAACAAAGGTCAAACATTATTTTGCAAAAATACACACGATCATTTAATATTTTTTTACTACAATGTTATAAAATGAGTTTATAAACCTAATTCCTCGAAATGGTTTTGTAATTAGACCACATTGTATAAAAGTGATCAATGCCAATTGCATTGGGGGTTTTTATATATTTTTAATTTATTAAAATAGGTACTTACAGACAGAGTACAGGCACTTTTCACACAACATAATCTTGATTTTTTTTTAATTTACCCGTGTGGTGTCGGGCTTAGAATAAAATTATATCTCTACATTTCTTCCGTGGATGTCATAAGAAGCAAAGGAAATAGGTTATAGTACATTGTGCATCAAGGGCCGTAAGTAGGGGATTACTAACGAGCGCCTATTAGAAGCCCGACGCCGGAGGCGGATGGCTTTTAATGACTCGAGTTTGTAATCCCCTTACTGCCCGTGATACACACAATGATTTTCATCACACTGCGAGGAAAAAAATCCAAAAATAATATTATTTTGTCTCTAAACACTTAAATTAAATAAATAATGGCTACCCGCCAATACAGATTGTCACTTTTTCAAGTCATCTACCATAGATAATGTAAACTGTGTTTAGAATTCGAATGGCCATACGGCCACATTCTGCCAACATGTTAAAAAAATACTTACTAAAATTATTGCAAATATAAAAATTACGAAGTTTCACGAAGCGTAGACAAGTTTTGTGTAGTAAAATTAGGTTATAGCTAAGTTTTAAACATATAAATAAAACGTTGGCTGACTTGAAATCTCCTTAGTCTGTTTGAAAATTTTAAACTAAAGTTAGAACTCCCTTGGGAAGAAAAACTGTACGTAAATCCATAACTCCCTTAAGAACAAATTAGGCCTTTGACATTTAGTATACAGGCATGGAATAACACCATTGACGAGCAAGTGTGATGAAAAGGTATATTGTAGGGGACAGGCTAGCAACCTGTTACTGATGTATCACTTTTTTCTAATACTAGCCTTCCGTCCGCAGCTTCTCGCGTAAATAGTTTTTGAATTTATTCGTTACATACAAAAATACAAATCTTTCCTCTTTATAATAGTGTAGATAAAACCTGAAGTTGCTGAAAGTAGCCCCGAAACATAGATGTAGCGTTTCGTGTGTTCTGCCTAATCTTTTGGGATAAAGGAGTGATGTGTGTTTAATTTACAAATAATAGTAAAATCATTTTTTTTTAACGCTCTGTGTTCATTATTTACTATTTTATATCATTTGTTAAGTAAAGTTCAAGATCAACACATCAAATGTCAGTTAAATACAAGTAAGGCATTTAACTTCTTAGCGAACCTTTTTAGGATGCCATTGTCCTCTGATATCCAAAACTTTATTTTTGTAACCTTATTTGCCATTGTAATTATGAAAAGTAATTTGTTATTGATATGACTTAGGAAAAGAAAATTGTCAGGTGAGTTGATAATTTTTACATGATAAACTTCCATAATAACGTGTTACCTACTTTAACAATTTTCACTTACGGAAAATGGATTTTCCGGTTCTTAGGTTCTTTACTTTTATCGGCTTGTCTTTATTATTTTGACGTAACTTATCACTGCATGTTACAAGATTTGTCAGCCGACTTCAAAAAAAGGTACAGTTTTGTAATTTTTTATAGAATCGGAAACTGAATGATACTCGATAATTACTTCCAAACCACCCATGGTATTGTAACATAGTGAAAAAAACGGATCACTCTCATCTTAAAACGAGTTCAACTCGACATGTTTCGGGCTAATCCGTAGCCCTTTTCTCACATATGCAACTTGGCCATCAACGGGTTTGTTGGATGGGTTTACGTATATTTACATGGTGTACAGCTAAGCTAAACCTTTAACACTTGTTAGTCTTACTATTTAACAGTATAATCCATACAAATGATATCTCAATCCGATTTCCAAAACTCTTTAATCATATCGGAAGCCTTTTCACCGATCATAATTGTAGCAGCATTTGTATTTGCTCTCACAATTCGTGGCATTACACTTGCATCTGCCACCCTCAAGTTTAGCATTCCATGGACTCTTAACTCAGGGCTAACGACGGACGTAGCGTCTTCATAGGGACCCATTTTAATAGTACCAACTGGATGGTACAAAGTTGAAGTTAAATGACGCGCAATGCATTCAAAATATTCCTTACTCTTAAAGGCAAAATCCTCGCAGCTCGTAAGAGGCAAGCGAACTAGAGATGCGTTGTACTGCTGGAGCGTGAAGGTTTCTGTCAAATTCGATACAAATTCCATGCTTTGTACAACTGTCTCCATGTCAAAAGCGTCGTCGAAGTAATTAGCGTTAATCAGAGGTTTGACATTAGGATCTTTACTTCTTAATTTTATCACTCCAAGAGAGTTCGGTTTGAGCAAAACTGACAAGAAAAAAAGTAAAGGATATTGCTCGTTGAGTTCATATATAATATTCAGCGTGTCATCATCAAACTCTTGTGCTTTATAAATTGCGAAGATTTCTTTTGATTTTGGTGGAAGAACGATATGGTGAAACTGAATGTTTGGCACTGTGTTGTTGAGATCGAATACATCGATAAAGGAAATAACTTCCGTCGGTCCAATGTTAGTAAAAAATCCAGTTTGCTTTGTTAGAAACTCTGTCATAGAAATGCTGTAAGTTTCTTTGTCGAATGGTGACATGTCAATATTCAAGTTTATTAAGTTGAAAACGGCTACATGATCTTGTAAATTGAGTCCCACAGGTAAATCTTCAACAACATTTATGCCCATCTCTTCGAGATGCTCTCGTGGACCGATACCGGAGAGCATTAATAGTTGAGGTGTGTTAATAGTACCTGCAGAGAGAATAATTTCTTTTTTCACTTTGATGATATTACTCTCAGTTTCCTTTAGAACTTCAATTCCCATGGCAACTTTAGAATTTTCTTTAAAAATTATCTTAGTTACTAAAGTTTGTTTCAAGACAAATAAGTTGCTTCTTTCTCTAGCTGGTGTTAAAAATGCACGAGCTGTGCTTTGGCGACGTCCGTTGTAAGCCGTTGCCAATGTTTTTAAAGCACCCACTGTATCTTTTCCTGATAAATCCTGGACGATTGGTACTCCGATTTCTTCATAAGCATTTAATATTACGTTGCTAAAACTATGGGATCCAGTGTGCCTTCCAATGTTTAGTAACCCATCTTCATTGTGAAACTTCTCTTTTTCATCTTTTGATATGAGATCATCGTGTAAAGCTTCACTCTTCTTGAAATATGGTAATACCTCATCGTAACTCCAACCTTTGTTTCCCATGTTATTCCATTCATCAAAATCTTCTCTATGACCGCGTACATAAAACATGGCATTTATGCTGCTACTCCCGCCCAAAGTTTTGCCTCGCGGCCAGTAGCATTGACTGTTTCTTGAACTGAGACAATAGTTATGCCCTGGTTCAGTGCGATATTGCCAATCATTTTGTGAATGAAATGTATTAAAGAATGCGCCGACCAACTAAAACATAATAATAGGCCAATTTTAATTATTTGGTTTCGATATCTTTAATATATATTTGTAGTATTAAGTATTGAAAAAATGTTGGTCGCAACTTTTTCTTTTACGTAGTTTCACATTTTAAATTAAGGACTTACCTCAGTATCTAAGGTTGGGTCATCTCCGGCTTCCACTAAAAGAATTTTCCAGTCTGGGTTCTCACTTAGCCGATTTGCTATGACGGAACCTGCTGAACCAGCCCCAACTATAATGAAGTCAAACTCTGGATCTGAAATCGTCAAAATATGCTAACAATTATACGTACACTCTGCTTTGAGACCCTGAAACCATGTGGTCCTGGCGCCCATGCTCACATCAGAAAGTTGCAACTAATGTTTTCGACACAACTCGTCGTCGAATCGTCGCTATTCGCCAGTTGCCAGCTTTTCGGGAATAATGTCACTGACACCAACTTGCAATCTTTGTTTTTATCTACATAAGTATCTAATTTCACTACAGATTTAATTATTTTTAAGCTACAAGATTTTATTTTAATATATTTGTCTTAATTTACTTTAATAGTTTCATCTTTTAATATTAAACTTGTAAGGTTGTTCAAAATTTCACACTGAATATTCGTGTAATTTTATGTCGTAAGCATAACTGTTCACCTGCCAGTATTTCGCTTCTTTTGTCTGGTGGCCATTGTAGAGGTGTTGTTAGAGCACAGTGTGCAGCTATTACAGTGTTCACGGCAAAATAAAATGCAGATCCGCTGCTTTGGATAACTTCAGTTGCTAGCAAGGGTAAAGATTCGTTGCATGGCCAAAAATCCATCACCGATAATTGAAGACAGTATTATTATCCAACACCCTTCTACCCGTTACCTCGGTTAGAAAAGCAAGTGACGATTTGTCTACTTACCTATATATAAGAAAAATTGCAACGCAGTTGTGAAATTGACCATGCATAATGATGTAATCAGTACACAATCTCATTGTTAAGGACGTGATGGCTCGTTAAAAGTTCTTGTTGTTCTTCAAAAAAAAAAACGAGCAAGTGCGAGTCGAACTCGCGTGGAACAATAGACAAAATTCTTAGACAATGATTTATTTATTTAAGTATTTATTTATTTGAAAATATTATGTTTACATGAACTTACAGAACATCCAATGCGCCATGAAACCTAAACTTGATAATAAAAGATATCGCGTTCTAAAAAATATAGATATAAAGATAGATATAATCTATATTCTTTAAAACAAAGACATAACATAGTAACTACAGAGTAATAGGAGTAACAATATAAAACAAAATATTTTTGTCAGAAATTCTTAACTAACTTTAAAAGATATCCATGGTCGCTATTTTAAAGACGTTTTTGGATAAGAATTTCGGACATGAATAATTTATTCAATCAATCAATCAAATCGTTTATTTGTTAACATACTTAGGTAAGTGTTACAGATGTTACATAAAGTTTTGTATCGCTATGCTTGCCATAAGGCATACAAATATCTAGAATACACATGCAGCATAACTATTCATTAATTATGCTGCATAATATATATATATATATGTCGGCGCGCTGCCAAAATAATGCTAGCTAGACCTAAATTTATTAACAGGATTTGATTATGTGTTTCACTTGGCACTTTGTTTTGATTGTTAAACGTCAATGATTGATGCAGTTAATTGTAGTAATAGTAAGGCGGTAGTATTGAAACGAACGTTGACAGTTATAAAATTATTGAAGGTAGTGTAAAAGAAAAGAGCGGGTAACCCCGAATAGGGTAGCAGGTGGCCGCCAACTGACAGTTGGTCATTCTTTTGACAACCTCGCTCGGTGGTGCATGCGTGCTAACCTATTGGCTCTTTAATCCGGCTATATTTCATTAATCACTTGTGATTTTAATTTAAAGTGTTTTTGAATTAAATCGGTAGTGTTCGTATGTGACGTAAGTGCTTTTATTTCTGTTCTTCAATCATCTGTACGCCCCAATGGAAGGTGCAGGTAAAGACTCTCCCGCCGAGCCTACTGATGCTTCGATTTATATATATATATAAATATAAATTTATTATATTAAATTGTATTGTTTTATGATTTTTAGATAGTGATATTTTCTGTCGTCGGATTTTAGTCTTTAAACTTATTTTATTTCAATAATTTTGGGGAATCGATTTACCAAAAAGTTTCACCTTACTTTAAGTCTTGTTTACATAGCAATGCGGTAAATAATTTAGCCCAAACTTTTCTTGGCATTTGAAAAACGCGTTTTCCTATTGATGACTACACCGATCCTGTCGATAAAGCCATCTTTGATATCTCAAAAAATACATAACTAGCTGATGCATGCCCGCGGCTTTATTTCCCCGCAAAGAGTGCCATAAATTCAAATTTAAAGTTTGCGTAACACTTTTGTTTTTTGGGTAACATAAATTTATAAGTGTACTAAATTTCAACCTAATCGGTCCAGTAGATTTGAAACAACTTGGCTATGATAGCCGGACGGAAGAGTGATCCATAGGGGTTCCGTTTTGCCACTCATGTGTACGGAAACCCTAAGAACACTTTTGTAATATTAATTTCAACCATAGTTTTTTTACGTTTTGTTTTGCCTTAAGCTCATTTATCCTGGTGTAATAATTCTAACGAGCAGCAACCAAGGCATTTTAATGACACAATCATAACAATTACTTTGAAAAATTTTATTGAGCTGGCAAATTTGCAACTTCATAACAACGAGGCTATTTTCCCATTTATGATTACACTAGTTTGACATTCGTATGCTTTTATCCTGTTCAAGTATTCTCGTTAAAGTTTAATGACGAACATTTACTTCTTCCACTGCAAACTCCAATCCAGTTTTATCATATCTGAAGCTTTTTCAGCTATCATTATAGTGGGGGTATTGATATTTCCACCAGTTATAATAGGCATTATACTGGCATCTATAATTCTCAAGTTTCTTAGTCCATGTACTTTTAGTTCTGGACTCACGACTGAAGTTTTATCTTCTAGTGGTCCCATTTTAGCCGTTCCAACAGGATGGTGAGTACTTGTTGACATATACCGAGCAATGCACCTGTAATACCCATTACTTTTGAATCGAAACTGTTTACACGATTTAATGGGCAAATGTTCTAATATTATATTGTATTTTTGTAAATTCGGTACCTCTGCAAATTGCGAAAGTTTGTTCATCGCGTAAGCATACAATTCTATATCTCGACTGTCACTGAAATATAAAGGGTCTATCAAAGGATCATCCCAAGGATTCTTGCTTCTTAATTTTATCCTTCCTCTGGATTGAGGATACAGGCATGTTATATAAATATCAAGCAGAGTGTGGTTTTCATTAAGTTTTGCCATTAGTTCTACTATTTCTTCCTTGAAGTTATAAAGCTTGAAGTTATTAGATATTTTCAGAAAATTTTGTGCTGATAGGGATATTGTATATTCAACATTAGCAATGGGGTTATTTAAATCAAATACGTTAATAAAAGCATGTACTTCGTTAGGCCCAACGTTGGAAAGGGGCCCAGTTTGTTTCATGATATCTTCTGCCACAGAAATAGTGTAATTCTCTAAGTTTGTAGCTGGTAAATTTTTCAACAGAAAAATATTATGAACTGTTATCGGATCTTGAAGGTTGTATCCTACAGGTAAGTTTTTAACAACTTGTATATTATGTTCCTGTAGATGCTGTTTTGGGCCAATACCAGATAACATTAGTATTTGCGGAGTACCAATAACACCTGCAGATAGTATAACTTCTTTTTGGGAGTAAAAATATTCAGCATTATTCACTTCTATGCCAATAGCTTTGGTGTTAGTCTCATCAAAAATCACTCTCGAAACTAAAGCATTTTTAATGACGTATAGGTTTTTTCTTCTCTTTGCTGGCGTTAAAAATCCTCGAGCAGTACTCATTCGCCTACCGTTTAACGCAAGTGCTAATGTTTTTAATGCTCCTACAGTGTGTTTCCCTGAGAGGTCTTCATATGTTGGAATACCTAAATGTCGGAAGGCTTCCAGAAATTCGTCACTAAGATTATTATGGTCACGGTGTTTTAGAACTGGAAGGGGGCCGTGTTCACTATGATACTTTTTTTTCTCATCTTCAGGAATATTAGGATCCAAAAGATTTTCACTTTTTTTAAAATAAGGTAGTACTTCCTCGTAGCTCCAACCCGTGTTGCCTAGAGCACTCCATATATTGTAGTCTGCTGGATTACCCCGAAAATAGACCAGGTTGTTAAAACTACCGGTTCCTCCGAGCATTTTGCCTCGCGGCCAGTAACATTGCCTGTTAACCGCTCCTAGGCACGCATTTTTTTGAGGAACCGAGTTGTACTTCCAATCAACATTGGAGTGAAATAGATTCAGCGAAGCTCCGATTATCTGAAATTGTAATTGTCAAAAAATAATCTATATCAAAAGTCCGACTTTTTACATTAACGGACACTTAATTGGGTTCGTGTTTTTTTTTTAAAGTCGGACAAATTTACTCACATAGAAAATCGACAATATACAGGTGATTCGGGACACACACTTAATGATAATTCACCATCATATTTGAGTTGAGTAACCACGCCTTTATCTTTTTTTAACTTCAGAAAGTTAAAAAATTTAATTCTCTACAATAATGGCCACCCTATAATTTAGCTAACTACCAAAGGTAAAATCTCTGTACACATAACGATTTTTTCTTTTTATCTTTGACCATGAAGAACGAAAATTACCACATTTTGACTATGTTAGTGTTAAGTAGAGATTTTAATTGTAGTGTGGCCAATTGACTATGCCATCAATTTAAGAATTCTGTTCATGAAATCAAAAGTTACCTCCGTATCAATTGATGGGTTACCCCCAGCTTCGACCAAAAGTACTTTCCAATTGGGGTTCTCACTAAGCCTGCCCGCGACTACAGACCCAGCAGTGCCTGCGCCAACCACAATGAAGTCGAAGTCATAATCGTTGTCTGTAAGTAAGAAATTAACTTTATACTAAAGATAACCAAGAGCCAAGCAACTACTTTTGTCAGACCTTCCGGAAAGTAAGTAATCGGTATTTGGGCATTTCTATTTTTCGTTGTACCCAATTAAAAAATTGTTAACAGAGTTAAAATTAGTCCGTTTGGTTACGTACTTTTTCAAGCCTTTACAATAAAAAAAACGTAACAAATCGGACAAGTTCTACAATGCTTAACTTTTATGTATGACAAATCGGACATGTTCTACAATGCTTAGCTTTTTTTTATTGTAAAGACTTGAAAAAGTGCGTAACCAAACGGACTAATTTTAACTCCGTGTTAACAATTTCTTAATTGGGTACAACGAAAAATAGAAATGCCCATTTAACGGCGGCCTTTTGTACACTGCCAATCACACACTTTTGCACACGGAGACTTACGTACACCTATTTATATGTTCTGTTTGGTTCTATTTAGATTTTATACTCACGATTTTAAATCACATATAGAATTGCTGTATTTTTAAAAATCTTAACTATTGCATACGTAATTGTTAGTCCAGTTTTCGATAAAGTTTATAAGCCACTAGCTAAATGCCCGTGATTCCGTCTGTAAATAATTCGTTTATAGCGATAAACGAATTATTCAGCGGGAACTATGCATTTTCCGGGATAAAAAGTATCATAAGTCCTTTGTAGGGTCTCAAACTATTTTCCTACGGCGGTATAAGCGTGAAAAGGTTACGGACAGACAGATAGAGTATTTCGACAAAGTATTTTACGCAGGAGCAGGTCCGATTTTCAAAATTAAGCTAGTTATAAAAACAACCGAATTGGTAATCTCCTTTTTTGAATTCGGCTAAAAAGAAAGTATGTTTACCTCTCAAAATGTCTTCTTTTCTGTCCGGTGGCCACTGTTCAGGGGTTGTCAGAGCGCAGGCCGCAGCCATCAGCGCGTTTATTGCAGTTAAGAAGACTGTTCCATTGTAGTCAGTGGCACCAAGATACGGTGGCTGTGTATCACACACCAATCCATCCATTGACACTGGCAGCAAAAAAAAAAGACAAAGTATCAAGACACACGGCAGGGTATCAGGCCGATGTTAAAAAAAACCGAGCGACACTGCACTGTAACTTTTTCCCAGTACAGCAAGGAACCCGATTTTTTTTACTTTTTAATGAGGTCTATGGTTGTCTGGAAGAGTCTGATTAAATTTTTATTTTGTTAATTATTCTGTACTAAAAAAAAAAAATTTAAACTGTTTATTTCAGAAAAAAAATACACTTTACACAGCATTAACTTTAATCCTTACTTTGTAGGATTGTTACAGTTAATAATAATATTAGTATTAGTTACCTACTTAGTTACTTACAAATCATCACTACCCATTAATTTACCCATCAATTAATTTTCTCTTTGTTAAGGAGGTTGGTCTAAGTGGCGTACAAGGATACTCTTAATCTTGTTGGCTTTGTTATTAACAATTTCATTAATAGTTTCTAGTGGAAATTTATTCAGTATGCAAGGCAGAATGGACGACCATACTCTCCGGCCATATACATTACCTATTAGATCTCGGTGTTATATAGCTTGGCAAGTTAGATAGATTTCGTAAGTTCCCTGGTCTGCTCTTCCTTCTCAACTGGCTTATTTTATCACAGTACTGTGTTATAATAGCTAAATCGACCTTTTCAAATATATTCATTACTTTACAGTATCTAAATAGATTTTTATAATTGTCTTTGTATTTATATTTAACTTTGAGGGGAACTATGGTTTTCAACAATCGTATTTGTAAATTATAAATATTATTCAAATATGTTTTAAAATTTCTTCCATACCATTCTGACTCATTTTTGAAACAAAGTATTATAATTTAAGGTGTCAAAAGCTTTACTAAAGTCCACCATAATGGCAAGCACATGGTCCCGCTGGTTCAAGTGAGCATTCACCTCGTCCGTGAACAGAGACAACAGTTGCGATGTACTCTTATTCTTTTGAAATCCAAACTGTTTCTCGTGTACTGTTTTTGATGCTCAATAAATAATATTTGTATTGTATTGTGCCTATTGTATTGTCTATGACTATGATCTTAAAGGTTCTCGAATGGTGCCCACGGAACGGACGGATGGAGTGTAGGTGGGCCTCCAGCAAGATGGAGTGACAACCTGGTTAAGCTTGCAGGAACGCGTTGAATACGGATGGCGCAGAACCTTGGTGGAGGCTTATGTTCAATATTAGTTATTTACACTCAGAGACATCAATTAACACGTTGCTGGACAGTACTTTCAATTAAGCGTAATATATTATTTGGATGCCTATAGGCGTACTGTCAATCAAAGTGCTATTACAGTAATGAACTATTGTAGTGACCAATATTAGTAGGGATTAGTCTTTCATAATGTTATGTTACTGACTAATTTAATTTGTACTTACATCGAAACCTTTTACTACCTAATAAAAATTAAAGTTAAAATAAGTTAATGAAAAATTTACACGCGTCACTTAAAAAAAACACGGACATGCATATTTACCAATCGGAAAAATAACTCCCTTATTAGTAAATCGAATGGCCGATGCGTACACGGAACAATATTGTTAAACCAAGAATGTTAATCGTTTGCCTACCAAAAAGTATTTATATCCCACCAAAAACATAAATGTAAAAAAGAGGCCAAATTCTTCTAAACACAGAAGTAGTGTTATGTTTTTGGTGGGATTCCTATTACTATGAGCCGCAGATGTGTGTTAAGATCTAGTTGTATGAGATGATAATTAGATATTATTATAGTAGCGGCCTGAAAACAATGTAGTTCGTACAGTCAAGTGTGCAAATATGGGTGCATACAACTTGCTCATAAATATTTCCCAATACCTCGTCGTCGAATTAGGAGAGGATTAAATCGATAGATATTTTGCATTTAACCTTTACCTACCGTAATAATTGTTTAGCTGAGTACTGTCAGATGCGTTTGTGTGCACAAACAGATAAAAGTTATTATTTAATTAACGAGGCTGTATTGTCTAACGCGCAGGTGCTTGCTAGCGCTTTCACCAACTCTTTCTGTCACTATCAGTCTTATACCGTTTGACAGAAAGAAATAGTAGATGCGATGACAAGCGTCCACGCGTTATACAATCCGGCGTCCGGTTTTTATCAAATTGAAGCTGCTTTGATAATTAATAATAAATACTATATTAGTATTGTCCATATCATATGAAAACAATACAATTAATGAAACAAAAATCTTCTTCTAATATATAAAAAAATCTCGTGTCACGGTGTTTGTTATCAAACTCCTACGAAACGGCTTTATATACCGATTTTTATGGATTCTTTTTATCTATATTTTTTATGACTGAGAATAGGTCGTAAGCTATTTTTATACCCCTATTCTTCGCAGACGGAGTCGCGGGCAGCAGCTAGTAAATTATAAAAAGAAAACACCATCTGAAAGATCTGATTGCGGCAGGGTCCCGACGGTGCTGGTGTTACGTACCCCTTTGGATCGCAATAGCGATCCGCTATGATAAGTACAAGTCAAATTTTAGGTCTTCTAAGGCGTTAATCTATCGGGATGACAGAGCCCTTGTAAATGTCTTCAGGTCTTCTGACTATGGCCCTATAATGTCTCTACCGCACCGCAAATTTATAGTCCTTGAGTAAGGAGGAGTACTTGCTTTTGTTAAAGCCTGAATTGCTGTCAGTTAAATTTTGGAAAACAAAATTCATTTGCCTAAAAGAGATGAATGTTCGACATAATGGAGGATAATTTGTTAAGATAGATGAAGACGTCGTCTCCTTACTTTTAAAAGTCGCCCCCCAGTCCATATTCACTTCGGTTTACGGTAAAGAAATGCCACCATTACGCTCTTAAATAACTGAAACAACGATAAAATATTCCACATTTTTTCAACGAGACATCGACTGCGGATACAATTTATGAGCTCCAAATATTTCTACACAGTGACAGCATCTTTGTCAGTGAATCATTAAGAAATATTAACGATGAAATGTGAAAAATAATTTAAGATAGTAGTCTTTATTAAAAGAAAAATGGTATTTTTATTTGACACATTTTATTGCCATTAAATTCAGGCTGCGTCCCGCCCCATACCCATTTGACGATGATAAATGTCACAATATGAAGCCGTGGTGGCCTGTTGATTTGACCTACAGCCTCTCATGCAGAGGGTCGTGGGTTTGAGTTCGAGCCAGGGCTCTGCTCGCACCTCTAAGTTTTTCGGAATCTTCGAAAAACTACCTTTAGTCTTGACATGGTTAGTTATCTGATATTCGGTCAGTTATATCGATGGAAAATGTTGACAAGTGTACCTACTTCGATTTAGATTTTTTGTTTGTGTGAAATTATAAAGGTACAGTCAATGTAGTATGTATATATGTAAAACTTGTTAATGTATATAAAATACATGAAATTAACAGATCATAAGAGAAACAGATGTATAAAACCGAACTTATCCCATAGAGGGATCTCGAGAAGGGAATGAGAAGAAAGAAAGGGATATAAGGGATAAGTACTTCATAAACAGCTTTCTCAGACGCGCTAGTGGTAATATAAACAACCTGATGAAAGAGATGGACATTGACATTTTTAACTGTAGCATCCCATGTCGTATCCTAGGAAAAGGGGCGTAATCGCCATTAATACTGTTTTCCTCTTCTTTGATATTCGAATTCTACGATTTTTTTTACATCTACTGACCTAAAAATTAAGACCCTATCATTTCATTTGGAAAAGTTATTCAAGTTTTTCAAATTAGCCACAATTGCAGTGGCTCCAATTCCTTCATCGAATAACGCCGCTATAGCCGTAAGAGCCGTATTCCGCGGAGAGTTGAAGCGCGGGGAGCTTACGCCGCCGGCCGCGGGCGCCATTACGCCCTTTACACACGGAGCGTTTGCGCAATAGCAATGGTGTATGTTTTAGCAAAAATTAATAGTGTTAGCCGTAAATTGTGTGTTAAATTGGTTAAATCAAGATTTTAAATTACATAAGCAGACTCCGTGGAAACAAGCCATAAGTTAACGTTAGGTCCCGCTTCCACGGACATTTGGCTGGTGTCGCTATGATCGTTACGCCGGTTTTCGATGGAAATAGTTTTAAAACGAGATAATTTAGTCAAATATGTAAAAAAAGAAGAGTATTAAGCAAAAAAACAAGTTTTATAGATGTAATATTAAACGAATAACATCAAATGATACCGTCAATAATGCCTCACATTAAAATACATTACGGTTCTTTGTACACGTAAAAAGCCTTAACAGACGTTATGCCCGTTTAAAAAGTGAACAAATAATTAGCTTTTACAAAATTTTGTCATTTTAATAGTAATTGAATGTGCCTAATTATATTCAGCCCGACCAGATTCACCAATTCCACAAGGGTTGGAGAGCGAAATTACACATTTAATGCAATATGTGGATATAATGACAAGTTTATACCTACTCATTCCTAAAAAATAGCTTCAGTAATTTTTAAATCATTTTACTAACATAATTATTTTATTCTAATACGTAAAAATCTCGTGTCACGGTGTTTCTTATCGAACTCCTCCGAAACGGCTTGACCGATTTTTATGAAACCTTTTTTTCCTGTATTCGGTAGGTTTGAGAATAGGTCGTAGGTTATTTTTTATAAGTACCCCTATTCTTCGCGGACGGAGTCGCGGGCAACAGCTAGTTTTACTATAAAATTATTTTTACTTCGTTTTAAAATTATATTTTAATGTACAGGAAGAAAATATACCAATTTTTTGAAATTATGGCAAAGAGAGGGAGGAAGGAAATTGGAATATACTTAGGGAGAACTTGTGGCGTTATAGCACAAATTCATGCTGATTCATCAAGCTCTGCAATCTGCAGACGCAGCATCTGCGACGATCTTTGCAGCCATTACTACCAGAACAATTTTCTTTACAATCCATCCAGAAATTTCAGGATACTTCGTTGGCATTGCAAGATAATTTGCCTAGCAACCATGTCTCTCAAGTTGCTGTCCATTAATTTTTGATTTATAGGTACAAAAAGATATGAAGGCACAAAGCAATAAAGCAGTAATTAATAGAGTATAATTTTTCGGCCACAAGCCATATTAAACAAGTGTCGCCAGCAAAAAGACCAACCACTTTTATCATTGATTCATCAATTGTTGACAGCAGCGAAATACTGAAAAATTATTCTGATGACACATTGTCGTTGAAAGCCCTAAGTAATTTCAGTTTTCTAATTTCTTCGGTTCCTTAAACAGTTCAGTTGGATGCCAGTTTTAGTGAAAGTCAACATTTATCTCGAAGAAATTATGAATATAAAAGGAAAAAAATAGTAATATATATATACGAGAAATCGCCTTTAAGTGCCTGGAACAGAAAGGACTAGATATCAACGTCAACGGCGAACACATCACTCACTTCAATTTGCTGACAATATTGATGGAGAAAGTCAGTATGATACTCAAAGGCCTCAACCGAATCTCTCTACGGATAGGCCTCAGAATGATTATGAACACAACGAAAGTCATGTTTTATGTCCATGTGGCCCCCTAACCACGTTATGGTTGAGAGTTCGATTCGACCTAAGACAAACTGTCCAATTTGGAAGGTTAAACTTCGAAAATGAGGACAAAATCGTCGAATTCAAGTCGGATGGACAGCTTTCGGATAACTCTGCAATGTCTTTTCGTCTGAACTACCACAGTGCTCAAGAATAAAAGTCTTTAACCAGTGTGTGGGTGAATAGGCTCATATCAGAGTCGCTCAACGAGCTATGGAGAGGGATATGCGCGAGGTTGCTCTAGGTAATCGAATCAGGAATGAGGAGATTCGTAGAAGGACAAGGGTCATCGACATAACCCAACGGATTAGCTCGTTGAAATGGCAATGGACAGGTCATATAGCACGCAGAACCGATAGTCGTTGGGATCGAAAAGTTCATGAATAGAAACCATGAACTAGCAAGCGCGGCGTTGGACGTCCACCAACGAGATGTACGGATGATCTAGTAAAGACCGCAGGTTCACGGTGGATGCAAGCCGCTTCCAACTGTAATAATCGGGTATCAATGAGGAAGGACTATGTCTAGCTGTGCATGTCTTTCGGCTAAAATGATGATGGTGATGAAAATCATGTTAATATTTATTAAAGTAATCAACGCAAATTTTATTTTACAAGTATTAGCATTTATGTCAGCTCATATATATTATACTAGCTGTTGCCCGCGACTCCGTCTGCGAAGAATACGTTTATCGCTATCCCATGGGAAGTATGCAATTTTCCGGTATAAAAACTATCCTATGATAGCATTAATCCTAAGGCCTAAAATTATCCCCTTTCCAAATTTCATGTAAATCCGTTCAGCCGTTATTGCGTGATTGAGTAACAAACATCCAAACATCTTCATAAATTTTCATATTAGTAATAGTACTAGGATTAAATTCGACTAAAAACATATCAGACATAATTGAAGAAAGCCCTAAATGCGTTTAAGACCCTGTTTTTCACGACGATCAAAGACATTATGGTGCTTACGCCCTTATTCCTTGTGAAAAAATAAACGTTTGGTTTAAATTAGCGTGGAAAAAAGAATTAAGGGACATATTTTATACAAATAACTTGAATAATAAAAATAATATTTATCTATATCAATTGTAAGGTATTAAGTATTCTTAGTTTTTAGTTTCAGTTCATAAGCTTCTACGCTGATTTTTTTAAACAGTTTAAACCGTCTCCTGTAAAATCAACTTTTCGTAATTACGCCCCTTTTCGTAGGATACGACGATCTGTGAGACGAGGTTTGGTGGAGGGGTGTTTTGATTGAGCGCACTGTTGCCGCACTGGATAGTTAGGTATTTGGTTTTTTGTGTTATTTTGATTAATGTGTTGTTTGGCATAGTGCATGTCACCTTGTTTAAACGTAGCTTAAACTTTTGTAATTTATTTTATCATTATTTGTGAGTTCCTGTAATTGGCTTTGTGTTGCTATGTCGATAACTTAAATTGTATTTTAAGCTGTTGGTTCTCCATAAATAAATAAATAAATAAAAAAATTGACAAAGTTTGTTCATCATTTCAGTCGTAGGACGTGTGGACGTCCTGCATTTATATCCTGCCTCCCTCCTTCATTCCCAATCATTACGGTTGGAAGCAGCTTGCATCCACAGTGAACCTGCGGCCTTTACCAAATCCGTAGTCTCCATTCGAAAAATATTCAGTTGTAAAATTGGTTCAGCAATTATAATTTAATTCACATTAGAAGTGGATTAATTTTGGATTTTTTTAAGTACTCTAAATGCACGTGACACAGTAGGTAAGATTTAAAATCTGTAGGAGCGTATCATGTGTTACAAATATGCGATTCCGACTATAGTATAATATCATGATAAACAGTCTGATATTTCTGAATTGACTTTGGCTCCGATATTTTTATGTTGACTGTAGATAAACATTCATGTAATCATTGAAAAAAATGAGGATATAATCAATTCAGTTGTAATTTCATAGGTAACACGCAAAGCGCAGTCCTTGAGAGAACGCGTGGTGATAAATTGTTAGTGTATCGGCCTACTTTATAAGACAATATAGGTTCAGACTTTTATTTTATGTATTCCAAAGCGATTCTGTATATAGGATTTGATTTGAGTTTTGGTGAGCATCGCGGGCGAACAAAGCGACCTAATTCCAACTTTATTTGGTACAACACAAGGTTCAATTCTAGCTCCAACCGAATGTTTATTGTACGTCAATGATATGTGCAAAATATTTCAGCATGGATCTGTATATCAGTTTGCAGATGATACATGTATAATCATAGCGCACAGGGACCTAAAGATTGCGCAGGCCATGATGCAAAGCGAATTTGACACACTGTGCAAGTGGGCCCACGACCTAGGTCTATCGCTAAACTACTGTAAAACTAAACTTATGTATATTCACTCACCTTATAAAAAATCCAATTTCATGCCGAAGATCGTTGCCCATGAACACAAATGTCTGCACAAACCTACTGTACTCATCTTGAGATTGTAAAGGAACATACCTACCTTGGACTAAAAATTGATCATAAATTCAATTGGATTCCGCATATTAACCATGTATGTAATAAACTTAGATCTGTACTGTCAAAGCTATTCGTTCTTAAACATAAAGTTCCATACAATACATTAAGACTTCTTTACTTGTCCTTAGCGGATTCTGTCATAACATAAGTTACGGCTTAGAAAGCTATGGGAGATCATATAAAACAGAATTTACAACCTACAATTGCGTATACTTAAGACTATAGTACCTACAAAAATTAAATATAAATATAAAAATAATTATGAAAATCTATTCAATTACTGCAAAGTGCTAACTGTATTTGATAAGATAGACTTAGCCATTGTAACCAAATACTTTAACAACATAACAGGGCTAAAGAGACGAACACGTCCAACACCCTTACGTAATAGCCAACCTTCCAACCTTTGAAATTGCAAAAACCAACAATGAATACGGTCAAAGAGTATGGAGATGCATCTTACCGCGTATTTTGAATAGATTTTCAAGTGAATTATTAAACTTAATTGAAGGTCGAACGAGTGGACAAGCTAGAAATATTATAAAAAGATAAATGTTTAAAATAAGAGGGCAAACTACCGACAAATAATTTACTTAATAATTAACCTACACAACCCTGACTAGCAATATCAATTATAATTGTTATTACTCTGTAGAAATAGATTACTTTGTATAATTAAAACGTACAGTCGAGGGCATAAACATATGGACGGCTCGGAGTCGGATATAATGTAAACACCAACCTTATTTAGTGATAAAGAGGTGTACAGATATTTTTGACTTCTGACGTGCGTGTGTTTGTGACCTTGACTGTATACACAAATAAAAAGACTTCTTAACTTATAAAATCTTTTTAAATTAAGATTATTAGTTAAGATTATGCATGCCATATTGTAATTTTACTGAAAATGAAATTTTAAATTTTAATTTTTTTTTTATTTCAACACGCAATATCTACATTATTTAATTTATCTATGATTACTTAAATTTCACTTCTCACCATCGTAAATTTCGTATGTAATTAAGCTAAATGTAGGCTGATAAAATTACTTCTGATGCTCTAGTGCATAAAATAAAATCTTTGTCTAAGACCGAAGCAATCAGGTGCAGATAGCCAAAAACATTAATAGTTAAGAAAATTATTTTTTATTTTATTTTTTATAATACGTGTTCAGTGTTAAATTAATAACACTAGGCATTTATAATAAGTTGTTATTGAAATAGCAGTACTTATGTACATGAATAAAAAAAATGTGTTCTAGTGGTGCTATGCATGGCTTTACTTATTTCCTCATACATAGCTTCCACTTCGTCGTCGGAGTATGCCGAGGTCGGCGCGTACACTTGTATAACTTTCAAGGAGTACTTATCAGTCAACTTAAGTACAAGGTATGCTACCCTTGCCGACACGCTACCGATCTTCACAACGTTGTTACAGAGAGCTTTATTGATAAGGAAGCCGACTCCACCTTGGGACTGCTGTTCGCCCTCCCGAAAGTAGAATAGGTTATCGTATCCTCTCTGTCTCTACGGACCTCCGACAAACCTAAGATATGCCAGTTGATGTGACCTAATTCCACTTCGAGTTCTGTGATCCTATCGTCATTCCTCAGAGTACGTCCGTTATAGGTAGTCAGGTAAAGTCGTTTTTGTTGGTAGGCGTCCGTAGCTCTGTGATTCTTAGCACCCCTCACCCTACCGTTACCATGGCCGCTACCGTAACCAGGAATAGTAGGGCTGCTGAGACCTGGGGGACGGGGTAAAGGTTGTGCTGCCATAAAAGGTTTTGCCCATAATCACCACGCTGGGCTGGCGGGTTGGTGATCGCAGAACTAGGCCACTTGCACCAGCAACGCTGCTGCCCGTTGCTGGCCTACTAATTTTGCCTACTTGCTTTTGAATGGTTATTTTTTTTTATTTTTTTTTTATAGATAGAGGGAGGCAAACGAGCAAGTGGGTCAACTGTTGGTAAGCGATCACCACCACCCATGAGAACCAGTAACCCCAGAAGGGTCACTAGTCCGTTACCGGCCTTTAAGGGAACAATACACTCTTTTCTTGAAGGCCCCGATGTCATAGTTAGTTGGAAACACCGTAGACGGGAAATGATTCCACAATTTTACTGTGCGTGGCAGAAAATGCCGACGGAAACGCACAGTTGTAGATGGATATTCATCAAGGTGGTGACGGTGGAACGCAGACTTACGGCGCGACGTGCGATAGTGGAAGCCCGTAGCCGGTAATAAATTGAATAGCTCCTCGGAGCACTCCCCGTAGTAGAGCCTGTAGAGCACACAGAGAGAACCTACGTCTCTTCGCAAGGAAAGGGGATCCAAACGACCAGGAACTAGCGGGTCGAACTGCGCGACGTTGGATACGGTCAAATGGAAGGAGAAAGCGTTGGGGCGCCCCCGCCCAGAGGTGAGAGCAGTACTCTAAGTGCGGCCGCACCTGGGCCTTATACAGTTAAAGAAGGTGCTTTGATGTAAAGTACAGTCTGGATCTGTTCAATACCCCAAGCTTTTTCGAAGCCAATTTGGCTTTTCCCTCCAAATGACCGCGAAATTGAACGTCACTCGTTATGTCCACGCCGAGAATCCCTATGCTGGATTGGATATCCAGGGGAGCGCCATCAAAGCGGGGAGACAGCAGGAACGGGGATTTTTTTGCGGAGAACACGCACACCTGCGTCTTTGTGGGGTTGAATTTGACAAGGTTGGCCCTGCCCCAATCCGAAACCTTTCCGAGAGACGTCTCAATTTCAGACACAAGATTAGTTCGGCACTCAGCGACATAGTCCCGAGAGGTGTCAGCTCGGCCAGAGTATCTTACATCCCCCATACTGTCGTCCGCATAGCAATGAATATTACAAATCTGCAATAAGTCATTGATATGCAGAAGAAACAGGGTAGGGGATAATACACAGCCTTGCGGTACACCAGCGTTCACGGGCATAAGATCAGAGCATGAACCGTCGACAACGACCTTGATACTCCGCCCTGAAAGAAAGCTAGCCGTCCAATTGCAAAAACTCTCGGGGAGCCCGTACGAAGGCAGCTTAGATAGAAGCGCTTTATGCCACACCCGATCGAAGGCTTTTGCTATATCCAAACTGGCGGCAAGTGCCTCGCCCTTGCTCTCCACCGCCTGTTTGATAGTAAAATCTTCAGGATGGACTTGAGGAGATTAAAAAGATGTCTGTCTTTCGAGAAGTATATTCGCAAAGTATTTATCAATCTTATGTATTACATAAAGCGACATTGTGAGAGAAAAAGGAACTAACATCAATTTAACTAGAGATTAGCGCCATCTATCCGAATATATTAGAATTAGGTAGAGGATTAGGGTAAGTTCCTATCGGATTCCGATAGATGGCGCTGTTACCTACAAACGGCCTGTTTAGCCTGTCCACTGTTGGACACCGCCTCAGCCCAGCAATGAGTCAAGTAAACTAGAAGATCACCAGCCGAGCGGCCACGGCGGAAACCGTATTGACGATCGCTAATCAACTGGTGATTCTCGAGGTACCTCAGCAGTTGCTGATTCAACAGATCTTTCATAATTTTAGAGAAGAGGGGTGTAATAGCAATAGGCCTGTAGTTGTTTGGGTCTGAGCGAACACGTTTCTTTGGGATTGGGTGAACCAAAGCTGTCTTCCACGAGCTCGGGACCATGCCAAGGGAGTACGAGAGCCTCAAAATAGTATCCTTAAACTGACAGATGATAACTACGTCGAAGTGACAGAGAATAGTATAGAGAAACTAGACGGACGGCTTTTTTTTTTCTTGATGCAAAGAATTTCAAAGAGATTTGATGCCACAGACAGACACACACACACACACACACACACACACACACACACACACACACACACACACACACACACACACACACACACACACACACACACACACCGATTTAGATGAAATTTATTATACAGATAGTTTGAGTCCCGGGAAAGAACATACAATAGTTTTATCCCGGAAATCACCCTTTAAGGAGGTGAAAAGGGGGGTGAAACTTTGTATGGAGAATCAATTACCGCTCAATCGATTTAGACGAATTTGGTAAGCTTCCTTGCATCCTTGCTTACATGCATGCTTGCTTGCTTCAATGCCTGCTTGCATGCCTGCTTGAATGCTTGCTTGCATTGCATGCTTGCTTGGATGCTCGCTAGAATCCTGCTTGGATTCTCGCTTGGATTCTCGCTTGCATGCTTGCTTTCATGGTATCTTGCAAGCTTGCTTGCATGATTGCTTGCATGCGTGCTTGCTTGCATACTTGCTCGCTTGCGTGCTCGATTGCGTGCTTGCTTGCGTGCTTGCTTGCATGCTTGCTTGCGTGCTTGCTTGCATGCTTGCTTGCATGCTTGCTTGCCTGCTTGCATGACTGCTTGCTTCTCTGAAATATTTATGGTTCACGCGAGCGATGCCGCGGGCAAAAGCTAGTGGTATATATTTTGCAAAACATCGCAGTTACTCTCTATTGAATTGCTGCATATTTAAATAAAAACATACAAAAAACAAAAGAAATAACTGCAGCAAAGTTTCCTCCCCAAGCCCTTTGAGTAAGCTAGATATCACCATAACTGCGGCCCTTCGACACTCAATTGCTGGATCAGTCTCTATTGTGCTCCAGATACATAAAAGTATCTGTTCTGAATTAGACCCTTGCCTTATTTAAACCATGGTTCTATTTCAGATGTACATCTTGGTATCTACAAGACATACAAAATATAAGCTATTGCATAGCATTTTGTATCAACTTATGCAATTGTAATTATTTATTTATTTTATTTATGCAGTATTTTTTTTCTTTGATATTAATTCAAGTATTCTCTATTCTTGTTTATTCGTATTTAAAACACTTTATACGCCAATTTTACGCGTATAGCTATTCACTCTTGTACATAGATGATAGATACCTATACACCTATATACTTTCTCACAAACAGCTGCTTACGTATTCGTCCGATTTTGGAGCAGCTTGTCTCGAACCGTGCGCGTGCGAGCTCCGTGCCGAAGTCTGCCGAACTGAAACGACGTTAGACGATGCACGGCTTTCAACGCCGCACCGTTGTGCCGGTCGGAGTGGGGGGCGTTAGGTTTTTACACGCTTTATATTAGCTTCACCTGTATGTTTGTATGTTTGTATGTATGTTTGTAACCGACTCCTTAGGGCGCGATTTTGACCCACTTCCCGGTTTCCGATTGAGCTGAAATTTTGCACATATGTGTAAATTGGATGACAATGCAATATTATTGTAACATGGAGCTGATCTGATGATGGAGCTGGATGGTGGCCATAGGAACTATGTAATAAAACAACACAATCCCGTCGAGTTTGGGCTTGTTTGATTCGTCTTGACGAGCACTTTGATCTCAGATGGTAACCAGGGTCTGATGATGGAGCTGGAAGATGGCCAAAGGCACTCCACAATAAAACGATGCAACCCCATCGAGTTTGGGCTCGTTTGATTCATTTTGACGAGTACTTTGGTCCTAGATGGTAACAAGGGTCTGATGATGGAGCTGGTAGGTGGCGGGGTGAGGGGGGAAATGGGGTGGGGTAAGGTGGTTGGGGGGGGGGGGGGGTTATGAGGGTTGGGGGTAAGGGTGTGGCGGTTGGGGTAGGGGGTGGGAGGGGGGGTTTGGGGGAAATAGGGTGGTGGTGTTTGGGGGGTGGGGGGTTGTGGGAAATGGGGAGGGGGTAAGAGGCCTAGATGGTAACAAGGGTTTGATGATGGAGCTCGTGTGTCTTCACTGGATCTCAGCGTCGGCGGTGCGCGTGTTGACTGCTGCACCATATAGGCCCGACGAACTAGCTTCCAAAGTTGATTTTATCGGTTCGATTGGACCATGTACAAGTTTGGCTTGTATTTGGCAGCCGCCGTGACGTGCGACTCCGAGAGGAAGGGCTACGGATTAGCCCGAAACATGTCGAGTTAAACTCGTTTTGAGACGTGAGTGATCCGTTTATTTTCACGTTATTCAGCGTTAGAAGGGTGGCATCGCAGAATTAAAGCTAGATTTGGTTCCAAACCTAATATATGCAGATTTACAGCATTGTTAAGAAAAGAATCCACCTATTTTGACATCAAAATTCATCACAGCAAATACAAAATTTATAAAATTGTAACAAACAAACACAAACAAACCTTTGATGCAAAAATAAAATCAGTTCTTCGCAAATTGCGACAGTTGCGTGAACAGCGGATATCTGCTACTGAAGCTTTAATAAAATTTACGAAGCTGTCTTTTTATTTTAAGAAAAAGCTATTATTTTATGGAGCTGGGGGGGGGGGGGGGTTGTGGGAAATGGGGAGGGGGTAAGGGGGGTTGGGGTTGGGGTTTTAGGGGGAAGTTTGGGGAAATGGGGTGGGGGGTCCGGGGTTAGGGGGGTTGGTTGGGGGTTTGGAAAATGGGGAGGGAGGTAAGGGGGGTTTAGGGGGTTGGGGGTAAGGGTGTGGGGGTTGGGGTTAGGGGTTTGGGGGGGAGTTTGGGGAAATGGGGTGGGGGATGTTGGGGGGTTGGGTTTAGGGGGTTGGGGGGTTGTAGGTGAGGGGGTAAAGTTAGAAAGAAAGAGGTTTACGTTTAGTAGTGTAGAGCAGTGCGCGCGCACCAAAGACAAAGTATAAGATGGACCGATTCTATTTAAGACGAGCAAAAAACCGTTTTGTGTCTCTTTTTAGCACATGGAAACTCTCCCTGTGAAAAAAATGCAACTATAAAATAGAAAATAAATAATAGTTTAAAAAAACTAAAAAACATGCTTTAAAAAAAAAAACAACTAAAAAATAAAAAATAAATTTTAATAAATTTCAATTCACTATTCTTATAGTACAGTAAAGAATCTTAATAAGCAATTATTATTTTGTTATACCTAGATCAAAATTTGTAAACAATACTAAATATATATTGATAAAATAAATAATAATAGTTTAAAATATTTTATTGCAAAAAAAGGCGTTTAAGATGTTATCAAAATGATAATCCTTGAAAATTGACACCATGACCCCACGCTTTTTTTACAATAAAATATTTTAAACTATTATTATTTATTTTATCAATATTTAGTATTATTTACAAATTTTGATCTGGATATAACACTATAATAATTGCTTATTAAGATTTTTACTGCACTATAAGAATAGTGAATTGAAATTTATTAAATTTATTTTTTAATTTTTAGTTGTTTTTTTAAAGCGTGTTTTTTAGTTTTTTTGAGCTATTATTTTTCGTTACAGAATTTCGTTATTCGGTCGCCGCGCTCAAAGCCCGCGATAAAAGCTATGCAATAGCTTAAAAACAGTAAATGAACAGTTGTGTTGCTGTTTATTTTTCTAGCAATTAAATCAGAGTGTGTAACTTGATAACTTATTGTGTAACGTATTTTACCCTCGACTTAACTATCAACCGTCGCTTGTGGCACGGACAGATATAAAACGTCGCGAGTCAAATGCCGCGTCTTATGCACTTGTTGTACAATCTATAATTACTTGTCTGTGAAAGAGTCAATATTTTGATCTAATCAAAAGTAATTTCCTTTTATTTTACCCTAATGTTACTACTGTTGGATATAAAACGTTGCAAACCAAGTTATTTTTGCTGGTGATACGAAACGCCTGTAATATTTACATGAGCAATGTAATCTGCGACAGATTTTTAACCGTTTACATTGAACAGGATCAACGAGAAAACTTTTTTTAACAGTTAATTTATTTTAATTATACTTAAGGAGTAATAAATAAATAAAATATCACGGGACAGTTCACACCAATTGACCTAGTCCCAAAGTAAGCTAAGCAAAGCTTGTCTTATGGGTACTAGGCAACGGATAAACATACTTATCTAGATAGGTACATACTTAAATACATATTAAACACCCAAGACCCGAGAACAAACATTCGTATTTTTCATACAAATATCTGCCCCGACACGGGAATCAAACCCGGGACCTCAAGCTTCGTAGTCAGGTTCTCTAACCACTAGGCCATCTGGTCGTCTAAAGTAATAAAATTAAATCCTTTTATTAATACTAAATGCAGCTGAATATTACAAATTAGTTAAGTAACTACCTAGTACTTGCTTATCTTACAGATTATAAGAAAGATACGATCCATTTCATTGTTTTGTCTGCTTTATTGATTTTGCCTCATTTGTTGCTTTTTAAAGGATTTTTTTTTCAAATGGTAATCAAATAATCTTTTCTGCCTACATTTTTGTAAGTACCTAAGTACATAACTACTTAAATTTTACGAAGTTACTTTATGATGTGTGAAACGACTGTCATTAAAAAAACGTGAGTATGTAAAAGTAAAAAAGTACTTACCTATTGAAGTACTTATTTAAAAAAAATATGATTCTTCGGTGGTATTCACGCTCTCACGACTCACGACTCTGGGCCTATACCTACCGCAGAGACTACTGACAATTGACAACTGTTAATTAATAATAAGTTAAAACATATTATGGAACAAAGTTTTGCCATACAGTCAAAACACTTCCGTTTAATGCATCAAAAATAAATTTAGTTTTCCTAATTGAAATGTCAAGTACTTAGTCGTATTTTTTTTAGGCCCAGTTTTAATCTGCGAGAAATATCGTGCAAGTTGGATTACATTTAATTTGGCGCTTGATGGACCGACCGCTTCAAATTCGTTCGCTTTACGCTCCCGCAGTGTAATGCAACTTGCATGATTATAGGTACTTGCATGTCTAAACTGGGCTTTACGATCAAAAGATTGAATTTAAAATTTAACGATTAGTCACTATATGGTTAACTTTAATTTAACTAATATTGTGCTGCCAAAGGAAATTTAATAAGACTGACTTATGGAACCCCATTTTATTGATCACAGAACACTCATAGCATAGAATGTGAATTAGTTAATCCTATTAGCGCTACGAATCAATGTTAAAAGTTGATGTGATTTACTGTAAAGTCAAATTTAATACGTACCGGACTATAATATTTCTTTACACTGACTGTAGAAAGACTATCGAAGTACCTACTTATATTACTTATTTTATTACTTATGTCCTTAATACAGTGTATGTTTTCCCCTAAAATTTCAATGTTTAAAAGATATTTTTTTTGCTGACGATATTTGATTAGGTGCTTAATTACATTGTCATCCATCTTCATACACACAAAATTTCAAGTCAATCCGAGTACTGAAAGTGGGTTAAATTCGAATTCCAAGATTTGACCCATATAGTGAGGCGTTCGTTAAATAAAAGTTAAGTGCGCGTTTTGCTCTTTCCCCATGTCATGTACGGTCGAGGAAACTGAATCGCGTAGGTACCAGGGTGGAACCTCTTCACAGTAAATTTCCCGACGACTTCTTTGGCAGATGTAGGAAATGTGAACATGACATTTGCAACAAAAAGGTTCCACCCTGGTACGCAATTCAGTTTCATCGACTGTACGTATACATGACCACTGCGGTCATAAAAACGTCATATTACGCATTTCTGTGGCAGTTAATGTAGCGTACGCGCTGTATGTTTACCTATATAATACTACAGGCATGTCACCCCCCTCGAGAAACACAAGTGTAGAGTTAAGACAAGTTCGAAATAAAGCCAAGTTTAGACCAGTAAGAAAAATTGCGCAGGTTGCATTACATTGCGAGACCGTAAGGCGAACGAATTTGAAGTGGTCAATCGTGCACTCCAATGTAATGATACTTGCACTATTTTTCTTGCAGGTGTAAACTGGGCTTAACTCTCGTCGTAACTGCTTTATGATCCAACACCGCTGCTTTGATTCAGCCCCTTCTGCTTGCTGACATTTTTATGCAACGTAGGTACAAGCGGTTCAAATGACGCCAAGTCTTCACCGACCGCTCGTATATTTCGCAACTATAGCTTGTCAGTTAACATGTGCAGCTATAAACACTAGCGAAGTAGGTAGTTGTTGATCGGATTTATAGAGTAAATTGTTCTAAAAGGCACTACGAGCTCAATAAAAAAGGCAAAAAAATTAAATCTAACCAAAAATCTAATAGGTTTGTTGAATAAAATATTTTTTTTCATAGATCTCTAATGAAACATTGATTATCGCTCATATAATTATTATTATACCTAGAGATTTTTCTAGCACGAACGAATACTTTTTCTTTGAATACTGTTTCTTAGTTTATCGATGTCTTATAAGTGGCATTATATCAATGAGACACGTTTGAAAATATAGAACAAGAATACTAAATCGAATCGATGTTAATTATGTCAAACACCAACCACAAGTTGTTCGTGCTAGAAAAATCTCTAGGTATAATTATTACACAAATACGTTACGATTTGTAAAATGCGCCAGAGTCGTAAGAAATACCTACTTCTGAGCCCCTTAAAACTAAAAAAGCGCGTATGAACATGGGGTCTAATCGGCAATTTTAACTTTTTTTTTTTTTTTTTTATGTTAGGTAGGCCAGACAAACGAACTAGTGGGTCACCTGATGTTAAATGAACACCACTGTCCATAGACACCCGCAGCGCTTTACACGATGCCAGTGCGTTGTCGGCCCTAAAGGAGAGGTAATAGGGGAAGGGGGAGAGGGAGGGGGAGAGGGAAGGGGTGAGGTATTGGGCCCCCGGCACTCTCACTGACCGTACGAAACGCAAGCAGGATTACTGCTGCTTCACGCCGGTGTTCTGTGAGAGGGTGGTACTGCCCCGGACGAGCCGGCCCATTCGTGATGCAGCGGCTAGCTACAACATGGCTCTACCACTACAACTTTTTTTTAATATGAAAATATATTCATAACTAGCTATTGCCCGCGACTCCGTCTGCAAACAATCTTTTTCTCTATCCCGAGGGAACTGATGGGATGTGTTTTCCAGGATCTCAAACTATATATTTCCTCAAATCTATATTTTCATCTAAATCGCTTCAGCGGTTTCAGCGTGAAGAGGTAGCAGACATATACACTTTTGCATTAATAATATTAGTATGGAGTATGTATTTCGAACCTCAACAAATTAATATCGCTTTTGGACGAACCGCTTTGATCAATTATAACTGAAGATACACATTGCCGAACAAAATCCCCTTCAAAGAATGTCCGAACTATTTATTTGTTTGCGTAACAAATAAAATCATCAACCTACACAGAAATTTGAACCTAGTCTTTACTTCATTACAGTCGAATTTCGGTAGCGGCAAAACTCCATAACACTTGACACTTGACAGCTAAACTTGACAATTTCACGCAACGTACTGTGAAAAAAGAAGGCAACTTTTATCAAAGTGGCGCTCATTTGGCTCGGACATTTTCGGGCGCGCGACTGTGGATCTACAGTTATAATAAAATTGATCAAAGACGAACCGGCTACTTCATTACGCAATTATGAATAAATCGGAAAAGATCGATCAATAGCTATTTTACATTCTGCAAAATATTCGGGGTTTGCAAAAAAAAAACTTTAGTATGCAAGTAATGTTTCACTTACTTCCCGCAGCGAAGCGTCATAAGTTTCGTTAAAACTCTTCTCCCAATAAATCTTCATGATTTTTTTTCGTAGCCAATCTATTTTTGCCGACCGTTGTTTATGCAGTATCTCGCGGTGTACACATGCATTTAAATTGGATTTTAACAATTTCGATAAACATTTTAATAGTGATTACTAATCATAGGTACCCACGCCTGGTAAAAGAAGCAATTAGTTACACTGTCATTATCTAAATACAAAGCAAATTATAATCCCAAGTCAAATTTACATGTATAAACTGAAAGCTTCTCACATTTCTCTGTAAACTCGGAACAACTTACACTTAAGTTCTCATTAAGTATTTTCATTAATATTGTATTATTAAGCTACTTTGTATTCATATGTCATAAACATAATTATTATTTTGGTACGTCGCAGCCTCAATTGGCTAAATTGTTAGTATGTTAATAAATTGATGAGGCTACTTGCAATAATGAAGGAGGTTCGTGATGTGATTGTCCCCAAGCGGTAATATTAAGCGCCGTTGGCAAGGCTTCTTTTAGCAGATTTAACAACATTAATAACTTGTGTTATTCTCGTTTTTATTAATTTTAGGTACACTAATAATCGTAACTAAATAAATCAGAAATTGCTGCTTGTTATGAACATATTAAACTGAGTATCACAACCGTATATAAGTAAACACCGCATGCGGAAAAAGTAGCATAAAACTAAATAAAATAAATAAATAAATATTAGGGGACAATCTTACACAAATCGACCTAGTCCCAAACTAAGCAAAGCTTGTACTATGGGTACTAGACGACGATAAACATACTTATATAGATAAATAAATACTTAAATACATAGAAATAATCCATAACTCAGGAACAAATATTCGTGCTCATCACACAAATAAATGCCCTTACCGGGATTCGAACCCAGGACCTCTTGCTTCGTAGGCAGGGTCACTACCAACTAGGCTAAAGTGGTCGTTAAATTTAATTATTATGTTCTTAAGAAATACCAAAACTAAGCTAAGGCAAACAAATTACAAGCTAGGGCGAGTAATTCAAATTCTGTTAAGATATTTCTAAATAAGTTTACTGGATGGTGAATATCCGGCATGTCGTTGTAACTAGGTAGGTATTGGCAATTTTTGTCAGCCTATACTCGTAGTTGGGTGATTTTATATCCAACACCGATCTCCTTGACGAAGGACTTAACCATTCTTCTTGGACCCTTAAACTGATACTTTAATCCTAGAACCTACGCAAACGGCGTATTTGTTACATGCAGGTGATGATTACATTTGCATTACCTCATAGGTTCCCTCTATCTTATTTTGCCCAGCGCCTTTTGATATTCTTTAAGGCTCTCCTTTTGCTTACTAATGGCCGGATTTTTGATCAGTAGTTAAAGATACTTATAGTCAAATTGCCTTTGAAATGCGTTAACTATTGTTATGTTTGCCATATATTTTAACTATTCGTTTATTTAACTATTGATCAAACAACGGGCTCTTAGTAACACCTTATTTTCTCTGAGCGTTCTATGCCACTGCCTTCCCTAAAAATTTTGGATGCGCAAGGGAGCGTTATTATCATTCACGTTAGGAACGTATGTGCTAGCATTTTATAAATTTCATATACGGCACCGTAATTGCGCACTACTTGAAACGCACGTCGACTGAGCTTAAAAATTACGCCGTATGTATATCTAGGCCCTTAAGACAGTGATGAGCATTAAGGCCCGATATTCTCGAAGTGATATACAGGGTTATTTTTAATTCACTGACATCCTCTTAACCCTGAATTCCTATCACTCAAAAAATGTTTTTTGTTTTACGACTTTTTAAAATGAAGCACTTTTTTTCCCATACAAATACACAGAGTATCGTAATAATAAGAGGAAATCTCAAATTTTCAAAACGTTATTACACCAAAAATATTAAGTTATGACAAAAGCCGTAAAACAAAAAAAAACATTTGTTTAAGTGGTAGGAGTTTAGGGTTAAAAGGATGCTAGTGAATTACAAATAACCCTGTATTATATCGATACCTAATTACTCACATTTTAAGTAGGTAATATTTCCCCGCTGGCATTTGTTTCGCGACCGGTAGCACAACTACGACATTAAAATAACAGAAGAGCTATAAAATAAATAGAACTCGTGAATCGATTTTAAATAAATTGTTATGGTCGAATAATAATTTCGCTCGCAAATTAAATAAGCCGTGTAATATCTTATACCTTTAAACGAGCAATTCTTGTATATATGTATATATATATATATATATATATATATATATATATATAACCCTTAATAAGGCAGAGGCGATTTAGCGACCACATGCATTAAGTTGGAA
Source organism: Archips xylosteana (assembly GCA_947563465.1). Classification (NCBI taxonomy): domain Eukaryota; kingdom Metazoa; phylum Arthropoda; class Insecta; order Lepidoptera; family Tortricidae; genus Archips; species Archips xylosteana. The sequence goes on from OX387349.1 coordinate 15,881,207, forward strand.
TTTCAACTTTATTGATTACACTATAGGTCACAATTTCCATTGTAATTATTGAAAATACGACTAGCTTTAAAAATATCGTTTGTCAGGTACGCATTCGATAGCTGCTTCTGATTCTGTGGTAGTGTGCTCCAATAAATGGGGCCTTATATATATATATATATATATATATATATATATAATCAGGATCTCGGAAACGGCTCCAACGATTTCGATGAAATTTGGTATGTGGGGGTTTTCGGGGATGAAAAACTGATCTAGCTATGTTTCATTTTCAGAAAATCGCTTTTACTCGTGTTTTCCGGCTTTTTTTGTTTGCATTAGAATACAAAGCTAAATTTTGCCGACTTCGAGCAGATCATAATGGCACATTAGAAATCGGGTGGTCGCGGATCCAGCCGACCTCGGTTCGATTCCACGTTTTGTTTCAAGATTTTTAGTTTTTTTTTTAAGTTTATTTTTCATGAGAAAACGTCAAGTTTCATCTTTTGTGAGAAAAAGTTACTTTTTTGTGAGAAAAAGTATTATAGGGAACGTGCAGTAACTATAGGCGGCAGCACTAATGCGACAGAAGAGACACTATGCGGACAGTACAACAAACTTATCAAGGTAAAACATTCAAATTGATGGCACCCTTATGGCACCAGTTGGCAGCACCGTCTATGTGCACGTTCCCTATTGGGAGCACAGAACAGGAAAAGCGGACGATAGTTTAACGTGACTCACCCCCCCACCCCCTCCGGTGTTTTTGTCAAATATCTTGAAAACGGTGCATCCTACGGCAAAATCAATGAAATTTTCATCCCCCTTTAATACCCTCGCGCTCCCTCCCCCGCATCCCCTCCGGTGTTTTTGTCAAATATCTTGAAAACGGTGCATCCTACGGCAAAATCAATGAAATTTTCATCCCCCCTTTGAAACCCCTGAACCCCCTCCCCCTCTCCCCCTCCCCCGCACATATATGAACAATCAGGATCTCGGAAACGGCTCCAACGATTTCGATGAAATTTGGTATTTGGGGGTTTTCGGGGATGAAAAATTGATCTAGCTTGGTCTTATCTCTGGGAAAACGCTTGGTACCGAGTTTCTGCCCGAGCAGAGCTCGGTCGCCCAGGTACTTGAATTTAACGAGTGGAATAGGTACACTAATGCTCGTAATAAAAGTACTTATAATAGCCGTGAATGTATATATAGGTTTTTTATGAAAGCCGAATAACGAGCATGTGATGTTAAGTGATCATCGCTACCCATGGACACCTACCATTGATACTGCTGGGTTGCCGACCTTGCGAAAAGTGGTACACTCGTCTTTTGTTGGCACCCATGTTGTTGTTTGGTAAAGGCCGCAGGTTCAAGATGGTGCAAACCGCTTCAAACCGTAATGATGGGGTATCAATGAGGGAGGCCTATGATGATGATGTTATAGCAATACAGGAAAACCTCAGCTGCTGTCCATTTCAAATTTTATAGATATGGGGAAAGAAGCACCGACAGGTGTATACATAGTTTAAGGCCCGAGGAAGTACCTACCTACATAAGGTGGTTTTCATCATGGAAGTTTATAGTTTCTATTAGCTTTTAAACGAATTCTTCAGAGATGAAGTCGTTAGCGACAGTTTGTTATAGGTAGGTAGGTACATAAAGTAAAAAAAAGGGTCAAATCTGACAAGTTAAATTTGACCCACTTCTTGTATTTGGATGGGCTTAGAATTTGGTGCGTATTATTCATATATTGTAGCCTTGCTTTCCGGTAAGAAATGAAAGCTAGTTTTAATTTTTTTTTAAATTTAATTTAGAACTCTTATTTAACTAATTACACTAAGCGCAGGTACCTATAATTACTGTAAAATTATTTTTAATGCCTAGTAGGTACTAATCACGGTTGACGGTATTTGCTGCAATGTTCTCATTCCTTAACGGAAAATTTAAAGTTGTTGGTATTCATGGGCGGTGGTGATCATTTCCCATCAGATGACCCACTTGCTCGTTTGCCTCCCTCATAATAATAAAGCTTAAATCCATTTTAAACTCCCAAGACACGATAGAATTTCGTATTTTTCATACAAATATTTGCCTCGAAATGGGGTCGAACCTGGGACCTCAAGCTTGATAGCCAAGTTCTCTTCTAACCACTTAGCTATCCAATCGTCAATCTAACGCGCGGACGCTCGGAATCGCATTTACCAACTCGGATTATTCGCGGTAGTTCCTTGATCACACGGTACGTACCTACCGAGTAAACGGGCGAGACAGTAAAATGTTTCTCGGCCGAGACAGTGATATAAGCAAGTGCCTGTTCACACATGTTTTGAAATTAGCACAGTTATGACTTGATCACACGTAGCACGTAGGCAGCGCTTGTTTATACGCACCGAGTATTCGGCCGAGAGCACTGTCTCGCCCGTTCACTCGGTACGTGTGATCAAGGCATTTTTCAGTTCTATTGAGACCGAGTGGCGAGACAGTGAACGTTCAGACCAGCCGAGTAAACGAGCGAGACAGTGCCTAGTACGTGCTCGGCCTAGTACAGAGTTTTTCAAAGTGTGGGTCGCGACCCCCCGGGGGGTTGCGAGACTTATCCAGGGGGATCGCGAGGGTCAAAGTCTTGTGACTAGATGGAATGAATTTTTTTCAAGGATCTACATTTTAATAAAACAACAATCAATCTTAGACATTGTATTTATTTATTTTATGATTATAAAAATATTTTTTTATTCAGTGCGAAGAATAAGCATGTTTTTTTTGAACTAATTCATCAAAACGTGGTTCCTGTCGCGACAGGCAGACGATTAAATCATTTTCCAAATTTAATCTATTCCTCTTCTTTGTTTTTATGTCAACCATTGATAAAAAGGACAGCTCAAACAAATAAGAAGTAGCAAATGGTATCCAAATATTAAGGGCTTCTTTTGCTAAATTGGGATATTCAACCATTCTTTTCACCCAGAACGCGCCGATTGATACGGATACAAACTCCAGTTTTAGCATTCTATCAGCTGCAAGTTGCAAAAGTCTTTCTTTCACAGTGTTGTTGAGATCGGCCAGATCCACGGATCTATTCAGAAAGGGATTTATTAACCAACATTTTCCGTCATCCATGTGTGTTTCATTTGAAAAATAGCTCAAAAGTTGTAATTTTTTTTTTAATTTTGCAGGCTCTCCACCAGATTGGGAATATGAATTTCCATGTTCACAGAATAAAATTATCCGATGAATCGTACAAATTGGGTTTTGGGGGGTCGCGAAGGAATTTTGATGGTCATTAAGGGCCGTGACACCAAAAAGTTTGAAAAACACTGGCCTTGTAGATAGAACGGGGGTCGAGCTACTGTCTCGCCGCTTCGTTCGGCCCAGCACTCGGGGCTATGTTTATAGGCACCGAGTACTCGGCCGAGAGCACTGTCTCGCCCGTTTACTCGGTACGTGTGATCAAGGCAAGATCCGAGTATACAACGACATTCACCGAACTGTTTAATGGATGAAAAGTATTTTATATTAAATTAATTATTATGTTAATAATATATTATTGCAAGTGGGTTGACTAAAAAATTTCAGTACAAGTATATTTTTTTAACATTTCAACATTTCAGTTAATTGACAAATGAAATACCTACCAATCAAAAGTATGAAGCCTATAGAATTAGAATATGCAAACGTTAGGTTGACTATTTTTTTCCGGTCATAACTTTTGGGTAGGCAGGTAGGTATACCTAAACAGGTAAAAACAGGTACACTAAATCGATATTTGCACTGGTCTGTTTAGTCAACCTAACGTTTTCATATTGGCTTTATACTTTAGATTGGCATGTCATTTGTCTATTAGCCGAAATGGTAAAATGTAAAAAAAAATAATCAGTCATATTCAGGACTGAAATGTTTAAGTCAACCCACTTGCAAATAGTATACCTGTTTATCAAACATATTTAATTTAATTTAAAATACTTTTCATCCATTAATCAGATCGGTTAAGGTCGTTGTATACTCGGATCCTAGGCTATTTGGTTTTCCTTCGAAGGAACTATTGCTTTTTCCTTTTCGCACTAGTTCTTTCATAAGAGGTGCGTTTATTTTTCGCCTTTGTTCCTTTGCTAGAACTGAAGGTGCTACTGCGACAAAAATAATGCAGTTCTTCCTTCACCTCTTATGAAGGAACTAGTGCCAAAAAACGCAATAGTTCCTTCGAAGGAACAGCCAAAGGAACTACTGCAAATAATCCACCAACTCTTTCTACCCCCATCGATATAGGACAGTATGACATAAGGAAGCAGCGAAAGCGATTGTGAATTCCGAAGGATATGTCCTCTGATGCCGTAATCACCATCATCTATTCTAGACGTCCTGAAATTCAACAAAGAAAGACCTGATGATTTTGGAGCATCTCCATTAATTAAAGGTAAGGTTTCTCAACTTTTTCCTGTAGTTGGCAAGCGAGGTCGACTTAGAGGGTTGAGCCACGTGCCGACCAGGCCAGCAGATGTGTCGCGACACCTGCCCCCATATCACCCGTCACTGTCTACGCCATATTAATCAGATACATCTATCCCTTTCTTGATGTGCTTATTTTATATAATTTATACAAAGTGGCGGTAACTAGAATGGACCTTGAGGCGGTTATAATGTACAGTACATTGGCTGCCTATTAATTGCTTTTGTGAAGTCACTGTACCTAAGCACCTGTCTTCAAGACTCTAATGCTTGGTTTTATGTTTAATGTAGGTATATAGATTTATTAGTTTAATGATCTAAAACTACTAAGCATGATATAACGACGAGGTAACGGTGCTAGTGTGATGGGCACTTTTTCATCTCGGTGGGTCTCGGGGGGTTTGACATTGTAATTTTATTTTTGGATGACATTTTGTAGTATGTCTAGTTAGGTATAGCTTGTCTAGTTTAAAATGACGCGCCCCACCACCGAACTCACGCACAGGATTCGAAATTCAATTCAAGCTACAATAGACTCTATTGTAGCTCAAATTGAGCTCCAAATCCCGTGCGCAAACGCGGTGGTGGGGCGCGTCATTTCAAACTAGACAAGCTCTACTTCATTTAACATAATTTATTTTAAGACAATTAAAATTATTGTAATTTAATTGAATTTAATGTTTGATTATTTGATTTACGTGTATAAATTTGAATATTTTGCATATAATAAATAAATAAATAATTTGTAGACATCATTTTCGACTAATTTTTTTTTTAAATTTCACATAAGCACCCATAAACACACAAACATAGGCAAAAAAGTGTTACTTTCTCTATGTTTAATGTTTATTAAAATCTGCATTTTTAATAATAATATTTTAACAAGGATTAAGTAGTAAGTACCCTAAATGTGACTAAGTATACCATTCTGAGAAGCCACAGAAAGCTACATGAAATCCCTTGAACAAAGAAAATTTGTATACGAAAAAGTGTATATCGACACTCCCTACGTAATCCAGTGTATCTGCAAAAACCAAAGTTTACAGCAGAGCGCTTTAAAGATTTTAAGAACATTGAAATCGTAATTTCTCTTTGTGCTTTAAAGCTAGAGGTGTAAAAATTGGCATATAACTTTAAATTATGGTTTACTATTGTGTGTATATTTTATTATTTTTTATCTTTGGTAGTTTTTTATTTAATGCACTTCTACATTTATACTTGTTAGTAAATTTTGAGCCAAAAAATGTAACTGACTCATACACACTTATTCGTCGTAAAGTTATGTGCTTTATTTCTGTAAGTGATACGTATGAGATGAATTCACGTAGAAAAAGACTGTATCTACCAGATAAGCATTTGTTCTTTGAACTAATTGAGAGAATATTATTATTTGATTCCCAAGATGAAGTCTGTAAGTGGTGAATTAAGTTTTTTGCATAAGTGTACCCATAGTAAAATGTGCTATTGGGAAGTACACAATTATACTGTGCAAACTGACGCGATGAAAATCCTCTGAGTGGCACATATACGTATTTACTTGGTCTCGCCCATCAAAGTAAATTCCTGTAAATGTCAGTTACTCATTTATGTTCGGTTGTATTCTCTAAAATAAAATATGTAAGTGGTAGGTACATCATTTTTAGATGTAAACTTTTGTTTCCCCTGCCTATTTGCACTGTTATACTTCTAATTTATGTTAAGTTTTTATCATTATTTATTATTATTTCTTTATTTGTAACTGTCACATACATAATTATAATATTTGTATCTGTAATTTAATAACACACGTTTGCTTTTGTTGATAAACGTGCTGTTTTGGGATTTTAGATGATAATTATGACTATTAACAAAATCTGAACATGGAATAGGTAAATTCAATAAAAGAAGGACATATAAAAATAATTTAAATGAATACCATAATCTTCTTTATATTGTATTCTACTGTTTTTTGCCTTTATACGCATTGTATCAATCCAGAAGTCCTCACGGCGTGTTCTTATTTTACCCTTCTCTGGTCTAGGGGACTTATTTTTCCGTTTTCTACTTTGGGGCTGAAGCTGTTCAGACGGACTGCCTAAAACTAAATTTTGAGACTGATTTGATTCTTCATGCAGATATGACGAAATTGCATGCGAGTTTGCTGTAGCTGGAGAAATTAATTCTGGTGAATTTGCATTGCGTATTTCATCAATAAGCTGAGCAATAAAAGGTGACATAGGCGAATCACACATTGAGAGTGTTATTTTCAGCTTGACTTGAATTGAAAAGTGTCAAGAAAGGATATTTTGGAGAACTTGCGGCAAAATTTGGGTCGAAAGAACTCGAAAGTGGTTGATTAGAAGGAGAACTTTCCAACGATGTAACTTCTAGAATGAAATTCGTATTTATTGAGTTAAATGATTTCATACTTTGATCGTGTGGGGGAAATAAATTAACATCCTGTAAACATGCTTCTGAAACCGTGGGTACTGGTAAATCTGTAATGTCCAACTGGATGTTTTGCTCAGCTAAAAATGTTGAAAAGTTAGGAGTCTGATGTAACGCCAAAGATACGTCGTGAAAATTTTCAGTATTGCAAGATTGCAAAGCATTATTATGAATTTTGGGCAAAATGATTGAAGAAGCATCTTCACATGTAGTACCTAGATTTTCATGCTGGTCCGAAGTAGGATACTTTTCAGGAGATTTGACTGATTCTGGCTCTTGAGATTCTGAAACATTCTGACATTTATTGAAAGCCTCTTGAGATGACTGATCAGGAGGAACCATGCTAGCGATTTCTTGTTTTTGTGACAAAATCTTATATTCCTTTTCACCATCTTGCAATTGCAACCCACTGGTATCACCTGAAGTTTGGGATGGCATACAAGAAGTCGTTAAAGAACGACTACCATAATTTTTTTGCTCCATGACGTTACCATCACCGGTTTCTTTAATACTATCTGCTATTGCTCTTTCGAGTAGGTGAGCATCATTTACAGTGAAATTTTCAGAGTAACGGACAGGTGATTAAGCTGAAAAAATATTTTTTTAAATGGTTATATTTTAAAGTATAGACTGTTGAAGAACGTGTTTGGATAATCATTAATTTGTATTTTTTCAATTATTTACAATCGAAAACTTTCTAATTATTACTATTTTTATTATTTGTGTAAATTAATTATAAGCCCCTATAATTAGAAAGTTTTCCATGGTAAATTAGTCATAAATATTAGAAGAAAATAGTCATGAAAAAACATTATTATTTCTCAATAATAAAGTTGAGCTGAAAGCTGGCATTATGTTTGTCTTTTTAGGGTTCCGTACCCAAAGGGTAAAAACGAGAACCCTATTACTGAGGCTCCGCTGTCCGTCTGTCTGTCTGTCTGTCTGTCTGTTCGTCTGTCCGTCTGTCACCAGGCTGTATCTCGGGAACCGTGATAGCTAGAGAGTTGAAATTTTCACAGATGATGTATTTCGGTTGCCGCTATAACAACAAATACTAAAAAATGGAATAAAATAAATATTTAAGGGGGTCTCATACAACAAACGTGATTTTTTTGCTCGTTTTTTCTCGATATTGATAATGGCAACAGGTAGACGCTTGAATTATTCACAGAATATTTAATTATATATTGACTTTAAAAATAAATCATTAAATTAAGATAAAAAAATATTTGAGGGGGGCTCCCATACAACAAACGTGATTTTTATAGATAATTGTACGGAACCCTTCGTGCGCGAGTCCGACTCGCACTTGGCCGGTTTTTTATTTATGCGTGTCTTAATTACATATTTCCAATTAACAAATAAAAATAATTATACATGTAAAAAACCGGCCAAGTGCGAGTCGGACTCGTGCAAGAAGGGTTCCGTAAAAATGATCTATAAAAACGAGCAAAAAAATCACGTTTGTTGTATGGGAGCCCCCTTAAATATTTATTTTATTTTGCTTTTTAGTATTTGTTGTTATAGCGGCAACCAAAATACATCATCTGTGAAAATTTCAACTGTCTAGCTATCACGGTTCATGAGATACAGCCTGGTGACAGACGGACAGACGGACGGATAGACGGACCGACGGACGGACAGCGGAGCCTCAGTAATAGGGTCCCGTTTTTACCCTTTGGGTACGGAACCCTAAAAATGTTAAGGTCGATATTAACGTGGATATTAATTTATTTTTTCCAAAGATAAAAATACACTTATTCCAAAAGTCTATTAAAAAATGCGACGTAAAAATGTGTAACTTACAGATAACCGAACAAAAAACGGTTGATTCTCGCCGCATAAGTGTGTATATGGTTAGTTACATAGTACTACTTAGGACATGCAAAAAGTGTGGAAATAATAAATTAAAATTCTTACATCTTCGTGGTCCTGATGAATCATATTTATGTGACAGTTTTTTATTATTGTTGATTGCATCTGCTTTGAGTTTTCACAAGAATTTGTATCTTCCACCCGACATTTACGAAAACATTTATTAGTACCGAGCGCGCGCGCATTCCATTTCATGTCCGCGGCATAAGTGGCCAACAGGCATTTACCTTCCACCCGCTCAGGGATTCCCCGCGTAGGTTTGAATAACAGGCAGATATTTAGTAATACATTGGGCGTTTTCTAGCAACGGATCAAATTACATAGTTATACTTTTCGGAAAAAATGTCTTAGAATAACTTTTTAAATAATTTTATGAACTTATCAAGTAGATTAGTATACGTAGGTTCCGAAAATGGCCTAGTCGTATAACTGTGTATCTGACCGATACACTGGATTACGTAGGGAGTATCGATATAATGTATTTATACATTAATATTGAACTATCCGACAACGACCTACTAAGGATTAATTACCTGTATTTACACGATTACCCATATATGTTCCTAATTTTTGGGTTCCCGTAAGTTGCTTTACTGAAGATAAATTATTGAGGAAAAGTGGGTATCCTTGAAACACACCATGCACATTTCTTCTTCACGATTTCAAGAACCAGGCTTAAAATGTGATCAGCATAACGTAAACCAAGGAAATGGTCAAGTACAAAATTAAATGACACAGTATAAAACAGTAATAAATCTACAAACAACACACGAATAAGCACCTAAATCGCTCTCCCAACTAACTCTCTCTCTCTCTCTTAACTGTTTGGATAAGACTATTATTACAAACTTATAATAAAAAGGATATAACTGCTAAAATGCCACATATCTATTTTTACCATGATAGTCGAAAACGGAGCGCCGGTCAAATTGATTCCTCAAAAACGGGTTTTGCAAAGGCTCAAAACTACTAATTCAATTTTATAAGTGGGGTGCTCTGTAATAACTACCAGGTAATTTACTGAAACCTATGAAAACACCATAAAAACGAGCGGGTATTAATATAGTAAAAGAGGCGAATAGCGAAAGTGGTGCCATCAATTCTGGAGATACACACGATAACAGTTTCTTTTCCTCCTGTTATTGGTTCTGTGGGTGGGCAGTTTCACTTTAAATGGAGGAAAATTTTTTTTTAATAGGAAAATTGAATATGTCCTTACTCAAAATCAAATGCGCTATTGATATTGATAAAAAAGTGTCCCTAATTTTCCATACATTTTTTTGGGGTGTGTATTACAATACCGAAGTACGAAAGACCGAATGTATTAAAACATCGAATGGGTCAAAAGACCGACACGATTTTTTTCTGAAACCGTAAACTTTTCAGAATTTATTAAAACGGCATCATACAGAACCCATTAGGTTAGGTTAGATTTGTTTTATAACAATCTTAAAAAGTTAACGGTTTCAGAAAAAAATCGTGTCGGTCTTTTGACCCATTCGATGTTTTAATACATTCGGTCTTTCGTACTTCGGTATTGTAATACATACCCTTTTTTTGTGTCCGTTTCGTTACGAGTTGTACAAACTACATGAAAAAAAGTCACAAAAGTGACTCAAAAATAAGGATACTTTTTTCTTTATAAAAATGAATAGTGCTTGTGATTCTGAGTGAGAAAACATCAAAATTTCCTTGTTTAAAAAAGTTTTCAGCGCCATTTGAAGTGAAAATACTCGGATGAGACCGAGCGAGATTTTACGGTCAGCGCCCTTGTGTGAGTGCAAATTCTGCATATTGTTTGTGGTTTGGCTACTGAATTTATGCTGTGGAAGTGTGAAATCACTAATAAAGGAGGGAAGCGAAAGTCGTGTGTCGGGGTTGAAGCAGGTGCAAGGGTCGAGTTTTTTACTAGTGCCGAAGAAAGTCATTGTGTGTCGTTGGTAGAACAAATGAAAGTAATATTTTGCAGTATGCTATTCAATCAAACTAATAATTATTATCAACTATTATTTATTTTTAGTACCTATTAGAGTACTATTAGTTATTCTTTGCTATTAGTACAGTTGCTCAACAGAATCTATGACAAAAAGATGTTGGTCAGGAGCCCTGTAATGCAATTGGCTAGCATATTTGGCGCGTAAAGCCGGAAGATGCGGGTTCAAATTCGGTCCGGAGCATCCGAAAAACGTTTTCGTTAAAAATTAAAAGAAAAAAAAACTTTTTTAAAACAAGCTACTATTAAGCAGATGTTAATAAAACGAACTAAAAGGCTGAAAATAATTTAACTCTGATAAAAATAGACCTTGCCCTTTAATTCCGAGAGGAGGCCAGTGGGACGTATATAGGCTGGTATGATGAAAAATAGAACTTAAATCTTTGCGTTTTTATCACAGTCCCAATTTTTTCAATAAAGCGATAATGTTGAAAGTTCGAAGCGAGCGTATCTGTCATTAAATTACAAAACTTAAGGCGAGGTACCTCGTAGAAACGTAATTTTTAATTTCATTTTATTTAGTAACGGTAGTGATTAAACACGTGAAAAAAATATATGTTGCTTTTGAGACCTTTCTGTAAGTACGTCGGGCACTCGTTACATAATTGGACAAACTTCGCTCGATAGAAAAAAAATCCAAACATACCCCTTTTTTGTACCTTTAAACTCATTTCATTTCAATATTATACTACTTGATGTATTGAAAGTCACATCAAAATAAACGTCTGTAATGATGTAATGTCCGTCGGGTTTAATTTTGTTAATTTTGTAAAACATATAATATTTAACTCAATATTATCGAAATTCACGGCACGATTTACTGGCGCCCCGCTGCCAGCCCGCCGCTCAGTCCCTAGCGGAACGTGTTGGAGGTCGGACGCTTGCCAATTTTTGAAGCGCTCCACGTTACGACTAAATATCCTTGATATGGGTAGTAGTATCATCATTTATTTCTGTTATTTATCACTATTCAATGTAACCGCCACACACAAAAAAGAAACACCCATCCACGCAACTATACACAGTACACAGTGTACAAAGAAAAACAGTACGGGCACAGAGTAAAAATGTAACCAGTTATTCAACTTCATACTAGAGCGCCCGAATCACACCTATCATTTTCCTAAAGTTTATAATCTCAGTGACTTTTAGGTTATAAACTATATGGAAATGACAGGTGTCAGGATTTACTTCTTAACTGCCGACCACTATGTATACGCTCATTTTTTCATAAATCTCAAATTCGGTTTTTACAATATTAACTTAGACCGCTGACTACCGACACAGTGCCACTTTTAGCAATTGTTGTAGTGTGTGATAGCGTGAGAAGTATGGTGTCATATGGCTTACGAGGCTCCTGCGAGTGTATACATATTTTTGACCACTTGATCCGTGAAGAATGACCGACACCTAACGTTATTTGTATTTTAGCGCCATATATAGTTTAGTTTTGTATCTAACTGAAATTCTGGAACTGTACAAGCTGCGGACAAAGAAGTATCTACTTTGAAAACGTTTCATATTTTACATTTATAACACAAAAGTAATCTAAGTAATTGCACCTAAACATTTAAATTACAGCGTGATCTTGGTCTCGGTCGCAACTTACACTACTGTAAATTATATTACACTGTTGCTGGCAAGCGTGACCTCCGTCGGCGAGTTCACGGCGCGCGCGGCGATCGTAGCTTTTGCGCGGGCGGGGTGCGGGGTGTAAATTAACGTGGCGCGCTTCAAGAACCTCGCCTTAATGTAGGTATGACTCTTATAGCTAGGTCTCAAGCACTACCTACATCGGTTAGAAAAAAACTGGGAGTCAGGAGGCTATTTTCTAATATATAAAAATCTCGTGTCACGGTGTTTGTTATCGAACTCCCCCGAAACGGCTTGACACTTTATGACATTTTGTTACCTATGTTTGTTAGGTCTGAGAATAAGTCGTAGGCTATTTTTTATACCCCTATTCTTCGCAGACAGAGTCGCGGGCAACAATTAGTAATTAAACATGACAACTACCGGGACCGTGACCAGCACTCGGAATTCTACATTATCTATCTATCATGTATTTCTAAATTATCAACCTGCCAAGAACTACAAAGTAAACTGGGCGATATTACTACTAATTTATTTTTAATTATGCTACGATGCAGATTCCTCGTTGAATGCCAAAGTGATCTCCCGCAAACCCGATCTCGGCGTGCAGGTGCACCATTAAAATTTAATACAGATGTCGCGTGCGGAGCTTTTTTTCTTCACGACGCTCCATTATAATTAAAGAATATTATTTTGTCGTAAAACAGAGGAAGATCGCTCGCGACCGCCACGCGCCCGCGCCAACGGGACTTTGCGCCGCGATTTCTTAATCAAATATCAACCCCAAAGTGTTCGTAATTAATTGTGAAAGTCTAATTTTGTAATTGACTTACGACCCGCCCCGTTTAAGCAAGGGTGTTTTTGAAAAAAAATAGTGAATAGGTAGTGAAACCTAACTAATTATTTTTAACCCAAAAACATAAAATTATTATCAAAATTGTAACCACATTTTAATTTAAAAATACCACCAAATTATTCTAGAAGTAACCCAAAAAATTAAATTTATGAGATCTGCCCTCTGTACCACAAAAATTTACAAGTGCTAACATATCGACATAATTGTTACAGTTTTTGCAAGTCACGATGGCGAGCGGATTCTACTTGTTCTAAACACGTATCTGTGTACAGTCAAGGGCATAAATATATGTACGTTACCAAGACGTCAAAAAATATCTATACACCTCTGTGCCACTAATCATAAGGTTGGTGTTTACATGTATTTGACGCGATGGCTGTATAGATATTTATACCCTTGACTGTACACGTCAAAGTGTAAGTGAGTGCGAAATCGGGTATGGTTAGCATAAACAATAAAACTAAAGGGTATGTATAATACCGAAGTACGAAAGACCGAATGTATTAAAACATCGAATGGGTCAAAAGACCGACACGATTTTTTTCTGAAACCGTAAACTTCTCCGAATTTATTAAAACGGCATCATACAGAACCCATTAGGTTAGGTTAGGTTTGTTTTATAACAATCTTAAAAAGTTAACGGTTTCAAATCGTGGCGGTCTTTTGACCCATTCGATGTTTTAATACATTCGGTCTTTCGTACTTCGGTATCGTAATACATACCCAAAACTAAATGTGCAACAAGCTTATCATACAACACATAACTAACACACATTAAATTTTATATAAACGTTCAATAACTTTAAACCCTTCGTGAATTGTAAGAACTGAAATTTCTGAAACAAAAAAAGTGACAATTATGTAGAACTAGCTGACGCCCGCGGCTTCGACCCCGCTGAAGTAGATTAAAACGTGTTTTCCCGTGGGAATGAGGTAATTTTCACGTGGCAAAAAGTGCCTAAGTATGTCACTCTCCAGTCTTTCAACTATGTCCAAACAAAAAATCACGGCAATCCGTCGCTCAGTTTCGACGTGAAAGAAGGACATACAAACAAACGAACAAACACACTTTCACATATTTTATAATATTAGTATGGATTGTAACACTTAGTCTTGTAACTTTTTGTGGTATAGGGACGCAACTCTAACCTAACCTCAATATAGGATCTTAATGTTCACAATGCAACGAGCGTTAATTTACTCGGCGAGATTTGGTAATTATTTCATTTGGTAATTCGTTTAATTGGTTTGGTCTTTGAATTCTTAAATAGCTGGTACTCTTATAATTGCAGATTTTATTTGTTTTGAACTCATTTTGTTTTTTGGTGGTCATTATGGTTCTTCCCTTTTTACTCCCGTACAACACAATCGCATTATCAATGTAAGAGTTATCAACCTCTGAATGTGAGATAAGAACTGAAAAACAATTTCAAGAACTTTGATATAAGGAATAAAGAAAGCTTCGTGGTCTATATATACCAGAAATGGTTATTATTATGTGCAATTTTTTATATGAATATTTATTTTGTCTGAAACCTTTTTATTTCAGACATTTATAGATAATTTTATACTCTACAATTATATAGTACTTACCTATATTTAAATGTTATCAAAACCATTGCAAGCGAGATTTTTCCAAAAATCCGATTTTCGTTGAGATTGGAAACTTTCGAGACAGTTTTTAAAATGCCAATATTGAGATATATGTATACAACTTTCTAGGTTATTATGACTCATTTCACGATGGAATCCCTATATGGTGTGTTACGTAATTCATAAAAGTTAGAAAGAAGGTAGTATATTTTAAAACAAGAAAATAATTATGTTTTATAAATAATAATGTATTTTAGTTATTTACTATATTATATTTTTTAAGGTTTTTAGTTTTAGGTTAATTGTTCTTTTTAAATAAATTTAGAATTTTATTGTATATTGATATGTAATACCTATATTGTGAGTCCACACAATTACTTAGTATAATGAATGAATTATCTGTACATAATTCCTTATACTCCTAAATATTTGCTATCTAACTTTGGAGGAAAGGTTGGAAGTACTTATTATGTTTTATCTGTGTTGCAGAAGCGTAATCTGACTAACTGATATGATCGTGATGAAATTTGGTACTGAGATAGTTTTTAACCTTAAAAAACCGGCCAAGTGCGAGTCGGACTCGTGCACCGAGGGTTCCATACAAATTTATATGTATCTATGACATCCAGTCTTAGCAGACCCCTGCTCCTAAGCAAAATGTGCGCAGTGTGGGATCATTGTAGATTGGTTACTGATATAGACAGACAGACAAAAAATTTATGCTTTTCGCAATTTTTCCTTTATCTGTGCTATAAGGCCTTGCTTTGTACCAAATTTCAAGATTCTGAGTTCACGGGAAGTACCCTGTAGGTTTTGATTCTCTTGCGAGTGTCGAAAATGTGCGTTGGTTACTGATATAGACAGACAGACAAAAAAAATTATGCTTTTCGCAACTTCTCCTTTATCTGTGCTATAAGACCTAGCTTCGTACCAAATTTCAAGATTCTGAGTTCACGGGAAGTACCCTGTAGGTTTTGATTCCCTTGCGAGTTTTGAAAATATGCGGAAATTTGCGTCATAAACGGCTGTATCTTTTGATTGCGCTGGCTTAGATGTTTGATTTTTTCACAGCTCCAAGGGACAGTAGACTTGAGTATTTGATATAAATTTCAGCTTGATACCTCCACGCGTTCCTGAGAAAAAGGGTCTTGACAGACAGACGGACGGACACACGGGCGGACGGACAACAAAGTGATCCTATAAGGGTTCCGTTTTTTCCTTTTGAGGTACGGAACCCTAAAAAGACACAGCATACTTTTTATCCCGGAAAACTGTACAGCTCCCGCGAGCGCGTGAAAAGCGACTTCTTCTCGATGAACAATCTACAATGGACTACGATATTTTGATTTTGCTGCTCCACTACTAACGATGCAACACATTTACTCGTACGTCTTCGCGGTACATGCATAATGTTAACATGCAGAACTTGCCCTCTTCCTCTATCTAGTAGAGTCTACCAGACATACCCACAGCCCAAACTACATACGTCTACAACTAGATACAATACGTCGTACAGGGGCTAAATTCAGGAACGGGCCTTCACGGGTTTGGTAGTGGTAGTTCAATCGTTTGGGTTGGGTTTGGTTTGAACTGCTATTCAGGAACGCCAAAAATCACTGCTTTGCGAGAGGTTTGGGCCGAGTTTGGGATGAGCCTTATTTATTTATTTATTTAAAAAGCAAATTAACAGGAAAATAAGGCTCATCCTAAGCTCGACCCATTCCTATCCTCTCCCAAACGATTGAATTATCGCTCGCAAACCGTATTGGGCCGTTCCTGAATTTAGCCCCTGGCCCAACTATCATATACACACCACAAACTACTAACGCTAAAGATGCAATCAATTGAAATGAAATGAAATGAAAAAAAGTTTATTTCACACACAAAACAAAACACATAAAATTACAAAAGAAAAAAATATATATATATATAAAAAGAGATAAAAAAAAAAAAACATTAAATTGTGTGTGAAAAAGGTCCCGCCTCAGCATAAATGCGGACTCCTGAGGTGGAGCCAGCGCTGGTCTTCCGGCGGGACCCTTTTTTATCAGTCACAGAAACCCTGTCGTGCAACACGGCCTTAAGCGGTATGCTGAACGCAGCCGTTGCAACTGCAACGAGCAGCGCTATCTGGCGGCGAACAGAACAAACTCAGACATTTATAACCCAAAAGACCGTGCGCACGACATGGTCACTGTGACTGTAAGATTTACTAAATTATAAAAACTTGTAACATTAACAAGTCTTACAAGCGTTTATGGAAATGAAAATTATGAATAAGGGTGTTGCTGTATTACTCAAGCTGATAATTCAAGTCAAACAAATATTTCAAAAGTGCGATCGCCTCTATCGATTAGCTAACACACTTTATCAATTAAACTGCCGATGACCTTAGTTTCTAATGGCTGTTCGTGATCAATAGACTAACAGGGACATTGATTTAAATATGGACCGCGTAGCCGAGCGATTTCCCGCGCTGCGCGGGCGCCGCGGGCCCGACCCGCCTCCCATTGTGGCACCCACAATGCCTCGTACTTCACGCTAACGAGCGCTCCAAGCAAACCAGACACATTTGTAAAAATCCCAATAAGCGTACCATTTCGGCATATTGTTTTGACATATAATAAATATTTGCAAGATTACACAGCGCAGAGATTACGGGGCTGATTTTAAAATCGATCGCTTGTTTCCTTTTGGCCATTGTTTTGCGGAGGCGACCGGTAGGCATCCGGCCGCTAGGGCGCGCGGACTGTATTACACGCGGTTGCGTTCGGCAGCTCGGTTAACCAGCTGTTTTGACTAAATAATGAGATATCTTTATTTTAATGAAGTCGGAAACTGAATTAATATTTAAACATCAATATTTTCTCGGCTTAATAAACGCTATTGTCTGTTCTTTACTGTGAATATATGAGTAAATCAGTGCAGAGTTGCCGGCAGCGCCGTGCATTGCACGTCCGCAAATTGCAGGTTGCAACAGCAGTTAGCGCCTCGTAGGTGTCGGGATTGCCATAATTTGCGTCCCCGGCCTCCGCTGCAGGGGCTGTCGTCACGTGTTACCGTCTAAATACCTTTTATTATCGAGGAAACATACCGATTCTACAGCAATAAAACGAATGCTGTTACGCCCCGAATTATGATCGCCGAAGGTGTTGAAATATTTTTAAACATTTTGTAAATAATGCAATGTTTGTATGTAGATATGTAATGTGGTTTTAAAATTTTTCAAGTCCTATTTGACTCACTTCTAGCTATCGGATTGACGTGAAACTAGGTACGGATATAGACAGTGTATGTACAGTTAAAAAAAATACTTGCACTAAAAACCTTTTCACCCGACTGCCGAAGGCGGGTTATTAATTCATAAAGGTTTATTACCTGTTAATATAGAATTAAATAAGAATGTTTGTGCTCGAGTCTTGGATATTTAATATTTATTTAAGTAAGTAGTATTTGTTTAAGTATGTATTTATCTATATACATATGTTTACCCGTTGTCTAGTACCCATAGTACAAGATTTGCTTAGTTTGGGACTAAGTCAATTGGAGTCAATCGTCCAAGGATTTATTTATTTCATTTGTTTATTTACTATAGATAAACATGAGAATATTCTTTTTTTTGCTTGCATTATTTTCACACAAAATTCACTTGACATCTAACATCAATGTACCGGTGAGAGAATGTGGGAACTTTACTATCGCACATAATTTAGTGCTTTGGCGAAAGACACAACACAACATTAATTCAGGCGCTCATGGTGATCGTGTTGTCCGCGGTGTCACACTTCATGTCCCTTGTCCTGCCGATACCGACTGACTTTGAATAAGAATCGCCAGCTATAACATGAAACCTGGGAGTCAACGAGATTGGTGAAAGATATTGATGGGAACCGTCTAGAACGCACTACTTTTCGCAAGTATGCCATTGTATTACGCTGTCTCGTAGGTTAAAGCAAAAAGGAATAATTTAATACAAACTAGAATACGCATGCGCCAGTACATTATTCAACGATTAGGAATTTTAAGAAGACGGAGCTTTTGAAGGGAACAGATTAAATCTTATTCAATCAGAGAACGTGCTTTGGATGCGAATGTCTCCTGATTCTAAACAGATTAAAGTCAACTTTGAGGAGACCTCAATGGAAGGCCGATGTTTAAAACTCAAGTCCACAATATTGTCTAACGTATTTCTTAAAATGTTAGCGATGTTAGTATTTGTGAATGGTTCGTTCTTGCTTTATAATAAAGCAAAAGCGTGGACACATTTGTTGTGATATTACAAATATTATAAATTTTAACATGTTTTTGACGATCACATTCAATTGTATTCTGCGGATTAGAGCGAAATGTTTTACTAACGAGCCAGGAGGAATTCATAAAAATATGTCACTTTGAGGCTGTTCGGAGGAGGTGAGTTTCTTCACACATTAATAAGACGTTTTGACTTTGAGATTATGTGCGCGAGCCATAAATTGTGGAAACATCAATATTGTATGACGAGATTAATGCCCATGTTCGGTCGGCCATTAGGGCTGCATAATCCCATTGTGCTTTTTCTACAGCTTTGAGCTCGAGATTCAAAGCCGCCAATTTGACGTCAAAACGGAAGAAACGGTTCAAGAATGACGAATTTATTTACATTAAATTGTGTTCCATTTATATTTTACGTAGGTACTTTGCAAACGTGTATCGTAATTACTTGTGTTTACATACTTCTATTCACTGATTATTTTGTCAGAAGATTATTTGTACCGCCTCGAGCACAAAGCCAGGTCGAGTCATTCGTGTCAGTTGCTTCGATATTTCATTTCACGTATCGTTGGTTGTCAAAACGGCCTATTTAAGGTTGTGGTTGACAAGCGGGCTTTAGTCGGAAGGCCTCGGCTTAATGCTTGGCCATCCCTCATCTGCGAGGCCCATTCATGAGACGCATGAGGCGAGCGAGCGTCCGACGACACTCCGCTTAGATTTATGCCCTCATAATATGGCGGCTTCTGTAAATGGACGAGTTCTCACTACTCCTCGAGTCAATCCTTTGAATTTATTAGGTATTTGTATGGGAGATTTCTGAGTTTCCTTTAAATGTGCCGAGGTTATTGTTTGAAATAACATTTATTTTGGTTCGGTGGTTACATTATCATAAGTGTGATGACAGTGTTGTGATGTATAATCATAATTTTATGATCTTAATTTAATTCGTAATTTGTTTTCTGATTTTATTTAATTTCATATTTTTATTTATTGATTTCACATGAAATTGTTTCTAAAATAAATTATTTAGTTCATTCATTTTCCTAAGAATGAACAGCAAATGAGGTAACGCAACTATTAATTAGTAATTATCTTCGAAATTAAAAGCTCCCCCTCATGCACGCTCATTACAAACTAACTATGACTTTGAAATAAATAAAATGCTTCGTTCCTGAGAATTTTGCACATACCCGGGATAGTCTAAAATGGTTTAGCTTTTTATTAGTAAAAGTATTTTTAGAAACGGTTTCCAGAAATTAAAAACCACTATAATACAATCAAACTAATTTACATCTTTGTTATCATACTAATATTAACACATTCGCTGCCGAGACTTCTTCAGGTGCCACAAATACACATGTGCGTTCAAAAGACTGCAAAACTATGACAGCGAGCGGCACAAGACGAAAGTCTCGAAACCGCAAATATGCCTTGCCACCAGTAAATGCGTTAATCTATCTACGTAGAATAGAGAACAGACAGCTCCTCGTTCCATTGCCTGTTAGAAATCTGTACTTGGATTAAAAGACATATTATGTCGATGGCCAGTTTGCCAGTTTCAAATGAAAATATTCCGAAACTTATGTCAACGAATGTCAGCATAGTAAATTCTGTCAGAGCTAATATACAACATCGTTATTTGTAGGCCTATTCCAAAATCGAAATTAACTATTACTCCGATGGAGATAGCTTGGTAATTTAATTAAATATGAAAGTCCGGTTATGATTTCCATCCGTGGCATGGGACAGGGCGAGCGTGGTTAATAGATTTCTCGGTCCTAAATTATATTGGTAGAGCGAGGCTGTCATTGATTCTTTTATCACTTGGTGAAATACGGCACACGTAACGTTTTATTAAGTCATAAGTTTAGGCGGAACCAAACGCGGCATTCGTAACTTCGTGAGGAATTCTCACTGGATATCTAATTATAAATTCAATGCCAACTAATGTAATTATTAAATTTCCCGACTATCTGTATTTTATTTCATAACTACCACATTATCGTAGCTATTGAATCAGTAACGGTATAGCGTTTAGATCCTTGATAACACCATATCTGTCAAGTATGCAGTGACCGGGAGCCTATGTGAAATTTATGGAGATTTATTACTAGACAATCGTCATGGTTTTAGGTTTCTTCGATTTTATCTTCTAATCATTATAAGTTGTCGAGTGTTTACTACGATATCACTAAGTATAAACTCGGCTGGGACCTCTCGACAGGCATCAGACACCATAAACGGAGATTGCGAACTCTAAAATATTTATCTTTTCGCGGAAATAAAACCATTGAATGTTACTGATAAATGTTGCTTCGCGTAAACAAATAGCTCTTAGTTCTTTACAAATTACTGAATGTCGCAGAGAATAACTTCACATATAAGGTAAAATGTAAACAGGCTTCACGTAATGAATATTAATAGGATATTCTTAGTTTGTCGCGTAAAACGTTGGTTTTACTAAAAGGTGAACCCTACTTTTAACGCCTTCTATCTCTGACTTTTTTTGTTAACTATTGTTAAACTATTGTTTATGGGAATTTAAGATAATTGTGGCCTGATGGTTGTTTGTCTGAATGAGTACGAGTATAAGATTTCACAGTCAATTTGTTTTGTAATTCAATTTGAAATCATTTAATTTCGGCTTTATTCAAAGATCTCAAACCTTAAGGGTGTTTTTACACCGTCCGACCAATCATTAAACTACTTCCAGACGCCAATGCCTACGGTTTGCATTAAAACGCACTTCGGGCGAACAAATGCAATCTGTTCTTTCTTTTGGCAAATTAAACGGAAAGATTGAAAAGGCTATGGAATCTGTGCGATATGCCCGCGGCTGCCAGCGGCGTGACGAGCTGAAGGTTTATTTAATCAAAGCGGTACATGCTAGGGATGCTACGAATATTCGCAATTTACAGGTTTTTATTATATCATAGTGGTAAAAAATTCGCTTTGAAAAATAAAAATAACCAAAAAAAATATTATCATACAAACTTAATGTATTGTGATTTAGTGCAAATAACTTGCAACAATTTTGGAGATTTTATTTCAAGGAATATAAACTATCAATTAACCTCAAATGAAAAAAAAAAACGATTGTTTATGGGAATCTCTCATTCGTATTCGTAAATTTCAGAAGGATAATATTATTTTAGATATTTACACCACTAGCATATGCAAACCCTGAGGGTGCACTACGGAACCCATTTCTACCGTCTCAATCACAACTACCTCTGCAATTGCATATTGTCCTCGGGTTAGAGAATTTAATGAAATTTCTTCACGGCTATCGTCGGATTATTAAGTACATTGTCTGTTCAGATTCAGTAGTTGTTTATCTGTTGGTGCTGCGTATCAGCCCAAGTGAGTTTACATTTGCATATTTTTAAAAGGGTCCATCTGGGTTACCTTGCTTTTTACAAATAATGTTCACAAAGGATGAAGATTTAGTGATAGTACTGATAGTACAGAGAAGTTACCAGCATATATTAAGTCAGAAATTGGTGAAACTTGCTAATATGTGCAAGTAGCTGGTATACCCAGTCAAACTTGACAAAACCATGCAAGCTACTTGCACAAAAGTATGCAAGTTACAAACATGTGTGGTCCCTGCACTATAAGACATTTTTGGTTTTGTAGATACCGTAAAGTATTTGGGAATTGTCGCGATCACTCTGGTTCAATACAAAGACAGAGACGAAATAAAAAAGAATTTGTGCTTCCAGAATACTCTCATGATAAACAATCTACCGTAAGGTCAGGTTAGACCCTATAGGTAGGGTAACTTTGGTTATTACGATTGATTCGGTCCGTGTTTTAGTGGTAGAGTAGTGGAGTATTAGAGTAGAGGAGTGCATTACACTACAAGACAATTTTGTTTTTCTAGATACCGTAAGTATTTTCAAATAGACGAGATCTCTCTGGTTCAATACAAAAAAACTGAGAGAAAGTAAAAAAAATATATTGTGCTGGCAGAGTACGCGCCTAGTAAATAAACTATCGTAAGGTCGGGTTACTTTGACCCTGAAGGGTAACTTTGGTTATTGGTTTTAATTCGTTCCGGGTTGTATTAGTTATTGCACTGAAATTATAGCACACCAGCCTTCCGTCCGCAGCTTCGCCCGCGATAAAATTAATTTTCCCGTAGGAAAAGGTATTTTCCCGCGGTATAAAGTAGCCTATGTCACTCTGTGGTAATGTAGCTTTCTAACGGCAAAAGAATTTTTGTAATCGGCCCGGTAGTTTCGGAGCCTATTCAATGCAAACAAAAAAACAAACATACAAACAAACAATCAAATCTTTCCTCTTTATAATATTAGTATAGATTACTATATTATTGATTTAGCTAACCGTCCACGTTTTTTATGATTATTATTAGACCGTTCTATTATGTTGTTTTCATGTGGGTGAAAGTTGCCCTCCTTTGGGGCAAAGTACCTCGACCATACGGTATCTGGCTTACATATTTTCTGATTCTCCAAAATCAATGACTAGTGCTTGTAACTACTTCATCATCATCATCATCATCTCAGCCTATATATGTCTCACTGCAGGACAAAGGCCTCTCAGAATGAGAGGGCTTGGGACGTAGTTCCCACACGGGCCTATTGCGGATTGGGAACTTCACACAAACCATTGAAATTCTTCTTAGGATTTTTTATGTTTTCCTTGACCGTACAATATGACAAACCACTACCTAGGCCACCACGGCTTTTTTTGTACTTACTATACTTTTAATCCTGTAGGACTTTCTTTCGGATAAATCTGTACCGCAGGTATCAAATTGCAAATGCGCACTAACGCCTAAGGAGTAGCAGATTCAAATTTTATCCATTGTTCTTTTTCACAGCGGCTTTGAAGCCTTTCGATGGATTCGCTCGGAGGGTAGTATACTCGTATGTATAAAATTTGTATAACAAATGAGGGGCGTGGCGGGAATCCGTCACAGTGGCGGTCGCCGCGTGGGGCGCTAGATGGGTGGCCTTTGCAGCTTCTTCGACATCTTACGTACTTAAGTACCTACCTAACTTATTGGAAAAATCGGCAATAGCAACAGAAGATGTCACCATACAATTGGGCGTTTAGAAACTTTGTTATCGTTAATTTCTAAGTGTCCTTAGCCGGAAAAAAGATGATTGAAACAATTTAAATCTAAACCATATCTAAGACAGCGGGAAACAACAAATATCTTGGATCCACTCAGTTATTTTTTAAGACTAGGTACCTTAGATAAGATAATGTGCACTATAATAGTGCATATCATTTAAGGCTACACTTTTGTATTTCTTTTAAACAATTATATTTTTTTTAGAAATCCGCAATCATAAGTAGGTTTGTATACTGACCTTATTTTTTCTAAACTATTGATTAACACGTGCGATTATTAAAAGTACCTGGTGGAAGTGATTTAAAGCACTCGTTTAAAGAGATATTTAATTATTTTCAGTTTCGTAGCCTAATATTTTAAATGAAAGGTAAATACAAAATTTGAATATCAAACAAAATCAGCGATCTCGACTGTTATCGGGCACTACCGAGGATATCTCTAATAACAGATATTTCGCTAAACGGAGATCTCGCTCAGCCGAGAAACCAGCCACCTTAGCCGTCGAACCGTGGTATTAAGCTATTACTTATCCCGTCTTAACTTGGTTGTTTTAACCAACTAAGTTTGGAAAAGAGTTAAGAGTGTTATGTAGTCTTGATACTTGTGGATTAATGTGATAATATATTATATTTCGATAATTTACTGCCTTTTTTTTTCCTATTCCTGCGTAACATATTAAAGTACTGGGAGCGTACGAAACAAAAATTGGTAATAATTTTATACATATACGACTCTGTCACGAAGTTATGTATGACTCCTTAAAGCGCCTTTTCAACCAGTCGCACCTTCAGAAAAGACTGACCCAATTCGAGTTATTCTCATTTTAAAACTAAACATATTTTTCTTTTTACACTAAGTTTATTTTTGAGATGAGAATATTTCGAATTGTGTCAGTCTCGTTCTGAAGGTGCGCAGTGATGCCATCGTTTGTCTTAGTCCTCTTTCTCATTCGGTCCCCCAATCCCCCGACAAATTACATCCACAGATTATAATAATATTATATTAACTCACGCGCTCTGGTATTCTGCGCGTCTAGTCTAACGCGGTAGACCGCTGCAACGATAGATATCTCCAGGTTTTCAGAGATTGGGCCATACCATTCTTTCAGACTACGCCCTTAGAGTTTTTATTTCGTTAAGTACCTGTACCTAAGTATTTAAAATTTATTTAGTTATCTGATTCAATAAAAAATTTCGATGTCTCCTGGGCAAATTTCTATCAAAATCTTTTACGACCAGATTTAACCATAAGTTGTCTTAAACGCTTGATTCAGATATGCAAATTTGTTGGTTTTATCCAAGTAAAACAGCAGATATTAATTCGGTATCGGAAATCTGAGCGATGATCTCAAACAAAATGGATACATCATTGGCTATTCAAATAACCGCGGGCATGCTTGTGTTTAAAAACGTCGAATTTTGTTTGTTAACATTCTTTTTTTTTATTTGGTACACACGAAAACAACTTTCTTTTGCTATTTGGTTAATTGGTGTGGACAATTCGCTGAATAACTCATTGGTTCAAACAATTAATTATAAAGAAAATGGTTTTTACTTTTAGAAATTGAGTTAATTTATTTAAAGTTAACTCAAATTTTGGACTCGGAATGGCTGGAATTTCCCTGAGACAGAAAATGTTAAACAGTTTGCTTTACAAATGACAAATTACGAAAACTTTGGATCGTTGATAATCAGCAATGGTTTAATTTTTAAGAACCACGTTTTACAATTCAATGAATCGAACCAACGCACTGACAAGGGGAAAAATACACGTCTTCATATTTTGAAAGCGTTTAAATATAATTTGGTGCAAAACCAACACCGTATAAGATTTATGAAAGTAACCGATATCCAGAATTAAACCATCAATTTTAAAAAAATTAACACCTGATCGTGGGAATTCGGACACGCTAATAATATGCACTTTCCTGGATGGTTTACGTTGTACTGATTCAGACAAGTATGCCGAGTTTATTTTGACATAAGTATCATAAAGGAAATAACCAACAAAGCGGAAATGTCTTATAGTTCATTTGCTTACAAAAAACCACCAAATCTCTGTGGCGTTTGCTGCACTCTGATTGGCCGGCCCAAGTTCAAGTACGACACTAAAATTGGGCAAGAAGATATTATAATCGCTTGTGTTAGAAAATATTTGTTATGATCTGGCTATAAGGCGCCTTTCTTTTGTTCCAGAAGGGTATCTTGAAAAGCTAGCCTACACTAGCTACAGTGTAAGTGATAGATAAGATAATTTTCTTAATTCCTATTTAAAGTAAATTACATTGACGTAAAATAACTACCTATAAGTACTTACGTTATATACTTATTTAAACTTCTACTTCTTCTAGAGGTCTAGCAAACAAAAAACAAAAAAAAACTCTCATTATCTTACAAATAAATACAATAGTTTTATTTAAAACAACAGCCGCACCAAAAAACGATTTTTTTAACCAATTAATAAAAATGGTTCTCAAGCGTTAACTCTTTGGTAATAAATTGTCACGGTACATCAAAAGTTACGACTGTCCTACTGATACAGAAGGAGTTGACCTTCATAACGATAGCAATTTTGAATGCACCATTTTTCATCACATTCCTACTTTCAGATACGATATTATAACATATTTGGACCACCCCGAATTCATATTTGAATTTGTGTGTAATAATATAAGTGAGATTTGAATTAATAAGGCATTACCGTCAATTAGGCATTTAACATCTATAAAAATGTCACAGTGATTTGATTTCATATTGCACTTTAATTAAATGATTGACCCGTAATGATTGAACAAAATTTTTGAGAAAAAACGACTTAAATAATTTTTGGATTCTTGTGGTGTATTTCTTCAGAGAATACTGTTTTTCATAAATTGTATACCTAGTATTGGTATGATCCATTTGCAAAATCAATAACGCCTGTTAAAATTTTATTACCTTTCCTGGTTAGATTTATGGTGTTCAATTACTTTGAAGGATTTAATTTAAGTTATTTAATTTATTATTTAAGAGCAAATTGTATATAATGAATTAAAATCAGGATATGACAGGACTTCTCTTTACCGATAAATTTCATATCTATCTATCTTAAAATTAGTGTCATCCTAATGTATGAACGAAGGTCAATAATTAACCTGAAAAAATTATTGCTTTTCTGGATTTGAGACAAGATGCTTAAATATTTTTGGAAACATTGAATTATCCTTGTAAATATAATGGTATTAAACATTCGACTCTATTAAAACTAAAAAAAAAAGAGTTTACCCTTTTGACTTGCTTATTATAAAATAATTAAATCACCGCTAGAGTATTACCAGGTAAAGATATCCTAGCTCGAGGACAAAAGCAATATTTCAGCAGTCTCGGACGTGCGTCCAAATGAATGTTTTAGTGAAATAACCTCATTTAAACAGCCTTAATAGCTTGGAACACCATAACGTGGCCGCCGTCCATCTCTAATGACCGTCTTTAAACAATGAGTTATGGTAAACGGCATTTTATATTTCATTAGAGCAATAATTAAGTCGTTAATGCGTTTTCACTGTTTCCAAGAGTGCGCCGTACAGCGAGAGACGTTTGAACCTTTGACTTCGTACGCCGGTTTTACGATTATGGGCTATTAATTGGATCCAAATTTGCGTCACGCTGCTGGACTCACCGCGGATCGTGGAGAGATGATAGTGACAGACGTTATTAATTTACCTATTAAAACGACCTTTCATCACAATTACCAAGGTAATAAAGCCACATTAAAAGCTTTCTAATTCAATTTTGAGAACACACACGAGTCGACGGGTGTTGAAGAAAAGGAAGATGTTTACTTTATGGTTCCCACACAATGGGTAGGGGCCCACTAAAAAGCTAATATGTCAATATGGGGACATAATGTTGCACAACAATGTGCCATTCCGTGCGCACTGTCACGCGTGTAACCTTATTAAATAGAGTAGCCCGTGGAGGATAGATCGGTGGCGTGCTGCCATTCATGATATAATGTCTTAATGCTTCTTTATTGTCATTTTAAGATATTGACCTTATTTTGTAATGCTAGCTCTACTAAGCCTCTTCACAAGATTTTGAAACAGATTTTTTTACCTTTACGTCATTTAGGTAGAGTGTAGGGGGAAAATCGTACGTCACAACTTCTGAACCGAGTGTAATGTTTTTTTTCTCAAACATGCTTTGAAATGTATGCGTTAATGTCACGAAATGAAGCCATGAAGTTTGTTGTTTATGGCTCCCTACATTACTTCTTGGCCTAGGCCATAAAAGTAAGTATGAAAAACCATTATTGTCCGCTGCTGTAACTTTTTAAATTTGCTTACTAACACTAAACTGACAAAGGAAAAATTACATACAGCCAACTTACGACATTAAAAAAATCTATCTTCTTTTATTTCTATAAAACCGCCTAAACTACTGGTGATGGATGGATGGATGTATGTATGGATGTATGGATGGATGTATGGATGTATGGATGTACGGATGGATGTATGGATGTATGGATGGATGTATGGATGGATGGATGTATGGATGGATGGATGTATGGATGGATGTATGGATATATGGATGGATGTATGGATGGATGTATGGATGGATGTATAGATGTATGGATGGATGTATGTATGGATGGATGGATGGATGGATGGATGAATGGATGGATGGATGTATGGATGGATGGATGTATGGATGGATGTATGTATGGATGGATGGATGTATGGATTGATGGATGTATGGATGGATGGATGTATGGATGGATGTATGGATGGATGGATGGATGTATGGATAGATGGATGGATGTATGGATGGATGTATGGGTGGATGTATGGATGGATGTATGGATGGATGTATGGATGGATGTATGGATGGATGTATGGATGGATGGATGTATGGATGGATGTAGGTATGTATGGATGGATGTATGGGTGGATGTATGGATGGATGTATGGATGGATGTCTGGATGGATGGATGGATGGATGGACGGATGGATGGATGGTTGGATGGATGATGATGATGATGATGATGATGATGATGATGATGATGATGATGATGATGATGCATGTTTGAGAAAAGCTCTATACAATCCTCGGCCGGAAGAGAGATTGCTGGACTCGTTTTATCCGGCCTCGTCTACGACTCGGCCGTATACCCCAAATCTCGTCCATCAATCCCTTACTTCACGGCCTCTGCAGTAATGTACTATTACCTCACAAAATCGATATTGGCCCTTAGTCAGCAAAATATTGTTCTTAAATTTGCAACACATACATTTTATAGAAAAGGTAACATCCTGTCAATGAACATCCGGAAAGGTGCTAACGCAAATAAAAGTCCCGGCATAATTCGTCATATTATTCATAAATAAAATCAGTGCAAGATCAGCAGATGCGAAAGGATTGCACACATGTTGGCAAGGTGCGTTCATCGCGGCGCAGACTATGGCTTGCGCCAAAGACCACTTCACTCAGCAAACAATCGTCAATAATATTAGGTTTTACATCTGGTAGGTTACGCATTCTCTGACCCTTATTTTCAGCAGTCAATAATAAGAGACTGACCAGTTTTAATCAATATCTAAAATTCGTTTTCCATGTACCGAACATTAAGATATTAACTTGATTAGCGGTCGTTTGTTCGCAATAAACTTGATTATTGCTGCGACATTTGCACCGGAATTAGCTCACCGTCGAGACCCATCCCACGACGCGTGGCGCGGTGCCTTTTAAAACAAGCCTCTTGTTCCAGTTTAGTAATTAAAGTTACAACTTTATCGATCAAAGACCTGACCAATGCAGAGACCACCGGGCTGCGCGGATTGCAGTGCGCGTTTTATAAATATTAGCTGCGCTTCGGCGAGGTAATGGAACTGTCAGTCGATCGCTTCTTGTCTATAATCCACCGAATGAGTTCATTACGAGTGCACTGCCCACTTATATGCAGATCCGAACTACTGCGCGTCTGACAAATACGGATAATAGTTCATTAATTTTACGAGTTAACGAAGATTGTGGACGGTTGCTGCTTCATTAAAAGAAGGCGACGAGTTTAAGAGAATGCGGATTTCTTCGTATTCGTTTGCCGATGTAGATAAATACAGAACGTCTTTTTTATTTGGTGTTAATGTGGACCTTCTTGATAAGCATTTTTGCTCTCAAGGAATTTAAATTATGAATCTTGATTTAGGATAATGAAGTTAAGTACGACAATGTTGATAAATTGTTTGACTCGCTGAAAGATTCAAAGACTGAAGGATTTCAGATTTTATAGCTAACAAAGAGATTTTGGTCCATTGTAAGTTTTGCTGTAAAATATACAGGTTACAATGGCTGTAATTATTGGTTATGGTTCCGTTTGCTGCCTCATAAGTCTTTGTGTGTTCGATGTCTCTATTTTGCGATTCTCTAAGGTGTGGGCTGGCTAAATGTTATTTGACGACGGCATTGTGAGCTCGCCCGTGGTGCCTTTGTGCTTGACATTGTGCGTAGATGTATCACTCCCACAATTTTGTTTATTATTTTGCGAATTCACTTGCAAGAGACGTGGATTGCAAAAATGATGGATGACTCTAACGTTCGTATTTGGATTTGATGTGAATACATGTGAACCTATGCAGTAATATGACCCTTGGGAAATAAGAAGATTTTATAATATAGATCACAAAATAGGAAAAAAATATCGTTTTGCTTAGTCACTATAATAAATACGGCTGGCAAATATTGATTTTATTTTTATTTATTTATTTGGTACAGTGTTATATTAAATTTCAGGATTCGTGATCGTCATTAGATACCTAGCTAAAATATTTTATCACGTAAAAATTAACATACAGTTAAAACGCCATCCACTTCTACAATATATCGCGCAAATGTACCGCTATTAATGTTGTTATAGATAGTATAGAATATATCTGAATGTGATATTAAATGCAGTTAAATTTTCATGGTGCCAGTTTTTACCTTTGCTGACAATGAACAAAATAAATGCAGGTAGATAGGTACGAGTAAGTCAAAAGGAATCAATGGAGCGAAAATGTACTTTGAATAGCTTCTTGGAGGCGACACGTAGTCTATTAAAATCACATTTAGCGCCTCCTTCAATGGAGATGATTGAGAGCCACTAAACAATACTCGCTCCCACAGCATCAATGGCATGGCCCACATTCCTTGAGTAATCTTTTTAAAGGACAATGCCGGGACAATGGCGAGCCCTTCACTATTGAAGACCGTGTAAAATACTGGCTTGGTGCTACATTAATGTAACATTACAGAATTCAGGGACGGCCGTACCGCCCAGAGCGCAAGTGCCAACGTAGCCCAATCCAGTTATTACAAATCACTACGTAAAGCAAACCTTAAGGTCCTTAAATTAAGTAACATTTTCGTACAGGAAGGAGTAATCGTGACTTAGTTTGTTGTAGGCATTTCTATTGGCTACGGTCTTGTTGTTTGAGCGAATACAATATAAGTTGTCCTCTGTTTCATTTTCACTCGAAGGACCGTAATAAATTCCCAACAGTGCATTCTGTACCACCTTATGGTTTACACTTGTTAGTTGCATAAGGTAATGTCAGTGATTTGAAAAGAATAGAGGAGATGGCGCCAACTTGGCTTTCTCATTTTATTATTTGTTTATTGTTTCCCCACGACATTTTTCTTCACCGTTAAGTTTGTGTCAATATAATTTCGCGCATGAATTCTGAAAAACTCAACGGTGCGAGCCGGGATTTGAACCCACGATCATCAGCTTGAGGGTCGTAGGTGTTTAAGAATTAAAATTTTATTGACATGGGTATTTAAGTAAAATTCTTAAAAAGTATCTTCTTGAATGTATGTGTAACTTAAGATTTTTTTCTCATTTGAAACGTCAGTTTGTTTACACGGATACATTACCATTAAAGAAAAGAAAAAAAAGTGGATTTGGCACACCGTACATTATGTAACCAAACAATAAAAAATAAAACAATTAGGAGGTGAATATTAAAAAAGTGCATTATATTATTTCCAAAGTACAAAAATGAGCAAATAAGGGCCACACCTTAGCATGATGCTATGGCAAGCCAGAACGCAAATTAACTTACATGCTGAGAGGACCATTTGGTTATTTATCTGAAGTTTGTTTTTACCTTACATGTATACTACATGTACCTATTTGAAACAAGAAGTAATGCATACGTACCATTTTTCGTACCATGTAGTATACATGTAAGGTAAAAACAAACTTCAGATAAATAACCAAATGGTCCTTTCAGTAGTATACCAACTGCCGCCTGCAAGCAAAAACTTATTTTTACCAAGAATTTTGAAACAAGAAGTAATACGTACGTACCATTTTTCGTACCATACTTAATGTTCCAAAAGTGAATTTGTATTCTCTGCAGTCTACATGGTCAATAATTACATGGAGACATATGAACAAAAATACACTAAGTAACTACACCATAATAAATAAGGCTCAGTACTTATTAACTTTTTTACAAATAAATACTTCAATTACCATCCTTATATAAATTTAACCAAAAAAGTAAGTAGATACCTACAATCAAATATAACATTAACATTCAATGGCACGCGTACCACGTCCATACTCAGGGTCTTATTTTTTGAGAGGGCACTCCAGGTATGGACAGGAAAAAACATAATAATAAATCTTCCTAGGGGAGTGAGGGGTCCCAATCCATTTTTTTGGCCAAGTTGCGCCCATAAAATGCGGCGCTGGGTCCCAGAGCGCTCATTCATTAGATCGCTCGTCGAACTATCGAAGCTCCTACAAGCCCCATACCTGTTTGAGTATAGCATAAGCAGTACCCGCCTATCGGTCGAAAGGATAGCACGTCACCTCAAAATGGTTCACGAAATTCAACAAAGCAATGTTTCGGATTACGGAGTCTATTCATCATGCATCAAGAGTGATGCGCCAAGGATGATTCGCATCGCACCAGCCCCGGAGATGAAATATTCGAACGCACATTCGAATATGGATCAGAAAAAATACATCTATAAAAGCAACCCTTACACTGGCGCTCAAGCTTCGTCTATCGCTAGAAGAAATGCGAGGGAGAGAAACCGTGTGAAACAAGTGAACGATGGATTTAATGCATTGCGGAAGAGACTCCCGGTGGCCGTCATCGCTGCGTTGTCAGTAGGGCCGCGCCGCGGCTCTGGGAAAAAATTAAGCAAAGTGGATACCCTTAAAATGGTAGTAGAATATATCAAGCATTTACAGCAACTACTTGACGAAAGTGATGCCGCTTTGGGAATCAAAAAAGATATGCAAACGTCGGCTATGATTTCTATACCTTTTGAAATGGACGAGGGAATTTTTGCCGGTCGGAGTTCACCTTATTCGGAGTCAGTGCCATCACCAGCTGCTTCAGAATGCTCTTCGGGTGTGTCGTCATCGTATTCTTCGGGTAACGGTTACGTCCCAAATTACCAAAATACGACGGAACAGCTGAGTCCCATAGAAGAAGACGACCTCCTCGACGCAATTACCTGGTGGCAACAAAAGTAAAGTTAAATTGACAATTTTAGTGGTTCTAGTCATAAAAATAAGTAATATGTGAATAGTAATTTATTATTCTGTAAATAGTAAGGCTGTGAATCTGTTGTTCGTAAATTTAATTACGTTAGTGGCTATAATTGTAACCTCCAAGACTGATGTGTTTGCCGTCCTGTATTTTAGGTATAATAATTTATGACATTTTGAAAATAAAATGAATTATTACATTAAATTGCTGGATTTTTTTCTTATTTCCGTGTACGTTTAAACATCTACTGCAATTGATAAATTCAACCTTTCGTTTAATGCTCTATTCAAATTAAAGAAAGTGAATAATGTTATTCCAGTTGAATGAATAATAAATTAGTGCGATGAAGAACTAAAACAAAGCAGCTTGCTGAAACAAAGTCAGTTTATGATCTTTATACCATTACGTTTATCTTAATGATAATTAAGTAAAAGCAATAAACTGAAAGTTCGATTCAAGACCCGCATATATTAAGTATATTCTCTTTCGCATTGTATTTTATCTTAAATCCATAAACCTAAATTAGAGGATGTTCCGTCGAGGACATTGTGCAAAGTTATACGAATGCGTATCTCTGCAATTGAAGAAAAAAACAGTACGGGTCCACATCGGCTTGATTAAGTCGTCGATGCGCAGGCGACGCTGCGGCACATTGTTATACAAGATTAATAGTGTTCACGGCGATAAGGAGGTGGGAGCTAAATGCATTTACATGTGCGAATAAAAGGGCTGATAAAAGGGGCAAGCAGGAGTGTTGAATTAACTCAAACGTTTGCGGCTGCGACGCAGTGTTGCTGTGCTGTCATTAAATTTGTAAGATTTTTGCGATTGGTCTAATTTCAGACGGCAAAACGACAGGAATAATGTGAAATTAGAAACAGCAAAATTTATACAAAATTGAATTAGTTAAAAGTTTCAAACAATTTGGTTTTATTATTTGCACACAAGTAAGGATAATGACATGAATATAAAAATAATGTGTTTTATTAGTGTAAAAACAAAAACATACATTTAGATTAAGTTAGATACATAACTATTACCTCTCACGGGACTTATCAAGTTATCACGCAAATAAAATTTAATAGTTATACCGCGATGTTAGATACAGTCGAAAAAACTGAATCACGTGCCATTGTAGAATCTTTTCGCTGCAAAAATGTCAATTTGGCATACCGTATATGACTACATACAGGTTTTGTACCATAAATATCGTGTGCTAGAATCTGAACTTATTAAAAAATATTTTACTTTTGCAATTTGTATCGACATTCGATATTCAATACGAATTTGCGTGTTCGCTTATCGTTCACCAAGATTAGTTCAAAAGCGTTTTATTAAACCCAAATGTTTCCGTTTGCCAAAAAAATACATTAAAGTATCGCAAAAGAATGATTTTGGTGAATTCCGGAAACCATTACACCGCATCAGATTTGGCTTTGTGCTGTTAATCTTATTATTGAGCACGTGAGCTTTGTGCCGATCGTGCTTTTTGCAGAAAGTAAACGATGAGTTTAAGCGTAAAATGGTATAAAACCAATTCATACACGATTAAGATTGTGTCGTTAATTAAATATTTTGAAACTCTTAAATGATGTAAATTTTAATGGTTCCTCACATGTTTACTTGATAGGTATAGCTATTAAATACTATACCGTTACTACGTTGTTCATGGTAAAAAAAATGAGCTGACAGTATCTGTACAAAAATATCACTTATACCTACTTCTAAACTTTACTATTTGTCTAGAATTCTAAATAATTATTAGCAATATTGTTACCAATATTGTTACGTGTCAATTGCTATCCAATCAGGTTCGCGGGTTAGGGACTTTGAAGTAAAAGTTACATTTTTTTTTGCTGTGGTAAATATTTAATTCAACTCTGCGAAATTTGGCACGCTTAATTTCCGTTGTCAATTTGTAAGAGTGGACTTTTGTACAAGACTTAATGCCTTAGTTATTTGCGTAAACGAACAAAGAAGAATTAAAATTCTTATCAGAAATAATCGGACTTTTCGTTTTTGCACAGATCGTATCTGTTTCCATTATCGGTTTGTCTGTAGACTATTGTTTGTAGATTTCGCTCAACTTGCCGCTTAATCTGTTGTAATGCGATTGTTGATGCTAAATTTCTACCTTCGAAAGGGTCTTTCAATGGACTCATTCATTTGTAAAGCTTTGATTAATCTTTTGCTTTCACTCTTTTGTTTAGTTGATCTGGCAGAGGTAGTAATTGATTTTTTTTTCGATCATTGTGTCGATCAGGCGTTTTGTTTGTAATTAATTACAGTTTGAACGAGCGATTAAAATTACAATTTTAAATTAATTGTTATCATTAATTTTGCTTAATTCCTTTTTGACGCATATATTTGTAAGAAGGTAATTATAATTTATGTAATTTCCTGAAGCTACCTAATTTTGGTCTATATTGACTGCCTCAAAATTAAATCTGTCTGTTATAATTTTCATTTATCTAAAGTGTTTTATTTCTAATACGAGTAAAGTGTATTTACGTGTGTTTTAAGTAACGTACATAATCTACTGCATTTTATGTAAAGAGACCAATAAATAAATAAATCCTGAAACCTTAAATCCATATTATTCAATTCATATAAAATTAGAAACAAGAAGTTCATGAATAACAGGTCCGGTGTAATTTTCTCCTTTATTATGTAAAGAAATAATTAAACCGCCGTATGAAATAAGACCTTCGCTTATGCAAATGGTTTATAGCCCCTTACAGCGGAAAAGGACCGCGGATCATCTACGTCACTACCAACATAAAGATTTATAATACACGCGCGTTCAAAGTGGATGATACTGGAAGAGAACATTTTTGATTGATTTTCTTTATATTATCATCCTACTAATATTATTATACTTAAATGCAAAATTATGTGCGTGCGTGCGTTAGATGGCTGAACGTCTGGAATAACACAAGCTTCTTTTTATCCGAATATTTCCACGCTGTTTCTGTGAAATCTCAAAATTTTAACTAAGTCTGAGGACGTGACGTTTTGCACTCATTTTGCTCGTAGGTGAATTTTCAGCGTTAGTGCGACGTTTTTTTTCTTATTATCATCTCAGCAAATATTATTAAAAAGGATGATGCTTACATCCCATTCATCCATTACATCATATTCACCCTCATCAAAACGTAAATGAAGATCATACTTGAGTAACTTTAGTCTAGCCATGATAGCTACATGGCTAGACTAAAGCAAATTATTTTAGGCCTAACAAAATAATTATATACCTACCCAGAAATAATAGCAGTAAGCTATAATATTTTAAGGATAATATAAGGACGAAAATTGGACTATTTTTGCAGGCTAGGACTATAGTTATGTGGTTTTACGGTACTTTATTAATGTGGTTGTTTTGGTCCAAACGTCGGCGGTACAGCGCCATCTATCGGCGAATTGGGTAACTAATCTAATCTGCAATCTACTAGAACTAGTATGTATGTTGATTGTTTTTCAGATTTAATATATTTTTTTATTTGAAATAAATAAATAAATATTAGGGGACAATCTTACACAAATCGACCTAGTCCCAAACTAAGCAAAGCTTGTACTATGGGTACTAGACGACGATAAACATACTTATATAGATAAATAAATACTTAAATACATAGAAAACATCCATAACTCAGGAACAAATATTCGTGCTCATCACACAAATAAATGCCCTTACCGGGATTTGAACCCAGGACCTCTTGCTTCGTAGGCAGGGTCACTACCAACTAGGCTAAAGCGGTCGTTAAAAAAGAAAAAGAAGAAACTGAAAAGAGAAAGAAGATACTGTTAACGTGATCTTAAAGGTACTTAAAGAAAAAAAATTCTCGCAATGGCAGTTAAATAACAATCTTAGTTTAGAAATATTTTTTTATAAAAACTTAAACACTGCTCAACTGATAAATAAATAAAATAAATAAATATCACGGGACAATTCACACCAATTGACCTAGTCCCAAAGTAAG
The DNA here is from genome assembly GCA_947563465.1 of Archips xylosteana. Lineage (NCBI taxonomy): Eukaryota > Metazoa > Arthropoda > Insecta > Lepidoptera > Tortricidae > Archips > Archips xylosteana. Next base: position 15,918,830 of record OX387349.1, read on the forward strand.
CTTAGGAAAGCTTGTGTTATGGGTACTAGGCAACGGATAAACATACTTATATAGATAGATACATACTTAAATACATATTAAACACCCAAGACCCGAGATCAAACATTCGTATTTTTAAAATAAAAATCACCCCCACTATACGTCTATGCGAGGTACCATGAAAATTTTTTTTTTGTTTTTTTATTTAATCACTTTGTCGGCGTGACTGATATATATATATATATTCATGCCAAATTACAGCATTCTAGTTCTAACAGTCTCTGAGCTTAGCCGCGGACGGACAGACAGACAGACAGACAGACAGACGGACAGACATGGCGAAACTATAAGGGTTCCTAGTTGACTACGAAACCCTAATAGTTGAAACCCTAAAAATAGGGATAAAGAAAAAAAAGACACTCTTAGGTTTACTGCACTGTGCTTTATCTTCGAGGCCCTACTTTCATATTTTGGTAATTATTTAAACATATCCAGCTATAGTACAGAGGTAGAAGAAATAAGGCTAACAGACGGATCGATAAATAATTGTCGGATATCGGCTTCCTCCGCCGGCGGCGCGGGCGCACTGAGAGATGCGACAGGGGTCAGGGGCGCTCTCGTTTCTCACTACTTAACAGAAAACGATTTTTTTAGCAAGCATGGAACAGAAGTGTAGTGGTGCTGTTTTTCAAAAAAGGCGATGATAATACCTTATTGAACAATTATAGACCCAAATCACTTCTGAGCCATGTTTACAAGCTGTTTTCGAGAGTCTTCACGAATCGTCTCGCACGCAGGTTAGACGACTTCCAGCCTCATGAACAAGCCGGATTTCGAAAAGGCTTTAGCACCGTGGACCACATATGTACATGCGTTGCGGCAGGTTATACAGAAAACTGAGAAGTATAACCGCCCACTTTGCCTGGCATTTGTGGAATATGAGAAAGCCTTCGATTCGATCGAGACTTGGGCTGTACTGCAGTCTCTCCAACAGTGTCAAGTGGACTACCGGTACTACGATTTGCTGACGACGTGGTGCTTATGGCTGAGACCTTAGAAACCTCAGTGCGATGCTCGCTGACCTCGGAAGAGTCTCCGAGAGAGTTGGTCTTAAATTGAACATGGACAAGACGAAGGTCATGTCGAACGCCCATGTTGTACCAAATCCCGTCGTAATCGGAGAGACTTTGCTCGAAGTAGTTAACGACTATGTCTACCTGGGACATACAATCCAATTTGGTAGGTTCAACTTCAAGAGAGAGGTCAATCGACGAATTAGACTCGGCTGGGCAGCGTTCGGGAAGCTCCGCAATATCTTGTCATCCAATATACCGCAGTGTCTCAAGTCAAAAGTCTTTGACCAGTGTGTGTTGCCAGTGATGACTTATGGCACTGAGACGTGGCCGCTAAAGCCACTCAGAGGGCGATGGAGAGGGCTATGCTTGGAGTTTCTCTGCGAGATCGTAATAGAAAAAATGAAATCCGCGCAAGACTCGAAGAATCGCTAGTGGCAGTGGGCAGGGCACATCGCTCGTAGAACGTTCTCGAGTTGCATCCGCGGACCGGAAGACGCAGTGTAGGTAGGCCTCCATCAATATGGAGCGACGACCTGGTGAAGGTGGCGGGAACGCATTGGATGTGGATGGCGCAAGGCCGATCTGCTTGGCGAGCCTTAGGGGAGGCCTATGTTCAGCAGTGGAAGTCTTTCGGCTGGAATGAATAAATAAATGATTTTTTTATACAATATCTTCAGGCTTGCGTTTGCCTCTTATCACACGTGATGGAAAGCGTCTTCGCTAGAGCACGTTTGACTAGTAAATAGTCATTCACCCTAGACTTGAATTGTAGTGTTCAGGGAACATAGATGCAGGTAGTAAAAATTATCGCCCTACGGTGGAAAAGTTATGTTAAATACGAGCTGCTGCTCGCGGTTTTTTTACAAATAATTCATTTGTGGCGATCCCGTGCAAACTATACAATTTTTTTACGAATGAAACTAACTAAATTTCATCTAAATCGGTTTGACGCTTTAGGCGTAAATGAGTAACAGACAGACAGAGAGACTGAGTTTCTTTCGTATTTATAAATAGGAATTACTAACTGTTGTCCGCGACTCCATTTGGGGAGAAAACGTTCATCGCTATCCCGTGGGAACGGATATTTTCCGGGATAAAAACTGTCGCATGTTCCAGGGTCTCAAACTAACTCCATACCACGCCATACAACAATAAAAATAAATCTAAAAACAAATCTCCTCTAAACACAATAATAAACCGGGTACCGTTATATAGGTATTTCAACGCTAAGATTATTTTTTGATAGAGATTCGTTAGCAAAAGACTAAGATTTAAAGAATGATTTTTTTGTTAGAGTCAAGTATCCTCGCTAAAAATCATAATAGTAGTACATATCGTTACCTTAGTTCACGCTCATACTAATTATTATGAACTGCACATACAAATTACCACTGTATGTCCTAGTGTACAAAACTATTTCTTAATTGTGCAGTTCATATAGTACAACGAATTGAAAAGGAGAATTATCATAGCTTACTCTTAACAAGTTAAAGAGTAGGTAAAGTGAAGCTTTGTCGATCAAAACTAAATATTAAATATATGACGCATGGTTAGTACGGAACCCTGCACCATGCGTGTCCCGACGTGCACTTAGCCGGTTTTTTATGTATAAAAAATACAGTATACATCTATCTATCTGTGTATCTGTATACACTACAGATTAAGCTGGAATATAAAACGTATCTGTTTTACATTCTAGATTGTTGCACCGCGATACACTTTTGCTCGCGTTGAATGCGTAACAAAGATACGAAAATGCATAGGTCTTATTCTTTACAATTTATCAAAATTACTTTTAAAACACACAGTGTGTGTAGGTATGCCTCCAACAAGATGGAGTGACGACCTTGTTAAGGTTGTGGGAACGCGTTGGATGCGGATGGCGTAGGATAAGTATGCTTAGTATAAGTTTTAATTCACCAAATACTTCTTGATCGCGTTTACGTAAAAAAATCAATTACTATGGAAACATGGACAGCGCCTCCGCGCGCGCGCGTCCATGTTTCCATAGAATTGATTTTTTTACGTAAACGCGATCAAGAAGTATTTGGTGAAGTAAAACTTAAACTAAGCATACGGTCTGTATGGCAAAACTTGGGGAGGCCTATGTTCAGCAGTGTGTCTTTCGACTGAAATAATGATGATGTTGATAATGATGATGATCGAAATGACTTTGGTGTCTTAGGTAACTACGAAGGGATGATTACAAGGAAAAATAATAACCAAAATATTTGAACACCTGGCAAACAGAAGCAGTTGCGAGAAATCAATTACAATAAAAAGGCGATTGCAATTAACCAAAGCCACTTGACCGCAAATCCACAAAATATCCAATTTCGTAGCTAAGAATTATGAATGATTTTCGACATAGGATACCGTGTTTTACAACCGTCAAATAATTATGACGTTCATACCTTTTACGAGTCTTCGAAAATTATCTGTCTTGTTATATTTTCGATGTTTTTTTTTGTCAAAATTGCACAAGCTGTTACGTTCGTAATCGGAAGAAGATACTCCTGCAATTTGAGATCGGTTTCCGCATGAAACGCATCAAATAAGTAACACTCATCGTTTGCCGCGTTTTTTTATATTTCCTCGGTGTACTTTTTTGCCATTCTGTTGCGGTTGTACGAAAAGGCTGATTCAAATTGTTCAACACGTTCTGGTGCTTTAGATACTATATAATTGTTGAAATTCGTATGGGTAATTTTTTTCGGACGCTGTAATTTTAGGATGTAAAAATGGGCGTTAGTTTGTGAACTTACCTTTTATGTATTTTCACAGTTCGCACAGCTTTTATTTTAATGCATTTTTGTAATATACCTAGGCGTCGCAATCTTGAGACTTTCTCAGAAAAAAAACTCAGTAAGGTATTTATGTGTAACAGTATTTGGGGATAAATAGAGACGTCTGAAGGAGTCGCGGACCGCTTCTTAACTCTGCATGCTTCTTTAAATTTTACATATCTTTGTCTTTGTTTGTCACTACGACAATTGCCATTGCTAGACAAAGATAAATTTATTTTTTCTTATTTTAATTGTTTATGAATATGGAGGTAAAACAAAACTATAGTGCGTTAATGACAAATGTACCAAAATAAATTTGGTGTTTGTGTCTACCAAACCCCTGCGGGACATAGGCGGGATGTGTATGTATGTTAATGACAAATTCACAACAATTGCAAATTAGTGTCACAGCACATACGTGAGGAAAAAAGTCTCATTATACAATGTATCATAGTAAAATTACAATAAATTTGTCAGAACTAAACTCGTACAAACATAAGTGTGCGTTGGGGAGAGTAGGTACTATCTAAGCTGGCAGCCAATGATTTACTTAGAACACCGCTGCGGTGCTCAGCATGATAGTCGTAATAACTTATGCGGCCAGATACTAGCCAAAATATTTCCTGTAGTAAATTATGAAGTAGGTAGCTCATTTCTCAGCTCACCGTTGTGGGTCACTTTGCTTACTGTTAACAACATTTTTCCTGATTTTCTGTTATGTTTTACCATGGCATAACACAGTGCCTTTTTGGAGTCAAAGACTGACAAACCACCATGGCAATCGCTGCACTCTATTGGTCGGTTTAAGAGATATATTGTTATCAATAACGACATTTCATGTTTAATCATAGCGTAGCATAGCATAATGCATAACACTAAAAAAAACCGGCCAAGAGCGTGTCGGACTCGCCCAAGATAGGGTTCCTTAGCCATTACGAAAAAATCAAGTAATATTTTTCTAAGGATTTCGTATGTGTACGGAATCTTCCAAGTTAGGTATCGTCAATACTTTGAAAAAAGCTCGTATCTCAAAATCGTTAATCTGGCAAATTGAACTTTATTACGCGCGTATCAAGGTTCAGTTTTGTTTACATGCTGATTTGAGATACGAGTTTTTCAAAGTAGTGACGGTATGTTTAATACCTTAGGCTACTATTTATTCTTAAACTACAAATAATTCCCAAGCAATCTTAGCCGCTATAATTTTCCTTGTAAATTTAATATATTTACTACCATTTTGAATTTTTTCAAATTTTTCCACCCAACAGTTTAGATTTTAGAGGGGGGGGGGACGGTCGATTTTAATGAAATTTTTTACTTTAAAGTTGAATATTTCGCAAACAAATCACTGAATACAAAAATCATGTAAGCAACCCCCCAATGGTTTTAAAAGACCTATCCAACGATACCCCACACTATAGGGTTAGTCGAGAAAAAAAAATCACCCCCACTTTACGTCTATGGGAGGTACCCTAAAAAAAATTTTTTTAGTTTTTTTTATTTAACCACTTTGTCGGCGTGACTAATATATATATTCATGACAAATTACAGTTTTCTAGTACTAACAGTCTCTGAGCTTAGCCGCGGACAGACAGACAGTCAGACAGTCAGACAGACAGACAGACGGACAGACATGGCGAAACTATAAGGGTTGCTAGTTGACTACGGAACCCTAAAAAGATCTATATACAGTGGAAAAACTATCAAAAAAGAACTAGGGCTTAGTACGTTATTATTGACAAAATATGTACTACTAATAAGTTTCGGAATTGGATAGTCTTGTATCGGTATTACTACTTTATTGGTTGTCTGCTCGATTTAATTAAAGGAGTGAAAAAATATACCACGTCAATTAAAAATTCATCATTTAAATTACTAATTCCAGTTTGCACCTTGCTCTAGATTCAAATATCCAGCGGACAAAAAAATAAAACCTTAAGGGGACATTTAAGGGTGTTCCTTAAAAAACGACGGCGTGAATCCCATAAAAGGGATTATATGTTGGAAGGCTTAATGCTCTAGGATTCAATTAGGTGAAATAAGCTTAAGTGGAGAGTATCCGCTGTTTTGACAGCAGTCAAATTATCAAAAACTTAAGGCGCTTCCGTTGTATTAAGTGCGGTAAAGAGGGGTGACAAACTGTACATTAAATTAACCTGATGTTTAAATTGCCGTCTTGATTTTTATTACAAAATGAGGTTCATAATGATTTCCGTAGACCTTTTGTTCAACATTATGAGGTAAAAATGCTTAACTTCGAATCAAACTTATACATTATATTTTATATAATGTATAAGTTTATATTTTTGTTTGTTGATATTTTGAGCTTTGTTTATCTGTGCTCTCTTTGTACTATTTTGTGGCAATAAATGATTTTGTATAAATGATTTTTGATTTTGTACATTTTTTGAAACTATTTTAACGTCAAAATGTACCACGTGGTACATATGGTACACAACACAGTAGGTACAGTTAAGTACACATGGCAAAATAAGAGTCAAGTGCAATTACAGATAGCACTATCTTAGATCCATTGACGCGTGTCTCAACATCCGCAAAGATACAAAATGCGGGTAATGATAACATACATGCAGGTCGCACTGAAGATCGTATGTCAAGGTAATAAACGCTTATTATTGCTTGCGTAAAGCTCAAACGACATTGGTAGGTTTAGTCCTCTGACTGTTGTCAATATTCAGAACGTGACCACTTTACAACAGGTAGCACTCGCCAGAGAGATAACATAAAAAATACGTTAAATATATATACGAATACGAATATCTTATTCAACAAACAGCTCCTAAATTAAAAATATGAGATAACCAATGAGATAAGCAAGACAGGCAAACATAGTTAAACTGCAAAGTTTAACTACGTTTAAAAAAAAAAATAAGTTATGATTTAGTGTAAAGTTCGTTTAAGTTGTATCAGATCTACCTACATAAGTCGAAATGAACCCGGTTTAACGACATTGCGACTTGCTGAAAGAAAATAAATTTAGATAGTCAATTCAATTCAATACAAAATTTTTGAAATATAGCTTTATCGATACTATCGATGATTTCGCCAATATCGAGGTTGAAAAAAACACTATCAGTTGGCCGTTGCCCGATAGCTTCAGAGTGTGGTGATGTCGTCATTAAATTAAATATTTTTTTTTACATTTTGACATCATAAAACTGAGCGTAACACTAAATCGAGATTTATTTATTTCCTGCAAAAAAAGCTTTCTTTAAAAACTAAAAAAAATATTTTCTTCACAATAATGACAATCTTCATGAGAAGAAAGCGTGTGGGAATTTAAATATAATCAATAATTCATGTCCTTTCTTACAGTGCAAAAGGCACTTTCTTTCAAAACAACCCAAGTAATGTTCCCACGACGTGCGAATAGCTTCCGCATCAGGTGCTCCACAACGAAAAGGTTCTTAAATAAATTCCCGACTCAAAGGGTTCCCATATTATTATTAGCGTGATTGACAATCGCCCTCCCCACCACCAGCCTTTTTTTGCCAGATATAAAACTAATATTGAAAGGTTCCATCCTCTTCCGCTGTTTTTTCCCGTCAATGCACTGCATTTAATTTTACGAAAAAAGTTACTTTATTTGATGTGCTTTTAGCTTGAATATCAAGTTCATAGGGAGGTACAAAAAAGGTAATGTTAAAGTAAAGTGAGTTAGAGAATTCTTTGGCGATAAGAAAATCAGACTTGTTTAGTTGTTTACCACCCAAAGGTGAGAATGGAATTTTATTTAATTACATTATCTAATTAGATACCGGTTACACTGTAATGCTTACTTGGCCATTAAGCTTTGTAAAACAATAAGAGGCACCGTGTGAACCGAAGTTAAACTTTATGTAATTTTATCTTAAGTCGACATTTGGTTGTATTTTAAGCAGTCTCATGGCGTTTGTTTGATATACGAAGTGTCACCTCCGTGATGAATGACCATACATTGATTTAAAAGGGTACAATTTAAATGAAAAGGGAACTGATACTGAATTTACTATCTTTGTTTGAGACCGTGGCTGAAGTGCAATAAAACCATTAAGTAAGACGTCCAAGATTCCTCGAACGAATTTTGAATTTGGCTTGACGATGACAAAAAACTTCCTGGTTTATTTTGTGGGATTTAAGTATAAATTGATGAAAAGATATGGTCGCCATAATTAAGACGAGGTGCGAAAAAACGATCGCTCGTATTAAGATCGAATCTGAACATGTAAGACAAATCGCTTCCAACTATGTCAACCCTTGGGTGCTCAAAAGGCCGCGCTCGAACCCATTTTTATATTTTTTAGCTCACGCGAGTTACAATTAACAATGACAGCGGTCAGGCTACGTTAAAAAAAACTACCACTGAATACGAAACACATTTTCATTTTTTTCTAATTTTATACGGGGACAGCGTTGAACAGTTTTATTGCATTTAGTATTTTGTTCATATCTATATTTTATGAGTCCGCGGCGAAGAGGTTAAGCGGCAAAACATCGGTTTCCTTTGTGTTTCTTGCGTGTGATCCCGTTTGACAAAAGTGCTAACATTTACATCCATAAAATATTTTGACTTCTCTATTAGGGACTTAGACATTGGCTGGACAAGTTTCATTCAGTTTTTTAAAGCATATTTTAAAATGTTATAGTTAGTCTTGCCGAGAAAAAATGAGCTACGTTAGAGCACATTCCTTAGACCGTCTTTCAACCCTTTCCAGGTGGTTTAATTATCAGTTGTCTAACGTTAATCAAAAACGTGTTATTAAAAACTATTAGGATATTTCGGACTGCGTCATTGTAGTAATCTGCTTTGCTTAATATTGGCTTGTCACTCTCAGAGTTCTAATTTAGTTAAGAGTATGATTACTGGATACTTCCTACGTTGAAATTAATTTTAAAATAATTATAATAATTTAAAATGATTGTAATTATTTTGTAGGAATCCAATAGTAGTGTATGACGAAGTTTTTCAACTTTTGCCTCAAGTACATCTCTCTTTTTTGTCTTAATTAAACATTTAATGTGAAATATTATTCTAAAACTAGGTTTTAGTTAACTTTGTTTTGATAAAATGGACCACAACATAGCGTTTAAAGGCATTTGTTTTTTTCAATTTCAACAAAAGAGCAACGTAATTTTTCATTCATATCTGTATTTTCATTTCACAACTGCCAAATAACGATAGCATCGATGCGTGGACGGCTGTCAAAAGTTATATTTATTTTCTTTAGAAATTCATAGAATCCGTGCGAATTGAGTATCGAGATGTTTGTGGTGCCGCATTATGTGCACGCACAAAGCACAACCCTTTGGCGACACAATGCGCGTCACTAATCTAGATCATGTGCGCTATTGTGTGCGCATTGTCGGCCGCGCACCCGCGCCCGCGCACGCAGCGGGCCCGGGCTGCGCGGGATATCTCACTCGATGTCGATTTATAAGAAATTACTGCGCCCCAGGGGCCAGGTAGTTGGTCCCACGGATGCGTATATGCACAGTGCAAAAACTTTGCTCTTCAAAAATTTCACAAACAGGAAATGAAAAATATTATTTCTACTCTTCCTATTGTGGACTTTTCAAATGTATCTTTTTTTAACTGCTTCCGAATTGTAAAACTTTCTCCGTTTACAATTAATGGGTCCGCAGTAGCGTTTACAGCGAAACTCGATGATTAGGCTACCACACAGTCATCAACGCGTACGCAACAATTTCATCAACGATTATGTAAAATATTGGAAGTAGTTGTCTGTATTCAACTGCTTATTACTTTTATCCTCAGGCTTGGACTAACGGTGCAATAATTCGAAGACACAGAACATTATGGAGTCGTCCTACAAGAATAATGAAAGGATTTTAATCTGCGACCTGATTTCTTTCAATTAAATGCAGTTGTCATCTAGAAGTACTCTTCTGTTATCTAGCCTTTATACATTCTACTGAGGTGAACAATGCTCTTAATAATGAGAAATTTAATTAAGACGATATTTTTTCCAAAATTTTCGCCCTATAAGCTTAATTAACAGCATTAAGACGTCAAAATTTATATCAGTCTGTATATTTAATTAAAGAGACTCGACGCATTTCTTGTTCCTATTTGCAAGTCGACGTGTGCCCAAAGGACATTTGAGTGTCATCCCAGTCTGAGCGTAACTTAATTGGTAGCAATAATTTTATATCGTTCCCGTAACTACCGACTTTAATAACAGTAAATTGTAATATATTGTTCAGTATACGTACCTCAATACGTACGTGTATAAGTTGTTCGTCGTACGATGTTTGAAAACCTGTGGTGCGGGTCACTAAATTAAATTCACACAACATTTTAATTTTTTTTAAGACTGCAGCAGAAAAATAGTTTAGAAATTGATACAAACACGTGCTGAGAAATCCTTAAGACACTATGTTATTGTAATGATTTTTTAGCTCACATCTCTAAGCTTTATGAAATGTTTCATATAAACAAATATCTGATAAGGGATAATCTAAACACGATCTCATTCGGGTGGTATCTCGTATTTGTCCTCTTAACCCTTTAGCAAAAAGCAACATGTTTTGAGGTGTGTTTCTAAATGTTGCGATCGTTGTCTTTCTTTACCAAGACTTATTTCAATAAAAAACTACAAAAAATATAGGCCTGTAAATATTATGTAAGTAAACATCAGTGGATAACAACTATGCTGCTTTCTCGGTTGAAAGTATTTAAAGCAGCATAGTTATTATACAACACAAGAGTTTTTTTCATGCACGCCAACACTTTGATGAGCTCCGGAAACTTTACTTCAACAAAAGTCATAAGAATAAATATACACAAAAACAATCACAAAATTTGCCTGCGTGGTTCTTATTCACGCGGTCAGGTCGAATGCCAATCACAGTTTTTAATCATTTACTGTTAATTATATTACACGTATTAGCTACGGCATCTTTATTGAGTAGAGCTGCGGATATTTCGACGCATTTCACAGCACCATGTCAATATTCGAGCGTTTCAACCGCCATTTATCTAGTCACATTTTTTAAGAAATGGCTGTAGATTTTGGTGGAGTTTTCGGTTACTGTATACAGAGGTTCTGTACACGTATAATAATCCTATAATAACTGAAAACTGCATCAGAATCTATTGCAATTTCTTAAAAAAATGTGTGTATGATTTTTCTAACAATATATAATGTCAATTGGCAGCTCAATTTGTTAGGAATTTAGACATGGTAGTAGATGGCAGCATTGCTTAACGGACCGTATTTTATTTTGATACACATTTGTAAAAAAACTTTTCAGCACGGGCCTTAATATCAATCAGAATAATCTACCTTGTTCTACCTTCTACTATGTTCCTGTTCCTTTATCAAGCGGTCTTAAATTAGTTGGCCAAAAAACAGTTGTTGAAAACAATGGCACCGTTGTCGTCTGTAAATTATTGACACATGCTGGCCTAAGATTAAAGATACAGTTATATGGAGTCCATTCGATGTATCTAGTGGTTAGGATAGCGTAGGTCAGAGGAGGTGTGATCAAGCTGATTGTTATCTATCGATGTAAGACAAATCGGTTCCGAGTATACCAATGTCACTGAACATCGAATGGTGTTTCGTTTTTAATTGATTTATTTCTAAAATACTAGCGTTAATTGGATACAAGGCTTCTGATAGGGTTGAGAAAATAACGATACCTACCTGTGTCTGTAAAAAAAATATGAGTATTATTAAAATGTTGCCAGCTCTGAATTACAAATTTCAAGCGATTCAAGTGTTAATGACGTTAAAATGTTTGCTTGATTAACATAATTAGGTTGTTATTTGGGTGCAGAGTTCTAATAAAATTGCAGTTAAGGTTCGAATTCAAAATTTTACGATCGTTCCAAAGTAGCGACATAAAAATTATAGCGAAAGACGAGTGAAGAGATCAAATTGCTTCGCTTGCGTACACATTTAATAAAGCTTTTATACGCTTGAGAATTTTTATTGTTAAATATTCCACGAATGATACAAACATTATACACGTTAAATTTAACCAGTTTTTTTATACGGTTGATTAAAACATGCACATTTAACTAACTAACGTGCATGCAGGACTTTGTTGGATAAACAGATAATGCAGGTAGGTACACATACAGTTTAAGTTAAGGTAATTTTTTATAGTTTTACCTATATGTATAGTTATACGTATACTTAGCTTGTTTTACCTATAATTATTTATCTCTAATATATAAAAATCTCGTGTCACGGTGTTTGTTACCGAACTCCTCCGAAACGGCTCGACCGATTTGTATGAAACTTTTTTCTCCGTATTCGGTAGGTCTGAGAATAGGTCGTAGACTATTTTTATCCCCCCGCCCATTCTTCGCAGACGGAGTCGCGGGCAACAGCTAGTCTCAAACTAAATATCTCCTTATCAAACTTCATCTGAATCGGTTAAGCGGTTTAAGCGTGAAGAGGTAACAGGCAGACAGACAGATTTACTTTTGTATTTACAATTATTTGTAAGGATTAGTAAGTATAACTATTGCAAATGACAGGACGTGTCATTTATCGAATATGTAGTTACTAATCTAAAATGACGCGTGCCCCTCTACTGAATCAGTTGATTTTATGTGTGCGTGCAAATATTAATTACGACTCTTCATCTGTTTGGGAGCGTCGACCATTCCGTAAACTATGATCAGATCAGTGTGCAACATCACGATCGACAAATAGCATGAAAAATCCTTGCGTAAATACGGTGGTCGGGTGCGTCATTTTAAATCAGACAAGCTCTATCTTGATTTGAACTGACCCATTATTGACTTTTGTGATTTCCATTTTAGTCTCCTTGATGAAGCTATAACACTGATTGTAATGACTTTTTTGTCCGAAAATTTGAAAAACACGTCGCCTCGGCGAAAACTATCAAACCATTAACAATATCGCTCCTTTAAAAATGGTCATAAATCATGGGTTATAACTATAGCTATGTTTAAGGTATAACTACCTTAAATTTAATAAAAACAAGAGGTAGGAAATTAAAAAACGCAACGAAGGCTATGACACAAAAGTATTGAAAGTAGGAGTGCCAAAAACAAATACAAAATGAATTGAGATTTTTAAAAGTGTACTCCTGAAAAAAAAAATGTATTTTGATTTGTAACCCTCTTGTTTAAAAGCAGCGATATACACAAACAAAATTTAAATCTGTTTATATAGCGGCTTCAAGACAATCAAAATTTTCATTAAAGCACAGTTTCACCGCGCAATTTCTCAGTGTTTCTCAGACGCGCATATTGCACAGTATAAATCTGTGTAGCCTAGGGGGTGGACGCTTCCTTTTTACTTTACCTTTGTTACGCCTGCCAGGAATTTATTTCTTATTCGCGCGTTGAGTTGGGCTTCCTGGGCGGTTGTCGATGGCCGCCGGCTGTCTGGGGGACACACGGTGGTGAGCTTAGGAAAGCCACATATTTTGTTAGGATTTTTTTTATGTTAGAGGCCAGACAAACGAACCAGTGGGTCACCTGATGTTAAATGAACACCACTGTCCATAGACACTCGCAGCGTCTTACGCGATACCAGTGCGTTGTCGGTCAACTTATTTCTTTATATAAGTTTGAACTTGTACATATAGGTAACGCCACCAGAGTTGAGGCCTCGCACACAACCACATCTCGTGTAATGACAGCGGGATTTTGACGTTGTGTTGGCGTTTAACGTCTGGTGGCGTTACCTATAATGTGTGTACTATGTTCCAACATAAATTGGGTAAAAGAATATTGTCTAACTTTCAATTTACTGAAATCCTACAATACGTATGTATTTTCTATAGGCAGGTATATATCTTTCTACGAATCATTCACATAATCCTAGTATGTACTAATACTAACTTAACTGAGTAAAGTAGATACTTACCTATTAAGAAATTACACTTAAGTATTCAAAAAAATCAAACATTCTAGTCGTGAATTATGGTATTAATGTAAACGTGTAAAGTAATTTGATTTTCATCACACTTGCTCGTCAATGGTGTTATTCCATGCTTGTATACTAAATGGCAATGACCTAAATTGTTCTTAAGGGAGTTATAGATTTACGTACAGTTTTTCTACCCAAGGGAGTTCTAACTTTAGTTTTAAAATTTGCAAACAAGTCATTTCAGTCTAAGGAGGTTTCAAGTCAGCCAACGCTTTATTTATTATCTTTAAAACTTAGCTATAACCCAAATTTCACAACACAAAACTTATCTAGGCTTCATGAAAATTCGTAATTTTTATATTTTAAATTTATATCAAATAGTTTTGCAATAATTTTAGTAAAAATATTTATTATTTTTGGCAGAATCTGGCCGTATGATATTTCGAATTCTAAACTAAACACAGTTTACATTATCTATGGCCTACCAGATACAGATTGTCACTTTTTTCGAGTCACCTATGACTCGAAAAAAGTGACAATCTGTATTGGCGGGTAGCCATTATTTTATTCAATTTAAGTGTTTCGAGACAAATTAATTTTATTTTTGGATTTTTTTTCTCGCAATGTGATGAAAATCATTGTGTGTATCACGGGCAGTAAGGGGATTACAAACTCGAGTCATTAAAAGCCCTCCGCCTTCGGCGTCGGGCTTCTAATAGACTCTCATTAGTAATCCACTACTTACGGCCGTAGATGCACAATGTACTATTTCATCACACTTGCTCGTCAATGGTCTTATTATATGCCTGTATACTAAATGACAATGGCCTAAATTGTTCTTAAGGGAGTTATGGATTTACGTACAGTTTTTCTACCCAAGGGAGTTCTAACTTTAGTTTTAAAATTTGCAAACAAGTCATTTCAGACTAAGGAGGTTTCAAGTCAGCCAACGTTTTATTTATATCTTTAAAACTTAGCTAAAACCCAATTTTACAACACAATACCCAGTTTAAAAACTAATCTACGCTTCATGAAAATTAGTTTTTTTTTATATTTTAAATTTATATCAAATAGTTTTGCAATAATTTTAGTAAATATTTTTTTGACATGTTGGCAGAATCTAGCCGTATGACCATTCAAAGTCTAAACTAAACACAGTTTACATTATCTATGGTAGATGACTCGAAACGAAAAAAGTGGCAATCTGTATTGGCAGGTAGCCATTATTTTATTCAATTTAAGTGTTTAGAGACAAAATAATTTTATTTTTGGATTTTTTTTCCTCGCAATGTGATGAAAATCATTGTGTGTATCACGGGCAGTAAGGGGATTACAAACTCGAGTCATTAAAAGCCCTCCGCCTTCGGCGTCGGGCTTTTAGTAGACTCTCGTTAGTAATCCCCTACTTACGGCCCTAGATGCACAATGTACTATTGTAGTGTTTATTACAAGCTTTGAAATAAACAAATTGTTATTATTATTTAACTTGCAATGTTGTATGTATGTTTGTTCTGGTTTTCAATGTTTTGATCACTTTCTTGTATCCGATTGAGCTGAGATCTGGCATACTTTCTAAGTTCGGTGACAATACAAAAATCTATTACTTACTGAAAACCAGGTGATCCAGCCAGAATTGTCTCCGCAGGACGGAGCTCTTCATTGGTTAATAGCACCAATTACTTAAATGTTGGTGCGCATATGACTAAAATGTACTTAAGATGACAATGCAAGTAAAGTTAGCAAAATAGCTTGTATTTTATTGACGAAACCTTAAATTGTATTCTATTTTCAAAAAGTATAGGAAAATATTGGTAGGTAGTTACTTTATTTTTGCAAAATAATAGCGTTTTCAATAATATTTTCCATTGTTTCACGTTTTAGTTGTCCGTGTGTTAAACCCGGCTTACTGTTGGCACATCAAGGAGCCCTTTGATAATGTTCGAGTTGCTGTGAATTTTCCACTTGCGTTCTTGAAGGTCTAACAACGACTTTACCAACATAAACATATCTTAATTACGATTTAGTTGGTAGTTTAACTTATCAGGCGTAAATTAGCTTAGGTCGAGGTAAACAAGGGCAGATAATCAAGAACCAATGTAATAGCGGTGTAAATCATTTTTTCTAAATTAGCGGTAAAAAAAAAATTCGTTTGAATAAAGTGTAAAAACTGATTTCCAGGCACGTCCTCGATATTACCAAATAGTGTTACTATGTTGTGTTGTTAGAAAAAGTACTTGCCTTTGTTTCAGAAATCCACTATTACGCTTATCGTGCTATTAGAGTAATAAAAAGCAGAAATTAAATAAGGGTGCCACTTTCTTCATGAACTTTCAAGTGTTAACGTAAAATACTTCAACATAACAACAATTTTTTAGGTCAACATTAATCTGTTATCTGTGTAGTCTTAATCAATGGTGGTTATATTATTTAGTGGGTCTAATGTTAAATGTGTCTTTCAAAACATTAATTTTGCATTTTCATGGCTCTACTTATTGGAAAGTCTGCAAACAGGCTGAATGAACATCAGCTCCTAAAAACCTACGTACTGTCAACGCGCTCAATTTACGCATCTGTTCCGGCTGAAACATTTCATATTCTAATTCTCTAATTAGATGCAAATCTCACATGAATACTAACCAGCGGTGTCTAATGGTTCGGCCAATAAATCACAAGATCCCAGGATAGCGTTTCCCTCATAAAATGTAGCAAAAAATCTAAACGAGGACTAAACAGTGGCCCTCCGCCACGTTGCCCAAGGCGTACCATTTCTGTCTTCATTTATTTCTCTAAAAACTATACAAAAGTATTTTTCAAAAGTGTAAAAATATCGCATTAGTTTGAAATTGGTTAACATAGCTTCTTAGTTGATCGATAGGCGTATTTATTTTTGTGATTGGGACATTGTTTGCATATGTATCTAAATTAGTTTCTTTTAATAATTGGTTAAATTATGTTTTAGGATGAAACTGAAAGTAAGCAAAAAAAGTTACATACGCACATTGCAAGTTTAATAAAATCTTTTAAAAGTTCTGATTGTAAAATAAATATGAATTCCTACTTTCACTAAAAGTAACAAGTCTTGAAATAGTTTAAACTTTTAACGCACCGATTGAATAAAACTCCGTTGAAAGAGAAATTGAGATTTTGTCAACGATGACAACATTTTTTTTTTATAGTTAGTGCCGTTCAGGACTTAGGTTAAATCGTTGGAGAAACAAACGAAACAAAATTATAAATTATCTACAACGAAACATTATAAACTAACAATGCCGCGTTGAATAAAATAAACGTCTTAATGGAAGTAGTAAAAGTTCACCCTAAAACGCATGTTTTGTTACTCCGTAATTTCAGATATTGCAAGAGACGATATTGTACATGTTATTATATTCAGACATAATTATTCGTTTAACTCGTATAAATCTCTGGTTGTTACGCCGTGATTTACTGCGAGCCTTATGGCGCTCCCGGACGGTTTCCCACGTCTGTAATTATCAGTAGTGAACCTTAGAGAATGACCGCCACGGCGTCGGAATTAAATTTAATTAATTAATGCTTATTTACATAATCTTGAATAATTTTGAGTTAGGTAATACATCCAAACAAAATCTAAGATTGTGAGCCTTTGAGGTGCAACATTGCATGTTTTCCGTAACCTACCTATTTCCAAATATTTTTAAATAAAACGTATAATCATTATCATCATCCCAGCCTATATACATCCCACTGCAGGGAGGGCCTCCTCTCAGAATGAGAGGGCTTGGGCCGTAGTTCCCACGCGGGCCCAGTGCGAATTGGGAACCAACTTCACACACATCATTGGATTTCTTCGCAGGTGTATGCAGGTTTCCTCGCGATGTTTTCCTTTTTCGTAAAGCTCATGGTAAATTACAAATCTAATTTCGCACATAAATTCCAAAAAACCCAAAAGGGCGACCCGGGATTTGAAACTACACGACCCTCTGCTTGAGAGGCGATAGATCAAACCACTAGGCCACCACGGCTTTCACTAGGCCACTACGGTTATAAAAGTTGAAAAATAAAAACAAAATTAATAGATCACCCCCCCCTTAATATCCCTCCCTTTAATATCTTAAACCATACCCTTTCAACGTGTGGTCCAAATTGTAAGCAACTTTAGAAACCCATTAATTATGGTACGGGCCGATAGATTTTTTGCACGGCATAATATACAGTTCTATACACATCCTGAGGCAATATTTGATAAAGCCAACCTCTTATCAAAGGATGGAGGCCTTTTAGAATTGGCGCCACACAGATTAAGATATCTACCTTTAACATGTTAATTAAAGAATAACTTTTCTTCCTTATACTTATAAGTCTTATCAACCACTTAAGTAAATGACGATTATATTTTATCACTTCGTTTACACTTCGGATGCGTCAAATTAAAAGCTTTTTTGATCGGCATAATAAGTCAATCAACATCGCTTTTGCCTTTACAGGATTTTTTAAAATTATGGGAATTCGTTTAACCATCTTCTGATAATAATCAATTGAAAAATATTTATTGCCAACTAATTTAAATTGAAAAATAACCAATTCGACTTTGCAATTTTTTCTGCATTATGCTGAAAGAAAAATTAAGCAAGCAAATTTAAATAGTTCGATGATAGAAAGTTATACGAATATTTTAGGTCACATTATGGTGTGCAGTAATGCAGTTATTATAATTCATGATTCATTTCAGTCATTGAATTTCATTTATTGATTGCTTTATATTTGATGTTGAATTCTTACTAAATATGTTTAAAATATAAGACATATAACGAACCTACTAGACAAAACTTTGCAATATCTATCTAGTATTTCACTTGCATTTCAACTGTTACGTGTGATGTATAAAATTTTCACTATCTTAAAGCCGAAGCGACTTGAGTGCAACATCGGAAACTCATTAGGTTCTTGACCGCAAAATGATAACGGCTCTGATACCCGAAAGCTCTCACGGCCCCATGTCCCCATGGACAAGATTGACAAAAACTACGTCTAGTCACTTCCAAAATAGTGGAATACTTAACAGTCTTAGACAGATTTGGAGTTTACTTATCTTTACGATGCAACAGATACGGATATTTTTTGTTAAGGCTAAATTAAATAGTAACTGTTCAAGTTATTTTGTGAATTATTAGCAGGTAGTATTTTATAAAACATCCTTGTATAATTGTACAGGCTAAAAAACGATGCCATAAATCACTGTGTAATCCTTACAAACCCTCCTCTCTTCAGACATTTATGGTGAATTTCTCCAATTACATTTTTACTAGATAATAAATGACGCATTTCATTATATTACACATATTTATACGTTTGCATCGAAACGTCTTCTTCTGACTTTGGTTGTGGAGATTTATGTCTGAATACAAAACTTTTATTGAGGGCTCCCTCGTTAACACCAATGTAAATGTCGTGGCATAAAATATTTCCGAAGCAGTGGCTAGTGTTGTTTGCTTTACGCCCGAGCCATTGTCATTCAAATATCTGACGTAAGATGATAATAAAGGAACTACAAATATTTTGATTAGAGAGCTTAACATTTTAACTTCGTGTGAAACCAAAGCAAGCGTACCTTAATCAATTCAAGACGGCATCGACTATTAAAGTAAAAACATAAAAATGGTGGTCGTAGCGTTTTATTCTGCGAAACTACGCTTTTGCAAAGGAAGCATAAATTTTAATTAAAATACTACAACAGTAACCAACTATTGCAATTCACTTTATTTATATTCACTAAAGTTTAAATTGGCTGCGGTGATAAAATTTAATCAATACCTTTACATACGCATTGAGTAGAAACTACTCGAATTATGTAAAAATAACTCTTTGGTTTAGTCACCTGGTGCAGCATCGCGTGTCCTCGAATTTTTTCAATTGTACAAATACCGATGAATGGGGACATAAGTTTCGGATTGCACAAAAGGCAAGGGTGAGTTAGTTTTTGCACAATATTTTGGCGGCGCTTCTATCTAGTTGACCGTGAAACCACGTGGATTTCACCCGTTGACGTGCAGCTTTCGCTGGCATGTGGGATAGCACGGGGATAGTCATATGTCGATTCATTTGTCATATTTGTATGAATGCATCGAATAGAAAGGTACTAAAGGTGCGCTTTTTTTTTGAGGTAGGTTAGCAGTGCCAGACATATATCGATGGTGCCAGAACTAAAAGTACCGAGGATGTAGTAATGGCAGAGCTTGCTAACGTGAGGGTGGAGCATGTGCCAGTTTTCAAGTAGGTTCATATTTTTGTTGACAACACCCTCATTTTTAATCTGTAAAAACTTACATATAAAAATAATGAGTTGATCGTATTAATTTGAAGTATTTTAAGTAGGTACATTGATCGAGTTTGCTTGTACAAAAAATGAGAATGCTTTATGCGAGCAAACACTTAAAAGTTTTAACAACATATTCAAGTGAAACATGAACTTTAATTGTCTCGTGCTACTTTCGACAATAATCGCGATTCCTGGGACCGGATGTCGAAAAAATAACGTGCGTACAGTCAGCAGTGGAAAATTTGTATATGTTTTGTATTGTATACCTGGAAGTAAAATTAAGATTTATAAAAAATCTGCAAAAAAAATTGTCAGAAGATGTTTCTTTTAAAATGATCCGATTTACTATATAAATTAGAAACTAAAACAAAATCGTCGTGGTGATAAATTTGATAATGTAAAAAACGCATATGCTGACACTGAGCAGGTAAACCAGTAAAAGTAAAGCGCGCAAAAGCCGCCGTTTTATTAACTTTTAAATAGAGAATTAATGTGAGACTTAGTGCCCTTCGCGCTGAATCCCGCTACGCACTCCATGATCAAACGTCCCGAATAATTTTCAAAGTTGTCTAATGATTATCCGATATACTTATAATTATAGTTAACTGCTGCTATGAAGTTAAATCCTGGCAAAATGCCCCAACTATGAAGTTTCTGAATAGTTGCGCTTACGGAATAGTAAATACTTCATAGGTAGTTGTGCAATGTGTCCGAATTTACTTCATAACTCCCGTTAATTATGATATCTACGCCACATAAGTAAACTGGTATCTTCACATCAAAAGTACAAATATGTATTTTGAAATCGAAAAAAGGTTATTCCATGTCAATAATTTCGCTACTGAGTGTATCGCTGTCAGATTGTATGGCTTGTGCCACTCTCAGCACCTGAAGCCAGGACACCTTGCCGCCACATCTGCCCGAACATAACCGAACAACGCGACGATGCCGATGCTAATCACTACCTGTTGACGTTCATTTATCTCGCTTGATGAAAATTTCGATGCGATTTGGTAAAGGTAACGGGAAATCAATGGAGATTAATGTAGAACTGGTGGCACGACTTGGTTTTGTCAAGAGTGAACTATTTAAGACATACCTGTAATTTTTTTTTATTTTTTTTTTTATGTTATATGGGCCAGACAAACGAACTAGTGGGTCACCTGATGTTAAATGAACACCACTGTCCATAGACACCCGCAGCGCTTTACACGATGCCAGTGCGCTGTCGGCCCTAAAGGAGAGGGGTGAGGGAGGGGGAGAGGGAAGGGGTGAGGTATTGGGCCCCCGGCACTCTCACTGACCGTACGAAACGCAAGCAGGATTACTGCTGCTTCACGCCGGTGTTCTGTGAGAGGGTGGTACTGCCCCGGACGTGCCGGCCCATTCGTGATGCAGCGGCTAGCTACAACATGGCTCTACCACTACAAAACGTACGTACGTACGTTTTTGCTTGTGAAAAGTTAAACCTAAGTCTTTTCTAGCATAATTTACCACGTACTAATGCTGTTATGTTACAGTTAGAGGTTGAGTTTATTTTCTACAACATACAGATCAAACCTTCTTAGTATATTTCCAAAAACAAAGACTTACCAAAGTAAAAACACCCGACAGTTTCACTTTAAACTATAGTAACTTCAACAACGGCGGAACTATGAAATTTAGCTAAGAGTGTACCATACCAACTAAACTAGTTCTGGACTATCCATTTGGAAGGTACGATGTCACAAACAAATACTTAGAACAATGCATTAAACTTATGATACCCCTTGTTTTGCATCGGGTGTTAAAACACCATGTCTATTCTAAAAATTTGACCCCTATTTTTTTGTAACTCAGCGCACAAATTTACTGCAAAGTTGCAAACCGACCACCGTGAAACTTATATGTTCCCAGTAAAATGTAAGGATCAATTTCACGGTACAAAACACTGTTTACCTACTATAACGCTGTGAATGACATGTTTTGTAAACAACCATAGATTTAACAGCGAGTGAATGCGAACAATTTGTCTGTTCAAGCCAATGTCGCGATCTTATCAGGCTATTGTGGTTGAGTTTGGATGCAGATTGGCACAGATCGCACATCAATGTAGATTGATATCTTTAAACGTGCTACTTTCTTCCTTTTAGAACACTTGGGATAACATTTTCTTCTGTTGCTATTCGCTGGATTACATGATTCATTTTATTTCTTAACTAGCCTATACCCGCGGAATTCCTAAAACTGTGTGATAAACACTCGTGCAGAATATCATATCTCTAGACTTAGCGCTTAAGATTTTAAATAATAGCCCATAATATATGTTATTCCAGACTTCCAGCTATCTAAATACTAAAATTTATCCAATCCAACAAGCCGTTTTTGCGTGAAGGAGTAACAAATGGTTACACACAAACATACACGCATGCACATACAAACATTTTCCATTTGTAATATTAGGCCATTTTTTAAATAATCCGCAACTGCACAGGTAGCTGCGCAAGAGGGGGATAGCTTAATAATTAAATAGACAACTTTGATTAGATTATCCACTGGATACCTTATTTGCGGGTATGGGAAAGCTTGTTTAAATGAACTGCGAGTTATAACTATTTCACATTTCTCTCACTCTCTGGGTTGCCTTAATAAAATGTCCCCTCCAAGCTACTGCCAGAAACCAAAACTGTTCGATCCAACAATCCCAATTCAGCATTATAATAATAAAATGTAAAGAATCACGGGACGACCGCTGTCATAAAAGATATTTATTTTCTTTACAAATTCATAGAATCCGTAGGAATTGAGTATCGAGATGTTTGCGGTGCCGCATTATGTGCGCGCACAAAGCACAACCCTTTGGCGACACAATGCGCGTCACTAATCTAGATCATGCATTATTCCCCGTCATCATCGTTTGCAGTTTTGGACAACTTATTTGATGACATTTTAAAAAGCGAGATGTTTTATATTACGTATACATTCAAGGGTTCACTGTTTTTCGTTTGAGGGAAAAGGTTTATTCTCACCTACGAGTACTGGGGAAATACGTAGGTAGGTACTTTATCCCACTGATATAATTATGTAAATTCCTAAATTATCACTCCATCAAAAGGCAAAGAGAAGAAAGTTGTTTAAGGTTGCCTACGTTAAATTAAGTAGACGTCGTAATCTGTAAAAGTTCTGCTGTTTAGTGTGCTCGTTGAGAAGTGTGCTTCTCAATCGTTTTTTGGTTTCCAACGTAAGTGAGAAATGCCACAGCGTCGGACTGTTACAGCTTTGGTCAGCACCAGTATCAACTTATTAAAGTAGTCGTATTTTCCTCACAAGCGCCGGCTCCCAGTTTTTCAATGTTTTTGTGTTCTCTTTCAACGATATAAATCAATTTTATTAAAAATCAGCTAACAGTGTAGCTTCCTAGGTGCCACGGTAACGTTCGCAGTCGTTATCCTAAACATGCTTATTTATAATCGTAGCATTGCCCGCGGCCGCGGCGTCCGATCCTTTGACTGAGCCCATACATCACGGCTCCTAAGTAGACAGTATATCAACCGATATTCAGAGTAATTAGCCCTTTGGCGACGGACCTCCTGGATTTATTGTGGTAGGGCGTTAATGCGGCCGACAGCCGTAATGCCGGCCTTTGTTCTCTGTGCCCCGAAATATTCAATTGGATTATTACTGACTATTAACCGGAGTCTTCGATGAGGCTGCAGTTCAGTGAGGCGATGTTTTATTCTTCATTTTGTTTCTCGATCGCCAACGTACACACATGCTTTTTAATACCGCTGATTTGGTTACTCGCTGTGTCTTTATACATGAAACTACCGTGACACTCACTCATAGTGAAAATAAACGGATCACTCACGTCTTAAAACGAGTTTAACTTGACATGTTACGGGCTAGTAGGTAGCCTTTCTTCCCGGAGTCACACGTCACGGCGGCTGCCAACTTTTGACAATGACAATAAAAGTGATGATGAAAACGGGGGTAGTTGTGTGTCGCTGTCAGTTGCGTCGAGTTGCCAAGCGACCAGGGCGGTAGCGCGTAGTGCGCGTTTGGCAGCCGCCGTGACGTGTGACTCCAGGAAGAAGGGCTACGGATTAGCCCGAAACATGTCGAGTTAAACTCGTTTTAAGACGTGAGTGATCCGTTTATTTTCACTATCGCTAAGTCTTTTGCGGCTATTAAGTGCCACTGAAATAGACCCAACCTTTAACAGTCAAAGACAATGTGCATTTTTGCACTAACAAGCTTAATTTAGGTGACGTCTACGCCCTTGAGAAGATTGCCTTGTGAGGAAGTTTACATACTACGTTTGCCGCGTAAATGCGTGTGTATCACTGCCATGTCCACGAAATATGTAATATGTACTTAGTAAAAATCAATGGACTTGTCTTGTTACTCAACGTACATATTCATTACACGTATGAAGTCATTTTATCTAGACTTACTTACTTACGTTATAATGCAAACCAGAAAGCAATTAATGCTAAAGGCTACTTTTCAAATAATCGGAACCAAAAATACCAAAATGCAAATAGACTCTATCTTCGAATTATAATGTTGAAACATTTTTAATATCGAAGAATAGGATGCACCGTTTTTTTGGAAATCCAATCAATGGTGTGCGTATCTCGGGAACATCCTGCATTTTCGGTTTCGTAAAAGCTGCTTTTAGGAAACTTATCTAGCTAATGATGTTTTACGATGTATCTGTATCTCCGCTACGTGTTATCTCGTTGTCGCCTACAGTAGCAAACGCGTCTGGCTCCTGTCTCTATTCATACCTTCGTCTGTAACCTACGATGTAAGAAAACATACCTTATAACCAAGTGTGATAAGGTTTTCATTGGCGTCATGAATAAGTTTGGTGGTTAGTTTTGGTATCATATTTCCGCCGGTCTCTTTACTGCCTCTCATATCTTCATCAATACTTAATTAATTGAATGATTGCGGTAGGAGACTGAAAGGTAAACTTTTTGTGCGACATTCTAACTCTTTTGTTAGGGGTTTATCTGCGAATGATTCTGGTGAATCGTTGGGAGTGTAAAGTGGCCACTAATTGTAAAGGTAGATAAAGATCACAAATAGTTTTGAGAGTTGATAGCCCAAGCCAAACGGTTCCTAGTAAAGAAAACTTACGTAACGTATATATGGTTCTTTTAACGTATGAATAAAATAAAAAGAAAAAACCGGTCAAGTATAAATCAGACTTTAACAATGAGGATTCTGTACAAATTTAAAAGCAAGCTAGAAAATTGTTGGTGTTTCGTATTATTTCTATGAAAAAGAAGCGTTAACTCGTCCAAAAACTTCGTTTTTTTCATTTGGTTACCGTCATAATGAAGTCTATGAAAAATGGTAACTCAACGGAAAAAAAACTTGGGACACTTTTGTTCTCCTAGTAGGATAAAAAAATCTCGTAATTCTGAGCATAAATGACATAAAATTTTCCAAATAAAAAAAAAGTCAAAACATACAACGAAATAAAAATTGGCCCATGACCAACCCCCCTGACCCCCCCATAACCATTGGCCAATTGGCCGTGACCTACTTGGAAAATTCTATACAAAGTTCCAAATCCTTATAAAAATATAACTTGTTTTACATGGATAGTATAATCAATAGTAAAATTGAAAAATAAATATTAGTAGCAATCATAAAAACAAAGTTGACGTTCAAATATCAATACATTGGAGTGTGCGGCACTTGGTGAAGGCGATTTCGGTACGCAATATAGTTTAGGTATGCAAGGATTACAGAACCCTGTCCTGGGTGTGTCCGAGACGCTTTTGCCCATTTTTTTCGTTTACTTACGTTACTTCTTGTCAAATTTCATAATTCTATGTCAACGGATTTATACAAAAATACACTTTTGAACCTTTCCATATTTTAATCACGTAAACTAACTTAGAAAATATTTTTTTTTTTAAACTCATTGGAATTGCGCACTTGAATGTTTGATATTAACTTCAACATGATGCCTCTATGGCTTCTTGAAAAAGAGGATATTGACTGATATATATATATACGAGTACAAACTGACGAATAACGAAATAATCCTATAAGGGTTCATATTTTCCTTTTGAGCCACAGAACATTAAAAAGATAATTATAAAACTAATAACAAATGTTTCTTGTGTGATTAAAGTGAAAAAAAAAATAACCTGCTGATGTTTCAATCATTTTGTAAAGCAAACAGTCGTTTAATATGATTGCAGGTTGTCCAAACATGTTACCGCGTGTATGGGAAGCGTGACGAAAAAACGTAAAAACAAACAGACAAAGGGAGACCGATGTTAGAAAACTTAATTTAACACTCGAACCAAAACTTGGCCCGTATTGTGTTTCTGTGGTGCTAACCAATTCTCCTTTGTTACGGCTCCACCCACGCTTATTATCAGATACTAGCGTGGCATGTCATTTTTTATCAAAACAATAACCTTTTTATAGAAATAGTCGGGTAACACGTTCGCTCTCACACGAAAACATAAATAATAGGGAAATTTGTCAGAAGTTCTAACAATCGAATCAAACGTAATTTACGTCGACGTATTAATCTTTTCTGTTCTTTTTTTGGTAGTTTTTATGTCAAACATAAACGTTGACTAGGGAACCTAGGGAATTAGGAAAATTAATTGATGTCTGTGAGCCTTAGAAAATTAAAAAGTAATTAACCGCCTAAGTAAGTAGGTAGGTCGGTAGGACTCTAGTGTTCAACCGTCAACTTAGATAAATCATACAACGGTTGCTCGGAAAATGGCAATTTAATTGAATTTGACACCCTTTTTTAGTTATTCTTCCGTACAGCGACAAATAACTACTGCTATTACACCTAGAAATATCTTATCCTATCGTATCCTAAGAACTGCTTAGTAAATAAATGAGCAATATTTGTAAGCATGTAAGTAGGTAGGTATATTATGTTTTGAGAACTTGTAAATAGCTCTAAAGATTTCAAGGATTTTTTCTGTTTAAGTATTTTTGAGGGCTAACAATTTAATCAGACATTTGACTTATGTCCTCTCAAACAGTGGATCGCGGGTTTAAATCCAGGCACGCACTGAGTTTTTTGAAGGAAACCTGCACACACAAGCAAAGAAATTCAATTCCGTTCCCATTCAATTCCCAATCTGCACTGAGCCCGCGTTGAAAACATAGCCCGAGCCCTTTCATTCTGAGAGGAGGCCTGGTCACTGCCCTGCATGTACACGTGTAAGCTGCGATGATGATGAGGTCTTAACTCTGGGTACGGGTTTAAGAGTCTATACACACCACTGCCGGGTATAGGCTTCTACTGAGAATGAAAGTACGAATCGGAATCTTTGCACATCATTTCAGCCGAAAGACGTCCACTGCTGAACATAGGCCTCCCCCAATCTTTGCACATTATAATTGAATTGCTTCGCAGATATGATGTTGTTGTCAGTCAAGTGGGCGAAGAGAAACTTTAATAAAGTCATAATAGAATAACTTAGCCTATTAAATTAAAACGATCACCAAGTACCATTTACCCACTGATTAAATGTCATAAACGTTTGCACGTTATTTCAGGAAGCTTATTAAATTTAATGTACCATTAATTCTACTGGGCAAATGAGCATATTCCAGGGCACCGTAAGAACGTTACTAATTGCGAAAAGTTAATTAAGTCATAAAATTATGATAACTCAATAAAAGTAATAACTACTTTAGGTACACCTACTTTAAAAGAACCGGCCAAACGCGAGGCGGATTTACTTAGCGAGAATTCCGTACAAATTTAAAAGTAAGCAAAATACAATACAATGAATCTTTATTGTATACCACACTGTTGTCCGCGACTCCGTTCTGCAAAGAATTCGTTTATCACTATCCCGCGGGAACTATGCAATGTTTCGAGATAAAAAGTATTCTATATGTTAATCCAGGTTATAAACTATCTGTGTGCCAAATTTCATCAGAATCGGTCAAACCGTTTTAGCGTGAAAGAGTAACAAACATTCATACAAACTTTCGCGTTTATAATATTAATAAGTAAGATAGAAGAGGATTGCAGACATGAGCTATCATCGTGATCTATATACATCCCACTGCTGGGCATAGGCCTCCTCTGTGAAGGAGGTGTGTGTATAGTCGGGGTAAAAAAAGGTTCGTTACTTTTCGACCTTAATTCGTTGACATAGAGTCGAAAAGTGACGAACCTTTTCTTATCCCGACTATACGTTTCCTCGCAACGTTTTCCTTCAACCTAAAGCTCGTTGTTGTTGTGATTTCGCACATGAACTCCGAAAAATCAGTGTTTTTCGGAATTCGGTGCAAGTCCGGGCTGTAATCCGTGACCCTCTGTTTGAAAGGCAATAGATCAGAACACTAGGGTGCTACAGCTTCTTTTGACATGAAATGACAATATGACATGTCATGTTTGATTTAAGTGGTCTTGATCACTGAACTAGGAAACCTATGGAAATGAAACGTCAACAAAAAATGCGTGCCACTGTGACGTCATCTGGCCGCTAAACATGGCGGTTTTAGTGCTGCCCAGAAGATTTTAATGTTACTAGGTTTTATCGATAAACGTTCTTGGCTCATTTTATTTTAAATATGTTTGAGTATTAATTATTTGCAGAATTTATACTTTAATAGGAAGTAAGTACCTATGTATATTGTTATGTGCAAAGATACTTTGATTTAGATGTGTGAAATCTAAAACATGTTCGTGCTTCAAATTTGCCAAGTAAACGATATGACGATTTTTAAAAGTTGCTACACTGATTTTATAAAGTGGTCGTTTGACAACTCAGTGACCGCAAAACATAAACATATGGCGTAGTACAGTGCCATCTCCCCATCTCTAGCATGCTAAATTTAAAAAAATATAGTTAAATAAGTCAAATCCATTCATGTCATGACCTATAACTACACATAAGAACCTTGCTAATTATAATGTAAATTATTGAGTACTATCGAAATGAGTAGGTATCGATACTTTGATGGTATCGGAACATCCCTACAAGTACCGGCTGAACTGACTGACAATGACATTTGGTGCGCTAAACATGGCGGATTTTCGGCCTCATAAGCCATTGTACGTATAAAACAATATGTCGCGTCCCTATTATAAAGGTCTATGGTCTTGACGGACAGACAGGCAGACAGAGTGACAACGAAGTGATCCTGAAAGAGTTCCTTTTTGCATAAAGGCCCAAAGAACTTGAAATAAATGATTATTATCAATTAGTATGGAACCCTAAAATTTAAGAAAAATTTTAACGACACAATTCCCTTTCCATTTTTTCTGCCACATTATCGTAATTAACTAGTCGAATAACTTAATAAAAACCCAAAATAACAGTTATTCGTTTTGTCCACGTTGCGATTAATAAAAAAATAATGTCAGTTTATCCACCCACATTGGTTATAAATTAATAGAATCTGCCCTCATCCTCGTGTCGTATAATAATGGTTGATTTGGTTCGTGTGAGGTATTTTTTTATTATTTTTAGGAAACGTTTCCTTGCGATCCCATCTGGTTTGATCTCACCCCGTTGGTTCACATTGCGGAGGCGGCCTGACTATTAATGATTCAAAAAATTCAAAGTAAAATCTCCTACTGAGTTGCGTATGATAACTAGCACCAAATGCGGATATTGGCTCAAAATAAGATAGTAATCATTATTATAGTTATAATAGTGGTTACCCGCGATCCCGTCTGCAAAATATAGGCGTAGGAGTACAAAAAATAGCCTACGACCTATTCTCACACCTACAGAATATAGAGAAAAAAGTTTCATAAAAATCGGTCAAGCCGTTTCGGAGGAGTTCGATAACAAACACCGTGACACGAGATTTTTATATAAAGAAGATTTTTAGAACGAATGTTTTTATAATTCGTGGTAACTTAGTGGTTTGACGTATAGCCTGTAGCAGAGGGTCGTAGGTTCGAACCCAAGCTCGCACCTCTGTGTTTTTCAGAATTTATGTGCGAAATTATATTAAAAAATACTATGTGATTTACTGTGAAGGAAAATATCGTGTGCTTATGCGAAGAAAATGGTGTGTGTGAAGTTCCCAATCCGCACTGGCCCCGCGTGGGAGCTGCGGCCCAAGCCCTCTCATTCTGAGAGGTCTCTTATGATAATGATGATGATGATGATGATGAATTATTACAAATACTTTTAGAGAGATATCTTTTATTATTTTTAAGTGATTCGTGTATGATTTTTTTTTTGGTTAACACGATTAAGACAAATTTCGAGTCACCGTTTCATAACTTACTTAACTTACATGGAACCATCTAACTTCAAATATTTTTGTAATAATATATGCACACAAAGTTTCCTGATAAAATATTGGTATTATTTAAAAAATATTATGTATCTGAAAAACATTACGCCGGAAAAGCAAAGAGTGGCCAAAAAAAACATGAAAGACCAATTTATTGTCATATAGAACTATAAAGTACTACCCATAAAACTCAAACCACGATAATTTCAAGTAACGTTTTTTACACCAGCATTTAATTCTACCAGGCAAATATATTTTTACTACTTAGAGGGAAAAAGGCATCGTTGTTCACCAAGTTAAAAAATGAACCTAATTGTGTAATTTATTTTCGCACTGACTCCCGCTGCGTGTTAAAATCCTCAATTTGGTTAAAGTTACATTAGTATCTCTTAAATATCAACCACTGTAAATATAAACACTTTGCTTAAATAATAACGAACATTACTCTTTTAATAGTTAATTTATCATACTAGTTTGAATAATAATCCATTTAAAGAAGCTTTAATTTGTTTTTTATTGAAGAGACTAATTTGTCGTTTCAAAGGATTGTATGTAGGTACTTCATTTGATATAGTAAAATAATAAATAAACAAATAATGGAAAAAATGTCACCAATTGACCTAGTCCCAAACTAAGCAAAACTTATATTTTCGGTACTGGACAACGGACAAAATATAGATACTTATATGATAAATACACATAATAAACATCCAAGACTCGAGCACAAGCATTCGTATTTTTCATAAAAATCTATCTGCCCTGACTGGGAAACATCGAAGAGAGATCAAAGTGATTACTAAGTGATTTAAGTGAATAAGTTTAGTGTTGAAAGAGATTCCTTTTTGTTCAATTAAATTAGTTTTACGTTAAAGGCGTATTATCTATCTAACGAACCCTACGGCTCGTAACCCGTGACCTCAAGCTTCACAGTCAGGTTCTCTAACAACTAGGCTATCCGGTCGTCAAAAAAATTGTCAAAATAACCATCATAATATTAGCTAAAAGATATCCACTGCTGGACAAAAGCCTCCCCCAAATACATCCACGACGAGCGGACCTGCGTTGCCCGCATGCAAATTGTTTCTACAACCTTTACCTACCAGAACGTCGGGCCACCTTATTGGGGGCCTTCCTCGACAAAAAAATAAATAAATAAAAAAGTTATGTGTAGGTTTATTATATTTAAATGGATCTGGATCGTGGACAAATATTGATTGAGAAGGCTTTATAACGTTCAAATTAGGTATATACTCTTTTTTTCTCATACCTAAATAGTAAATAAATATCACGGGACAATTCACACCAATTGACCTAGTCCCAAAGTAAGCTAAGCGTAGCTTGTGTTATGGGTACTAGGCAACGGATAAACGTACTTATATAAATATATACATACTTCAATACATATTAAAAACCTAAGACCCGAGAGCAAACTTTCGTATTTTTCATACAAATATCTGCCCCGACACGGGAATCGAACCCGGGACATCAAGCT
Source organism: Archips xylosteana (assembly GCA_947563465.1). Classification (NCBI taxonomy): domain Eukaryota; kingdom Metazoa; phylum Arthropoda; class Insecta; order Lepidoptera; family Tortricidae; genus Archips; species Archips xylosteana. Next base: position 15,950,584 of record OX387349.1, read on the forward strand.
TCATAATCAGGTTCTCTAACCTCTAGGCCATCTGGTCTTCTTAATATTTACTTCTATTCTTATACCGCATTTAATTAAAATTTACTTACATTGAGCTTACGAGCATACATAATCTAAAATCAAACAAATAAAAATGTAAACCATTCAAAAATTAGATTACTACATTACATAACACAGTAGAAAACGGATGAAAAGGAAAAAATGTAATTTTGCTATAGAAATTATTACTATGTTGAAGCACTTTTACATCAAAATGTGTAAACGTGTGATAGGTACATATAAAATGGCGTCTGTGTTTAATTTCTAGTCATTTATGTCGTACTCTATCATGTTGTAGTAGCCAGCCTTCTTTGCAGCTGCTGGTGACAACATTCCTGCATGGAATATTGAAAAAGTACTATATCGACTACTTATAAGTAAGACTTACATGCGAATAATTGTTATCAACTCATTACTTTACAAAGAAATGTTTTTTGCCACTTTAAACACGCACAGAACCTAATATAAAAATAAGTAAACCTGAGATTTTCTGTTGCAAATGAACATTGTCATTTTTCGGAATTTTTCAATCATAAATCTTGTGAAATAATCTTGTAAATAAATCAGAAACCTTTTTGTTTGAGATCGAAATCTGCTCGCGCTGTGGTAACACCGATTCAGCAACCCGCATCTGTTTTTCTTAATGTCATAGTTCAGAAATTAAATCCTAGATAACGCCTACCGTAATACCGTAAAAATTTAGTCAACGAAGTTCAATTTTTGGCATACAAACCTGACTAAAAATAGTGGACGTCGGTGGCGTTTTTCAACAGTTTTAGGACTACTTACTAAGTAAACACGACAAAATTTACCAGCCGATGAAATTGAACGGGCGGGGTATCATTCTCCAACCTTTATACCTGTCCTACCAAACTTTAGAATTCAGCGAGTTACTGCGCTAAATTAGTTTAGTTTTGGTTTTGGCAAAATAATCATAGTGAAAACGAAAACAATAGTACTGATATGCTATCTAGTGCGCGTTTGGCAGCAGCCACCGTGACGTGTGCTCCAAGAGGAAGGGCTACGGCTACGGATTAGCCCGAAAAATGACGATCTAAGCTCAATCATAGACGTAAGTTTCCGTATTTTTTCACTATGAATGAGTGTCACGGTAGTTTAATGTTCAAAATAATCGTTTTTAGAATACAAATACCTGCAACAGCTAAAATGAAACCAAGTTTAGAAATATACACTAGAATCGTCCTCGAATTAATTGTTTGTTTCGGTCGGATATTACAAGGATCACATTGATGTACAATATAAATTTAATATTTTACCTATTGTATGCAGAGGCCAATTGAATCATTGTGAAATTGTTTGTGGAAAGGTCATAGAGAAGTAAACAATTCAGTTCATTCAACTGTACTTACATACCTTTACTGACTTGATGTGGTAATAAATTGGAACAAATTTTCAAGTAATACTAGTTAAATACTTATTTAATGTCTTATTTTATATTTTAATGTTTTCTGAGTCAAGTGTGAGCGGTGTAAATATTAGGTGTTAAATAAGAATGGAGTCGGTGAATAACTAAGTAATAAATAATAATAATAAATATCACGGGACAATTCACACCAATTGACCTAGTCCCACAGCAAGCTAAGCAAAGCTTGTGTTATGGGTACTAAGCAACGGATAAACATACTTATATACATATTAAACACCCAAGACCCGAGAACAAACAGTCGTATTTTCATACAAATATTTGCCCCAACACGGGAATCCAACCCGGGACCTCAAGCTTCGTAGTCAGTTTCTCTAACCATGAGGCCATTGGTCGATAAAAACTGGATTGTTTAAAGTTAGTATTAACTAAATATAGGCATACGTCATTTTAGTTGGGATGCAAAAATTTCGAAGCGGCTGATTTATATCAATGTTGTCAAAAATATCGAACTATTAAGACATGCTATATAATTTATGTTTTTCATGTACAATACTAGGTAGAACGTTGTCACAGTATAATTATTATCACGATGTAATTATAACATTTATTTGGAAAAGCTTCCAGTTAGTAATAGTGGGTCAACGTTTAAATGGTTTGATTGTGCATCGGTGAGATCTTCCGAATCAATGTAGTACTGTACTACTACATACCTACTGTGTAGTACTACAGTACGATTTTATACCGTACCTACTGTAGGTACTCTAAATAAATGTAACTGCTATCAAATTCCTCCATTCTAAGTGTTTTTTTTATAAAATACTGTCAATTATGAATGAAGTTAATTGTCACTGTGTTGTAAGATGCATAAGTATGAAAAAACAAAGATTAAAAAAAATCAACAACTTTAAATAAATATTTTATTTCTAATCTTATTGTAATATTTACAGTTTTATCAGTTTCGGTGAGTATTCTTCACAGAGCCTCGCCAGTTCGCAATTATGACATTAAATTTTATTTTATCATTGGATATGCGACTATTCTTAATGCTAAACTAAATGTAGTTGATAAGGCTTAATTCCTTAAGGCACTTGTCTTTGACTAGAGATCCAAAAAGTCTTTTCGTGTTCACTTAAATGCATAAATAATGCACATACATTCCGGAGGGATTTGTCCTTGCTTCACTTCACGTCCGATTGACCTGAGGACAAAGAAATATGACATTAAGGAAAAGTTAGGAAAAAAGTAGGTTAACACGCTAGTGTGACAGATTTGCAAAACCAAAACTATGTAAATTTTCATAAAGTAACTGAACGAAACTATTACGAAAATTCTGTCAAAAATATTTCTTGATTGTGTACCATGAAAATACATAAATAATGTGTTTAATTTATTAATAGTAGAGGTAAGTTACCTACGCCATGTTACTCTAAAACTATTTTGAAATGGAAATAGGAAAGAAAGATCGAAGTAACAAGTGACACTTACTTATTTGCTATTTTTGCTGCCACCACGAAATGACGTCCAGTAGTTCATCTTCATCCATAGGTCCTAACTGTTGTTGCGTTGCCACCTCGTACCTGTCCACCGTTGAATAGGCTGAAGACACGCCCGAGGAGCACTCAGAAGGGGCCGGAGAATCCGCCTTTTCAGAACAAGGAGAACTACTGCCATAGAAAAACCCATCGTCCATTTCCATTGAAGTCATAGGCTGTGCACAACCATTCGGAATATTTTCTCTATTTTCTTGGTCCCGGGTTATTCCCAACGCCGCATCACTCTCATCCAGCAGTTGCTGAAGATATCTAATGTACTCGACTACCATCCTTAAAGTGTCTACTTTACTAAGTTTCTTTCCGGAACCGCGTCTAGCGCCACCGGAAAGCGCCGCTACTACGGAAGCTGGCAGGTGACGGCGGAGAGCATTAAATCCATCATTCACTTGCTTCACTCGGTTGCGTTCGCGGGCGTTGCGGCGCGCGATCGACACGGCTTGAGGTCCGGTGTAAGGATTTGTTTTAAAATGCACTTTCTTCCTATACTGCAAATTTGGCGGTGTATCGTGCGTGACGTAATTTTTTTCAGGAGCTGGTGCGATCGGTATATTTCTTTTGTCCATTGTGTTCTTCGGTAAGGTACCGGACGGGTAGCCTGACGAGACTACTACGTAGTTTGTTTGGCCCTGAGCGAGTTGTATTTCTTGGAGCATCGTAATTACGCGGGCGTTCGCGGCGAGAGGGGCGTACGCTCGGTCCGCGCGGCGGTCAGAAAAGCACTGAGCGATAAAGGTTGCGTGGGAGCTTTTGACGGGCGCAAGCGAGCGGCGAGAACGGAGCTTCGCGTTTAAGTGAGCCGCCGGCGCGCGCGCACGAGTTATATCACCTGCGCCGGCTGCAAAAAATATAAATTTTAAAATTCTCTTCCCCTATTATTTTCGATCATCCCTTCCCTCGATACGTGCGGGTCCGTACCTGGGGTACTGAGGGGACCGCAGCTAGCCAGAGAGAGCATAACGCGTGCCCGGTTTTTTTCTGTATTGACCACTGAATAGGTACGTACGTATTTTCAATTGTTTTTTTTTTTATTTTATCAAAGTTCGTACCTACTTCAAACTTGAATACAAAGTTTCACGGGTTATCTTACGCGTGCCACAGGTCCAACTTTCAAAATTAAACCCAATGACATTCCACCTTTGTAAGTTATGTCCGATAAAGCTTTTGATAGCGTAGCATGTGCTACGCTTTCTCGAGCGCTTCTCTAAGTGGCGGATAGCGCAACGTACAGCACCACATTACTTCACATATCTCTAATACCGATATTAATAACGCTTATGAATGTCAACGTAAATATTTTTAATTCATTATAAAATATTTGAAGTTGCAGTTGCGGCGTGTGAGCGAAGCCGCCGCGGTGACAGTGTTGGTCTCTGCCATCATCAATTAGACCGCGGGCAAGCACGCTATGAATTACACTTCTTATAGATAGTTTGTTTTATTCGTCGGCCCTTTGATCAAAGCAACCGACTACTGTCAATCCGATTGCGTGAATCGAATAACTCTCCTTCGACTCGTTTAGCTTTACTAATTGAATCGAAACTGCTTCTAGTGGTATTTGTTTTCATTAGTTAACACTTAAGCGGTATTATGTTAGCGTCGAGGTATGGATGCCTTATTGAAAGTTATAGCAATCAGAACATAATCTTAGTTACGTATATTATGTTTTGTTTTAGTATAAAAATTCCCATTTTACAGTTATTCAAATAGAAAAGTTTCTCGGTAGTTCAAATCGAAGGAATAAGATTTTTCAAAGAGATAAAGATCGCACCTCAGGATACTAGATTTATGTCTGTACAACTCTATTATGTATTTGAATGTCAATCTCTCCTACGGAGCAGCCGTTTGCATTCTCTTTTCTGCATATTCTGAATGGATTTTCATTTCATTGAACATTGAAATAAAAGTATTTTGTCACCAGATTCATGCTATCTTTATTGTTTACCTCTACTTCTTCATCTTATAGTGCCACTTCATTATTGATGTTGGGAATCAGCTCCTTAAATCTCGTCCTTCCATAGCCAACTAAATAGCTGTTCTATAGTCTTGATGCCGGTCCATTCACTTACGTTAGGAGTCATGACATTTTGCGTCTTCCAACCTTAGGTTATTGTTTACCTAGACGTATTTAGACTATTATCTAATAATTCTGGATACAATTAAAAGCATGTTCTTATCTTGTACTTGATTTAAATTAGACGTATTGCAACAGTTTAGCCAGTCATTTCGTAGGGTTACGACCCCGTTATTGCACCGGATATGACCTGCAGGGAGGTGTCGATATTGTAAGCTTTTTTACTTGGGGCGATTTTTGAAATCACATGTATGTAAATACCATTCAAAAGTGTTATAATTGTGCTTAATTTCAAATACGAGTAGAGTGCATAGTAGAAATTTACAGCTCTAATTAAATGACCTGTAGTTTTGTCACTTGCGGATGATATTTTCATGGATTTTTTTTATATAAAATTGATCCGTGATTGACTATCTCACTTGATGAAAAGTACAGATGCGCCCAAAGGTGTATCTCACGGGTTCAGTAACAGCCTATTCACTCTAGCCTTGAAGAGCCCTAGGCCCTATGCTATATCTAAGTATGTGGAAATATACACGATGGGAGCATAGGTATGTCATTCTTTAGGAGTTCGTATTAGAAAAGATGAAGGGTATTATACAGGGTTATTTGTAATTCACTAGCACCCTTTTAACCCTAAACTCCTACCACTTAAACAAATGTTTTTTGTTTTACGGCTTTTGTCATAACTTAATATTTTTGGTGTAATAAAGTTTTGAAAATTTGAGATTTCCTCTTATTTTTACGATACTCTGTGTATTTGTATGGGAAAAAAATTGCTTCATTTTAAAAAGTCGTAAAACAAAAAACATTTGTTTGAGTGATAGGAATACAGGGTTAAGAGGATGTCAGTGAATTAAAAATAACCCTGTATATTAACCAAGGCATATGTACTAGCAGGAGTAATATACACTTAAATCCGTACATTTGCCTATGAAAATCACACTATTGCCCCAGTGTTAAAATATTACGCTGAATCATTAACCAAGGGGCTGCGTGAAATATTGAGGGGTGTAGAATGTTTGTGTGCAGTGGGCTAAATTATACTTATGATTTACATAGGTTTTTGCGGATTTGGTTAAATTTCAATGACTTTTGTTTCGACGTACAACTTTTTAATAAAATAGATAAATAGATAAGTAGTAGATCAGCGTCGAGCCACCCTTAGTGACCCGACGAGTGCTGAGTGGACTCCTTTTTCGTATAAGTAGTTTATCTCTATTTTCAATTATTGTTTTCATTTTTTTTTTCTTTTTAACATGTACCGTTACTTATGCGAAATAAAGATTTCTTATTCTTATTCTTATTCTTATTCTTATTCTTAAGTAATATAAACCTCCTAAATCCTAGCGTACTTTATAAAAAACAAATAATTTTGTAGAATATTTGCCGAAAGTACAAAATATTTAGCGAATAAAGAATTTAAATATGCATAAATAATTTTCATAATTAGAAAACTTTACGATTCTCATCTAGGTCTTAAGGACTACATCAGTTAAAAAAATAAGGACTCAGGAGGTTGTTGCGATAGCATTATTGAGTTAAAAAAAGGATTATTATCAAAGTTACAATAAAAACAAAAAGAAATACAAGCGGTTAAAGACATCAACAAAAACCGGAGCAAAACGACTTAGACCCATGATTATAGTTAAACTGGTAAATAGATCTACAATAAAAACGAAAGAATATCATTCGTTATCGACAAACAATAAATATAAATTATTATAAAGTGACTTGTTAACGTCCATTTATACTATTAAGGGATTACCCAAAAAGAATAACACTAAACGATTGCATTGAGAGGAATCGCCACGTAACAAATCATGCCACCCACGCGTCGCGTGCGCACGTTTTATTTGTGTCTATTGATGAAAAGTGGTCTCGATTTGATCATTCATAAATGTGAAACCATAGTAACCTATCATCATCATCATTTCAGGCGAAAGACGTCCACTGTTGAACATAGGCCTCCCCCAAGGTTTGCCAAACAGACCAGTTCTGCGCCATCTGCATCCAAAGCGTTCCCGCAACCTTAAGCAGTTCGTCGCTCCATCTTTTTGGAGACCTACCTAACGTACACTGCGTCTTCCGATCTGTGGACGCCATTCGAGGACCCTTTGGACCCATCGGCCTTCGGTTCTACAAGCGAGATGTGCCCTGCTCACTGCCATTTGAGTCTGGAAAGATAGTAACGTATGTATACTAGTTCTTAAACTGTTTCTTTTTTTTTTTTTTTATGTTAGAAAGGCCAGACAAACGAACTAGTGGGTCACCTGATGTTAAATGATCACCACTGTCCATAGACACCTGCAGCGCTTTACGCGATGCCAGTGCGTTGTCGGTCCTTAAGGAGAGGGAATAGGGGAAGGGGGAGAGGGAAGGGGTGAGGTATTGGGCCCCCGGCACTCTCACTGACCGTACGAAACGCAAGCAGGATTACTGCTGCTTCACGCCGGTTTTCTGTGCGAGGGTGGTACTGCCCCGGACGAGCCGGCCCATTCGTGATGCAGCGGCTAGCTACAACATGGCTCTACCACTACTAAAGTTTAGTTTGTTAGTGTTTAGTTGTTTCATCATCTATTTTTACATAATACTGCCCGAGATTGACCACTATCTCACCTGATGGAAAGTGCATCACACCGGTTCAGTAACAACCTAGCAGAGTGAATACTCTAGTCTGGAAGAGCCCTCTAGGGTGTATCTGTTCTTTGGTTGTTCAAACTCAAACATCGGATCAATCCACTTCACTTAACATTTTCAAAAATGATTTCGTCTACAATTATTAAATATTTAAGTGACTTTAATGTAACTTATGTAGTTCGTATTTTGAGAATAATTCTAGTTTCCCTTGCGGTATCATCATAAGTAGGTAGTAAATTTTCAATTTAAATGTCTTTTTACGGTCACGAAAATAAATGCTCCGTAAAAATAGTGTCTTGGCTTTGACTTTGAGATTGTAAAAAAGGTGCAAAGGCCAAACATGAATTTAAACTCTAACCCACATAAATTTCCATACATGTAATTATTTTTGTGTTTATAGGGTTGTCACCCCTTAGTTCCACACTGGACGTGGCAATTTGTCCTAACGTGTTGTTATTGCTCTCATGATAAGTGACAGTTACACACCCCCACCGAGCAATTAAGACAAAACAAATTATGTTACCCTAGTGTTATTTTAGTTTTCAGGGTTATCAATCATCTGTTTTAAACGTCGGAAGTGCAGCGATAATAATTGATCATAATCAATTTGTGAAAGATGATTTTAGATAGTCGTATAAATACGAAGCGAAACGAGTAGTAAGATTGTTTTTTTTTTTATTAACATGACAGAGGTATTAGGTAAAGCCAAAAAGGACGTAATACTATGAACCTGTTTTTTTCCATTGTAGGAGATAGAGACGGATGAGAAGAGAAAGGGAGGTCTTTTCTCACTGGGACACCTAATAGGATAAATAAAAAACTAAACTTGCATACAAGTTAAATTATAGTGAAGTAAAAACTGTTCAGTACTATTCCATTTGCTATGAGGCATTCTGGAGAAATGTTGATTTATTTTTTATAAGACGAAGGACGAAAACATCAAGAACCCAACATTGGTCCAGCTAGGGGATCAAACACATACGATGTACTTATACGTCTTTGATCCCTAAAACTTTTTCACTATTGTGTCTGATACAAATATTGCTGTCACGTTTGTGCTGCCATTTAAGTACGGACCGACGCATTATTTGAAACAATTATAGTAAATAAAACAATTACGCTAAAAGAAATGAGAGATGCGAGCTCGTGGGATTGCTGGGGTGACGAATATGGGAACAGTGTCATCTGCCACGTCACGGTCGAACGGTGTGGGATCCACCAGGTAATTGCTCAAAATGATTGTATGTTAATCAAAGGCAAAATTACAACATCAAAGTAAAATAAACGTACGATTCTGCCGGAAATAGAAATCAATTAAATTTCATATGTATTAGTTATTTTCTAGTTCATTAATTACTTGCTAGGAAAAAAATCTAAAATACTACCTCCACGGATGATGACGTGACCACGTCAACATGACGTATCGACCCATTGCTTTAAATAATCGCCACTAACCGATATAATATAAACTTTCTTGGATTCCTGTTATATGATTATTGGCCTTCGTTATTAGCTGTAGGTAGGTACATAATGTGCGTATTGTGATGAATTGCCACTTTTTTCATGTTTTTTTTTATCTTTCCTTTTATCAGGGTTGTGTTCTTTGATCAATTATAACTGAAGACACACATTGCCGAACAAAATCCCCTTCAAAGAATTTCCGAACTTTTTTATTTGGTTGCGTAACAAATAAAATCATCACCACAGAAATTTGAACCTAGTCTTTACTTCATTACAGTCGAATTTCGGTAGCGGCAAAACTCCACTTGACAGCTAAACTTGACAATTTCACGCAACGTTCTGAGAAAAAAGAAGGCCACTTTTATCAAAGTAGCTCTCATTTGACTCGGACATTTTCGGGCGCGCGACTGTGGATCTACAGTTATAATTGATCAAAGGTTAAGTTAAATGCTGTGTACAATTATTATTATAATGTATTGTGCTGTAATGTATTAGATTAATTCACTAATTGTAATTTCGTTAGCTTGCATTATGTTATTGTACTCAAGCTAATAATATAAATAAGTAATGATTTTCTGAATAAAAATATTTCCTTGTATAAATAAAATAATATTAGGGGACAATCTCACACAAATCGACCTAGTCCCAAACTAAGCAAAGCTTGTACTATGGGTACTAGACGACGATAAACATACATATATAGATAAATATAAATACTTAAATACATAGAAAATATCCATAACTCAGGAACAAATATTCGTGCTCGTCACACAAATAAATGCCCTTACCGGGATTCGAACCCAGAACCTCTTGCTACGTAGGCAGGGTCACTACCAAATAGGCTAAAGCGGTCGTTCTCCTTCACTTACGTCCAATGGATACCCATAATTATCACCTTGCATGACCCGACGAATGCTAATTGAATTCCTTTATCACAACATTATACTTAATTAATGTTGTATCGGCATCGCAATCCAGCTCGGAATAGCTGTCAGTCCTATGAGCACTCTTCCGCAGGTAGATACGGGACTTGGGCAAATGGCACAATACATTATAGTTAGGATATTTTAGTATAGTTTTTGTTTCAATAATTGTACCTTTATTATAATGAGTTAATTATTTGACTGTAATATTATGTACCTACTGTTCCTGATGGTTGTGAAAAATATTTCTTATTTCTGTTACAAAACCTGTCGTTTCATGCAGCTCCCATCTTGTTCACAAGTCATTAACAACCGCGTGTTAAGGCTCGGTAGCTCCCACAACATTAAGCGTACAGTTCATTCAAGGGTGCACCAACAAGACCTATTAATTCCACGTTTAAAAATTAAACCGCTCTATAAATCATAAATGCAAAGCTAGCCGACACCGATAACACAATGGAACTACCTGATTCCTATCCAATATCGTTTGATTAACGACTTGTTGAGTGACTCCTATTCAACGCGACGTCAAAGGGTGATCGTATTAAGTATTAATAAAGAGAATGTTTTACGTTTCACCTCACGAATGGATGGATGTGTACAATAAAAAGCCTGAATCATAAAGCAAGCATTCCTCAAAATGACAACGTAGCGCGTCCAGAGAGAGTGAGTTCTTGGGTGAGCAAAGTCTGAAAAATGTCAGGATATCTGGGTAGCAATGTGTAAAAATTATGAAAAAAAAACGATTCTAAGTAAATAGATTCTGTCTCAAATAACGTAACCCAAAAAGAATCTAAAAACTCTAATCAATTCTGCAAAACACGGTGAGTTGATCGAAATTCAAATAGGTTGTCTTGTAGCTTGTAAAACAGTAAAGTAATCTGGACATCGGATCTGTGACAGTGGAACGTTGCCACCTACGGCCGACGTCACTCGACGTCTGTGTCGTCGAGGTGACGCGACGTATCCGACTTGTTGACATACCGACACCGATCGCGAACGAGATATCTACTCTGATTCCGCTCTGTATTGTGACGATCGCCAGAGATCACACTATTCTTTTTGAGTCAGACGACATACAAAACAAGAAAAAAAAATAGATGAGAAATTTTCTCATGTCTGTATCAGTCTTATTTATGTACAGTTTTTATCGTTTTAATCAAACAAACATAAAAATGTTTTCTATTACCATTTGACAGCGTGCAGAACGACTTCATAACGAGGTGAATTGTCTTTTAGTGGGTATGTTATATTTTACGTAGGACTCGAGTGGGGATGTTATACGAAGGTCAATAAATAAGGCTAGTTTAGGAAATTCGGCTCGTTTGCCGACAAACGAGAGTTGTAAGATTCGTTTATAGGTTTATGGCCCCTCGTTAGCAACGGCCATCAGACTGGTCTAAATAGGTAACTAATTAGTATTGTTTCCTTATTTAAATTCCCACTGACTTTTTTGGTCGCTTTGATTTATTAGAGTGTTGGCAGTGCGTTTAAACTCAAATAAGCAATGGCCTGCATTAATGTGGTTTCAAGTTGATTGCCAATAAGAGTTCGGGGTTCGCATTTATCTTCACATTATTTTATCTGATATGATATGCGAATTAAAGATGGGAGCCAAATTCTCGTTTAATATGTCTTGAAGTACCGTTGAGGCGCGTGGCAGTCGCGCGCCGCCGCGTGCGCCGATCCAGGACCCGTTTGCTGGTTTAAAACCATACCTTAATTACGGCAGGGCGTTATCGAGTAAGAATGTGCACACGCGACATAGGTATTAATTTTAATGAAAGAAGTGTGCGCCCGGAGAGCACCTGCCCGAGTCGTCGGTTTACTGAAAACTATACGACAAAGGCGGCTATGGAGACGGGTTTAAAGAATTCAAATTAATCTAACGTTGCTAATTGTTTTTTTAGAAAATTACTTACTTAATTGTAGGAAGTTTAAACATTTTTGAGCTGATATAATTATGATTTGTGCGTTTTTCACGAAGGCAAATAAAATAAAATGCCAAATGACGATAAAACTTTTATATGCTTAATAATTAACATAAATGTTCTGAATTTTAATTAAAGGACAGTTTATTTTTTTATATTTTTAACAGTACTTATATATCTTTATTTATTTTAAATAAAACTTAATTATGTGATATACAACATACTTATAAAAAATATGTATAAATATCAGATCACGATCACACTGATCTTATTCCATTTATAAAAGTAGGTACGAGTAAAATCTTCACTATTTCCATTTCGCATCAATTACATTATATTGATGTGCAGAGTTCATGTATGGTGGAGATTTTATCCATATTTACATTTTATTTTCTCAGTAAAATGGACCAAAAAAATATGTTATTTTTCTTACTGCCTTAAAGTATATGAGTAGCAGCGACTCCACGTCTTTTGTTTTATTATTTGTATCAAAAAAGGAAAACAGTATCAAAAGAAACAAGTCCTTATAATTTTATATATAGAGTGTAGTTTCCTGTTGAACTAAATTGCGTTCTGATATCATTATTGAATGTACGCAAGTGGGATACTAAGCGTAGTCACAATAATGAATTCTTTAAAATTATACCAACCGACTCTGTTAAGTACACATTATATCAGCTTTAACGCTTTTGTAGCTATGTAGTAGAAGAACCTGTGGCTTCATTTACTATCAATAAAAAAAGTCGTAATAACTATTTGAAACATTTGTGTATTCGTTAACATATCAGCTTGTTTCAAAATTTATAATGACATATCATAATTACTTAAGTGATCAGATTAGAAACCACCTGCTTTAATTTACAGCGATTGCAGTACTCGTGTGTCATAACTCATGCCTATTTAAAATGTTGATACCTCTTGTAGGTACTTTAAGTTCCTTGTTGAAAGTACTCAGTGACAGAAAAGTTTAAAAGCTGCTCAGATTCAGGTAAAATTGCTACGAGAACTATAATTTAAGGATGGCTCGTTCAATTGGTATTTAAATACGTCCAATTGGAAACTCCGAAGGCGCCTTAAGACGCTGCGACAAGTTAATTTCAAGAATAAATTGACGCTCGTCGCCAACCGCTTTTATGGGTCGCGGTGTTTATGCGAAAGGATACCATAATAGAGGCTTAGTACTCCTGGACGAACATCTGCGGCTGGGCGGGGGCAACGGTTTTCAAGTTGCTCTCTTGAATTTTTAGTACGCGACATCATCTGTATACGGATTTTTAATAATCATGTGACAATGTGCCCGTGAATGCCTATCGAACTGGTTCGGAGTTCGATGTCCATACAAATATGTTCGTGCAAAAAGTAATTGGACCCGGGTTTGATCAAGGCACAGTTCCATTCACTGAAATGTTGCTCCTTGGTTAATTGAATTACAATGTCGACTTCCTGTTTTTATAGGCTACCGGTTGAATCCAAAAACCTTGATACTTTTATACAACACTGGAAATAGGAGAAAAATAGAGCTGTGATAAATACGTCAAACTTACAATTTAGCATAGCGAAAGCAAGTAATGTAAGTGTTACCAGGAAAAAATAATAAACATAAATACTTTTAAAACGTAACAGTATGTTCGAACTACGATTACCGTAAAACTGAACAGTAGATCCAATCGAGATAACACGACAAAAGTTTCAACATGTTCACGAACCAACATTTTAAACAACACTTTGAAAACATGTAGCCACTGAATTACAGTCTTTATTCATTGGTTATAAGGTTACAATGGAAGGGAATTGCATTACAAGTTATGTTTTGTTAAGAGTGAAGAAGTACGAAGGATAAAGATCTAGACGCAAGCAGCTAAACGCGAACACAACTGAACATGCCTGTAACTACTGCTTTTATCATCTGGTTTTTCTCTCTTTGCGACGAAGGTTGTTTCACTTTTAATTAATGGTTTCGTCGGGGTGTTGACGGCTATTGTGAATGAGGCGATTGTGTTCGCTGTTTATGCAAGCCAGAGTGTAAATGTGCCGCCCGCCGCACCGAGTGTAAGCCTCTCCTGTCCGTTCTAGCACTGACGCAAAAATACGTACAAAGGCTAATTTCTGGCCCTGACTCACATATTTTTAAGTCTACGACGAATAAGGACATTCTGGTTTCACCTGCGGGCGTAGTATGTAGGTTTTGTAATTCAGAACGCTGCTCCTGTTGATGTTGTTTATGCGCGTTAACTAACCTGCCAAAGTTACGGAGTTGTTGGTTGTAAAAGAATATGTAGTGTTCCTTACAAAACCTTTACGAAACTGATATATTGTGACGATGGCATTCCAAAATCAACGTTTTTTTCTTGCGATCGTCTTTTTAAAATCGTACACTTGTCTTGAGACATGATCCTGGTGTTCGATATCACTCGTCTCGCCAATGAATTCGTGAATTTTAAACCTTTATTAGTATCCAACGAATGTAGCCTTTTTAAATAAATATTAAAATGCAGGAGCTTTCAAGGTTTTCTTCTTGTTTACTCATTTTTCTGATAGATAAGGGGCCTATTTAATTCCATGCAGCCCACTACGCGTTAAATAATACAATACCTGATACAGGTATCGAATCTTAATGGATATTAGACGTTTTCCTTGTCTCAAGTTTAAAATGCCTTTATTCCCAGAAATGGCGGCCGCAGATTAAACATAATACGTTAATGGTTATACAATGTAATACCATGTTACCTATCGGCATAGTTCAACGACATCAGTTCCGCGTAAAACGCGATTTTTTTATCCTCTTTAAAAATTAATCAAGTTTTCATCTGCTAGAGCTTTGTAACCAAGGGCAGTTTTACGAATATTATTTTCGGTACTCGCTAGTTTTTGTAAGCTTAGAAAGATTGCCTTATTTCACTGTAATGAAATAAAAATGCAATCTACCAAAATTATTTAAGTACCTACTTAATGAGATATAATTAAGTTAGTGTCTTCTATTTGGACATGACAAAAGTTAAGAATATAACTGTTATTATTTTGTTAAGCCAGCAACGTCGTATTGGCCATGTTTTAGCTTTGTTAGAGGGTACATTATTTTAATGAATCGTTAAGTTTTGTCCATGGGAAAAACTAATAAACTTAACTCATTAGAATTACCTAACACAGCTATTAAAAAAAAAACAAAGTAAAATAAAATACATGAAATAATATAACGATAGTGGTTACCCTTTGAAATCTTGATCTACTTATATCTGCGCTTGTTCGAGTCAGAAATCACTTATGCCATAAATCGATTGCATCCGAGCCCTGAGCAAGTGTGTCTTATATTTAATTTTGGCGGTCCGAGTGTCTGTGGCAAGACCTTTTGCCCTTTCAGTATGTGTGGTCTTATTCATAGTCCGTAGTTTTAAAATTGTGTCTTACAAAAAACTGTGAATATTTCAAGCGTCTACCTGTTGCCGTTATGAATATCAAGCAAAAACGAGCAAAATAAATCACGTTTGTTGTATGGAAGCCCCCTTAAATATTTATTTTATTCTGTTTTTTAGTATTTTTTGTTATTGCGGCAACCGAAATACATCATCTGTGTAAATTTCAACACTAGCTATCGCGGTTCGTGGGATACAGCCTAGTGACAGACGGACGGACAGCGAAGTCTCAGTAATAGAGTCCCGTTTTTACCCTTTGGGTACGGAACCCTAAAAAGCACCTGAGTGGCTAAGCCTGAGTTCTGATGTAGGAACTGTCATAAGAAATACTAAAGCACATACTTGGTCGACTTACAACGAATCTCGACTATGACTCCTTCACTCTACATCCTTAATGTGAGCACAAGTAATTCGTCGGGCGGATAATAATTAATAAGCGATCGTGTTCGTGACCACCGAAGGGTGTCGTGACCGCGGCGTCTCTGACCCGGTAGATTGAGATATCAAAATTCGCAATTCAATCCCAGGCTGATACATGCATTTGTTTTAAAGATGACCGTCACTGCTGGAGGCGATGCTTGGGATGCTGGCTTCTAATTAGACAGTATATTGTTTCAATTAAGAACCTTCCTATGGTACAGCAATGGCTGCGCTAGAGCATTTTTCATTTTAAAATGTATAGTTTTTTCTTATTTGAAACCACGAGTATCTACGACTTATAAAGAAAAAAATGTCCTTTTTGAAATACCTACAGTCTATCTATATCATTATCACAAAACTGATAAGGGCAAACTACAGACACTTATTATTTTTTGTCACAATCAATAGTGCTAATGAATTTGAATAAAAATAAACCCAAAATTCCCCATTCAAAAAAATAAAAGATGGTACATTTTAAAGTGAAAATGCACAAAAAAGGCACATATAATAACACCCTTCTCACATATTTATTATCTTTGGTGGACATACAGTTTCATGTATGCTGGAGCGTATGTCGCTGGTACAGAAGCTTAACGTCCATGTAGCATCGAGACAAACCACTCTGGTTTAACGATGGTCTTATATATATTGTTATGTAATTTTGTTTTATCTCTGTAAATAAATAAATAAAAGTCTTCCTTTTAAGCTTTGCCTGTCACAGTTGGTTTTACGATTGGTTTAGATTCAAAACAGATTCAGATTAGATTCAGGCTTAATAACGTGCCTCGTCAGTCTTCGACAAAAAAAATGCAAATAGGTATAAAGTTTCTAATAAAAGTTTTAAAGTATCCCCACAGCTGAATCAGCGTTTTGGTCCTTCGAACCAGATGAAAAGTGTAAAATTTCCCAAGCCTATAATTTCAACCAATGCCATAAGTCTATTATGCAAATCTCGCAAAAACAATATCCATTTCTTTATCTAGCATCTACGTAACAATCAGTTTAATTGTTTTATAGTAAAAGGAGCTAATTATTGTATCCGTAGCATGAAGCTCACGAGGGGCCGGCGCAGGCGCCGATGCCCTGATTTATATTTCGAACTGTGAACAGATATATCACCACCTAAAGCGTTGGTGCTTTGCGTTCGGATGCTGCGGTAAAAAGTTATATTTCGACAAATATTTACATATTAAAAAAAATACTTTTCAAATTGTATGTTTGAAATTACATTAGAAATTTGCTATGAGCTTTACGAAGAAGGAAAACAATGGTGAGGAAACCTCCACTTACCTGCGAAGAAATTCACACACACCCCGTGTGAATTTTCCAATCTGCACGGGGCCCGCGTGTGAACTACGGCCCAAGCCCTCTCATTCCGAGAGGAGGCCTGTATTCTGCAGTGGTAAGTATATACTTATAGGCTGAAAAAATAAGTCCTTAGCTCCGTCGTAGGCAGGTACAAATTAAATTAGGTACATTAAATTACACTTATAAAACTACCTATTACATTGAGATTAAAGACGGATATCAGTCGGACGGATGTCAGTACAAAAATTTGTCTCTGCAATTAAAAGATAATAAAATTATATAAAAAAAAATGTGTAAAATATGAAAAAACATTGTTATCTAATTCTGATTTAATTAATTTAATTTTATTCATGTGCATGATTGCATATGAACTGTGATAAGTTAAGTCGTTTGAACTCGCCCTTTGTTGGCTGAATTTTGTGCATGGTACTTTATTGCTTTTGCTTTTACTTATATACACATAAATATTTCCCTTAAATTATTTTAGTAATGTAATTAGTCAATTGTAAAAATAAGTCTTTCTGAGCAACCATAATGTTATAATTCACGAGTGGAAACTTCTTTGGCTTTTGTATTATCTAAATTTCAAATAATCACAAATGTTATTTTTCGCTGTTTGTTTCCCATTATCAATAAAATAAAAAAAAAAAAAAAAATATAAGTCATTTAATTTAATCATTTGATATTGTTAGAAAGAACTAGGTATCATAATTGATTTGTAGATATGACAGGCAATTTTGTGTAATATTGTATGGATCTTTTTCATACAAGAAACAACCGATTTGTATTCCTTAGTGATTACAAAGTCGACATCTTTGGGTAACAAGGAACCCACCAATATTAACGTAGCGCATTAAATACTATTATACTTAAATTATTTTCTTGTTTATATGGAGTCAATTAATTTTTTTTATTAAAAAAAGGCCCAGAACGTAATGCAAATTTAGTTCATCTAAGTCTGCAATATTATTCAATCAAAATCTAAAACTAGAACAAATTTTGCTGCAAGGCAATTTAATATAGCATCAGCACATCTTTATAACAAAATAAATAGAACAACAAAAATTTACAACTTAACTTATAGAGAATGTAAAAGTCTAATTACAACTTGGCTAAAATGTAAAAGTTATGAAGATATAGAATTACTGATGATTTAAGAAAAAAAATATAAAAAAAAATAAAGAAAGAATAATAATAATACTTACAGTCTTACCTTTTTCATTACATTTGATGCTCATGGTTTGAGTAGTGATGGTATATACTTACCATCACTGTTTAAACATACACATACACACATGTACATGTATGTATATTAGGGTGGAGCGTCGATGTATGAAGAAAAAAAAAAGTTGTCCGATCGACTTGGAACCATTGTATTATGTTGCCTATAGATAACGTAAATATGAACATATTTTTTTATTTTTTTTTAGATATATGTTTTAGCCCTCTACTTGAGTTCTAAAGTTTTATTATTTACTCAATTTTGGTGAAATATTATTTTTTTTTCTTTACGAGAGTTTGAATAAGAAACGTTTTTGTTTATATCATACGTTAAATTAAAGGACTAAATAACTTGGAAAAAAAATAGTTTGATCAAAAACCAATACGCAATTGTTACAAAAATAAAATCGAAAATTGTTAAATAAGTTCAATTTAGGTTAGTATTTAGATCCGGTTTTCAAGCACATTTAAAATATGTAAAGCTATTATTTATAGTTTACTAGCTGTTGCCCGCGACTCCGTCTGCGAAGAATAGGGGTAGGTATAAAAAAATAGCCTACGACCTGTTCTCAAACCTACCGAATATAAAGAAAAAAAGTTCCATAAAAATCGGTCGAGCCGTTTCGGAGGAGTTTGATAACAAACACCGTGACACGAGATTTTTATATGTTAGATAATTTTTTTGTGTTAAAATATGGCATTAATGTTCACGATTTAATTCTGGAACGAATAAATACATCTCTCGCCTTTTTGCCAGCCACGGCGAGAGACGCTTCGCTCACGTTCGACTGCTTGAGTTGACTGTGGCAAGGATAAGCCGGGAACTCAGTAAAAAAAAAAAAAAAAACTCAGTGATATCTTGTTGCTGTGATTGAACAAAGTCTTGTAGTTCCTCGTTGGTAGAGCTATTTAGTAGGGGATAATTTGTGTCTTATCCCATAAAATCATGTCGGTACAGTCCTTAGCCTTAAAATTTAAAGTCGGGACCTTGGATTTTCTGACTCCCGGCTTGTGATGTTTTTGGGCATCAATTATTTGTTCCAGGCCAATTTCGTTTATATGAGGTCTTTCATCGAATAACATGGACAACAGCAGATTTTCTGGGTGTGCAAAAAATGCGTTTCAGTAGATCACTGGATCAATAATTAGGTAGGTAATTAATTCAAACACATGATTTGGTTTACGTGTTTTCTTTTTTATGCTGAATGAAACCAAAGCGTACACCTTTATAATATATTCTGTCAGCTTCATCAAGTTTGTTGAAGGATTCGATGTGTCCACATAAAGTCTCAAAATTCTGTTGGCCGTTGTCAAGCAACGTGAGTGAGCTATTTTCCCTGGATTTTTATGAGTCAATTCTTGGGAACAAATACCGCTGCTTACATTGCAGCTTGACACATTTCATATAAATAGAGCTGAGATCTTTCTCAATCTCTTTTGATAATGTAGGCACATTAGATGATACATTTATTAAATGGATTAGGTAACCAAAGTATTAGGACAATCCGATGCTTTTCGTGTTTGTTTTTTCGACATAATTGGAAGAAATAACACAAACTTTGAATTATAATTTCGACGATAAATAACCTTTTATTACGCAAAACAAAACTAGTCAACTAGAATAATTATGAAAAAGAGTTTCAACTTCAAATGTTTTATTGAACTACCCGATTAGTGCACTAGCTACTACTACGACAAAATGCAGTGTTTGGGCTAAAAATGTAGTGTTTGTGATAATGTTATATTTTCTAATATAGTTATATTTTTGTGCAAAATGTATTTTTATTTTTACTATTACGTGTTTAGAACAAATGAATTAGACTTTCATTAAAAAAAAACAAGATTTTGTTAAAATGGTGATATTTACAATATGGGCTCGATTTATTGGTTTTTGTAATATTCAAGACGGCAGTAGAGGGCTAAAAGTAGTATCGAATATTTTTATCATTATTTTTTTCGTACACCTGGCAGCCTAAAGCAACGTTTTAGAATGGTTCTGAGTTGAATTTCTGAAAAAAAAAATCTCGCTCCACCCTAATGTATATGTGTGTGTATGTACATATGTATATATATTATGTATTATTTGCACTTAATCTTCTCTTTTCATGTTTTTTGAAAAATGCTTGTCACCTCTTATGCTCTCTTTATTATTGTTATAGATACCCAAATAAGGAAAAAGACCAAGCCAATCTTTCCAATTTAGTTTTAATAATCTTGTTACTTAGTTATGTTTTAGTTATTATTTTTTAGCATAAGATACAACCTGTATGAAGGAGCGAATTCCTCCTAATACAAGTGCTTTACTTAAAAGGAGGATTCGACACCAACTGTGTAAACGTTATGTTAAATAAATAATTTTGAAGTTTGAATTTTTTTTTGAATCAAAATTTTATACAGCTGTAAAAGACTGTCACCAAAATTATATTACAGATAAATTTCTCTTGCATCAATATCCGAACGTCCAGTTAACTTAGCTTAGCCCAAAGATAATCCTTGTTTACTTTAGCCCTGAAGCCTGGATTAAGCCATTTAATTTCATAAGGTCTAATCTAGATAAAGAAAACCGCCTCTCGATATTGTGCTGACTTATGGCTGAACATTGCAAATCGACGCGGGAATACCTTCTAGAATACTTTTGTTGGAGAATGTCGATCCATTATTGGAAACATTGAAAAGGAATAACTAACTTAAGTGACAAACAAGGTAAGTGTCGGGTACGAAATTCATGGGGAAGGGGAAACACCTATTGTAATTAAATATAACTAAGAAGGTCTTTCAATGGCTCTTAAATTAATTGGGTAATATACAGATCTAGAATTATTTCATGCTACCTCATTGTTGCAAAAGATATTCGCCTCTGTGAACTAAAACGATCAACGATAAGTCGATTATACTCGTGCTTTTAGGTGGCATAGTCTATTGTGACTTTGCTCTTGAAGTCGTTTAGTATACAAACGTTAATTGCGTTCAACCCTATTCCATTCTCATTTAATTATGTTCTTAGTTTTTACTTATCATTTTTTAGTTTACACTTTTTCTGAAAGACCACCATCGGATCTTGTACATTTATGAGGTGTAACATTTTGTTTACCTATCCGTCCGTATTATTTCAATGTGGCGCCTCATTCACACGTCTTCACTACTAATTCATCCAGACAGGAAACAAATTTACCACTCTTACAACATGACCTTTCGGCTCCAAATTAGCTGAAGAGAGTGATTCCAACAAATTTATTGTACAATATTTTAAAACACAAACAGTTCTTAAATTAACAGGGATAGTGCTCATTTTAGAAACACGTCGGTTTATGTGAGGGTAATGTTAGCTGATTTAATGCAAGCGTTTGACTGATTTTATTTTCTGAACGTACAACACGCGACGTTGGAGACGCTACGGAGGTGGTTCAAAAAACAAATAAAACTTGTTAGAACTAATGAGTGTGTAATTTTGTTAGGCGTGGAGGGTGGTTCGCGGCCGGCGGTCAACCCTTACTGGGAAGGGTGCGTCATTAGGCCGCATTGAAAACTACTGCGGCATTAATCAAAATCCCTATAATCATTAACATGGTGGTTCATTTAATTACGTACAAGCCCGCAATAAAAATATACAGCAAGATACATGTACGTAAGTAGGTACTCCTTCACAAAGTACTAAAAAGCTGCAAATTCGTTTTGGTGCATACCAAACTCCTTACCACTAGGTATCAGGTCAAACGTTTGAAATTTTTGTTCCCCTTTATTTTTTTTATTTTTAATATTTTTAATTTAAGGATTATTCGGACCGCCTTACCAAAATTAGCAGTCACTCTGCTATTTTTGTTCTTAAGTGCTGTTTACTCGTTCCTAAATTTACTTACCTGCTCCGCTGCTGTCCCATTTGGAAATTCCCCCATCTGGTAGGACCTATCGATCTAGTTCTAAAATCGCAAATTGAATCTATCTTAAATATCCGTTTTAGCGAGCAGGCATGGACTCAAGCCTCCCTACCGATAAGGTACGGTGGTTTGGGAACCCGCAAAATTTCAAGTATTTCTCTGCCGGCATTCTTGGCTTCAATTCATAGCACCTCTGATCTCGCAGGTAAAATCCTTAAAGCCTCACCGGCTACAAACTGCGAGATTGCGTGCTTGATTGAAGCTTCAAATGCTTGGCTAGCTGGACCGAGCCCAAATCTTCCATCCAGACTCAAAATTCAAAGGGCCTGGGATACCATAGCTTCCGAGTCAACCCTAAATTCATTGATTAATACCGCCACAGGCAGAGACCGTGCCAGACTCTTGGCTGTTTCTAGACCTGAAGCAGGCCACTGGCTCCATGCCTATCCATCACCCAACATCGGTACATTTATAGACCCATGCACACTCCGAATAGCCGTCGGTCTCCGGCTTGGTGTTGAGGTTTGCGTGGACCACAGTTGTGCCTCCTGTGGAGCCCCCGTAGATTGCCTCGGCCACCACGGACTTGCTTGCTCCTCGGGTGCCGGCCGCCTGTCCCGCCATGCCGCCCTTAACGACATCCTCAGAAGAGCGCTCGTCAGTGCCAACGTTCCTGCTGCTCTGGAGCCCCAGATCGTGCGGAGTGATGGCAAGCGCCCTGACGGGATGTCGTTAATTCCATGGAGGATGGGCCGTGCACTGGTGTGGGACGCCACTTGCGCCGACACCTTGGCAGCGTCCTACCTCCCCACAACGAGCAGACGTGCCGGTGCAGCGGCCGACACCCGAGAACGGCTCAAGGCCATTAAATACGAGTGTCTCGGCGCCCAGTACGAGTTCGTCGCATTCGGTGTCGAGACACTCGGATCGTGGGGCAAGGGCGCACGAGGGCTCTACGGAGCTCTAAGCAAGCGCCTGAGAGAGGCAACAGGTGACCCTCGCGCAGGCAGCTTTCTCGCACAAAGACTTGCTATAGCAATTCAACGTGGGAATGCTGCCTGCGTGATGGGCACCCTACCTAAGGGTCCAAATTTAGATAATAATTTTTAGTTTTTAATTTCTGTTTAGCTATTTTAAGTTAGTTTTAGTTATGTTAATTTTATACTTAGTCCCTGTTTTTATACCTTATTTTATAATTAAATTAGATTTCTTTAAAATTTTTAATTTTGTTTCCTTTTTTAGCTGAACTCAATAGTTCCCCAATTCTTCAACTAACTTCACAGCTAATTGAGCTTTTGAATTTGGCATAATAAAATTGTCTTGTGTCTTATCCAAGTTATCCGACAATCTATTAAAAAAAATTGCGGACGTTCACTCCACAAGTTTTTATTTTTTTGCCTGAGATAAACTCATTTCTATAGGGATTTGAAGAAGGGAACGTTTGATCTCAAATAGAGGGTTACTTAGCACATTCGCTTGGTAATATTTACTTCTGATTTATTACCTCCAGATGCCGTCAACAATTTAGTTTAATAACTAGGGGAGCGCAAACCAAACGTTTGTGAATCATCAATAATTTTCCCCTAAAGGTCCACGTAGATATGAAACAAAGATAATAACTATTACTTTTAACAGGGTACATAGATAGGATATAAAAGGATATAAGTTTGTATTCATCCCTTTTAATAAAAGATTAGTAATATGCGTCCGCCGCTTCTCTCCCGTGGCAGAACTCCCTATCCCGTGGTGATTTTGTTTATTCCAGATATACACCTCTATGTAAAAAGGATAAAGGAGACTGGCCCTATGTCAATTCGAGCAATGTAGTGTTAGTGTTATATTTTTTTATTGAGTTGGCATGATTACCTAAATTTTTTTTAGTATCACGGGTCAATTCACACCAAATTGACCTAGTCCCAAAGTTAGCTAAGTAAAGCTTGTGTTATGGCTACTAAACAACGGTTAAACATACTGATGCAGATAGATACATGCTTAAATAAAAATAATAACACAATACATATTAAACACCCAAGACCCGAGAGCAAACATTCGTATTTTTCATACAAATATCTGCCCCGACACGGGAATCGAACCCGGCACCTCAAGCTTCGTAGTCAGATTCTCTAACCACTAGGCCATCTGGTCGTCAAACATTACATCCAAACATCCTTAAATCCACTCATAAAAAATCTAAACATACCACAAACTTTCTCATTTATACTATAAATAATATGGTATTGCGTGAGGTCACCACTAAAACCCGGCAACATAGCACTACGTAAGTGTCAAAGTAAAGAAAAAAACAAATGAGCCGTCTTCACCCTTCACCTCGGCAAATGCAAACACGGAAGTGGTTGGCAACAATCGCGATCTAGTAATCGCAATGCAGGGGTCGCCAACAATGCGACCCATTGAGATGAGTTCATTGGCAACACCTTCCCCAGTCCACCCACGCACCAGATAACAAGTTGTACACATCTGCCTATTTGATAAAATCTAAGTAGCAAAGTGGGTACGCGCCCTGACATGGAGTGCAAAGATTTGCATAAAATTCAAACATGTTTTAGAAGCCCTTTTTTAAGCGGCATTTTATGCTTATCTGCGATTCTATTTATAGGCTGTTTGATCTTACTTTAGGGTAGTATCTCGGTAATATGTTGTAACTTTTACTGCTGGCACAATTATTTGCATATGTTGCGTTGATGAGTTTATATTTACTCACCTTGATAAATATAAAAAGTTTATAGACTGGGACTGACTGAGCGAAGTTTAGAACACTTCCCAAAAAATGCACTAAATCAGTAGGTATCGGCTATTGCATCGTTAGATAAGTTGAGTACCTTCCACAAGTATTTTACGTAGTTGCTCTACAATCTACATACATTCATGAGATTTAGATGGTGCCAAAAATATTGTGTAAGTTGCAGGACATTGCCGACGATGTTCGATCACTTTAAATTCATGTCCTCGCGGCCCCGTAATGTAACAAAACCCGTAACATGTTTCTCGCGAAGACATAACGCTATGAAGCTTTATAAAAGAATGCTAAGTATGATAATAAACAAACATTTGAGATAAATACGATGGGTCCGATTCAAAGCATCCCGGTGTCATTAGGTTTGTTTGACTCGCTAACGTTCGTAGCTATTTGGGAAGATTTTCAATTTACTTTATTATCTGTTTATTTATGCGTTCGTAATCACTTGAAATGATGGACGATGATTGTTGAGCAAAATGCGCTAAGGAATGAATGGAGATTCCTAAATTATTTTCAAGTAAGCGTCCCATACACAAATGCATTAACTTAATGTACGTCATGTCAAGTAAAAAATAAAATGTTTTAATTACGAAGTAATTAAGATAACTATGCAAATGATGTCGCTATAGTGCAAAAAAAATATCGTAAATAGGCATAAACCTGACGGACTTTAACCTATGTACATTAATTTTCACACAGATTAAATCTAAGGAATTCTTGTATAAAATAACTTTTAAGTATTTAACTAGTACTTGATGTCATAACATAACGCACATAATGCGTAATTTCATTATTTTTAGGGTTCCGTACCTCAAAAGGAAAAAACGGAACCCTTATAGGATCACTTTGTTGTCCGTCCGTCCGTGTGTCCGTCCGTCCGTCTGTCTGTCAAGACCCTTTTTCTCAGGAACACGTGGAGGTATCAAGCTGAAATTTATATCAAATACTTAAGTCTACTGTCCCTTAGATCTGTGAAAAAATCAAACATCTAAGCCAACGCAAACAAAAGATACAGCCGTTTATGACGCAAATTTCCGCATATTTTCGAAACTCGCAAGGGAATCAAAACCTACAGGGTACTTCCCGTGAACTCGGAATCTTGAAATTTGGTACGAAGCTAGGTCTTATAGCACAAATAAAGGAAAAATTGCGAAAAGTATAAATTTTTTTGTCTGTCTGTCTATATCAGTAACCAATCTACAATGATCCCACACTGCGCATATTTTGCTTAGGAGCAGGGGTCTGCTAAGACTGGATGTTCATAGATACAGTCATATAAATTTGTATGGAACCCTCGGTGCGCGAGTCCGACTCGCACTTGGCCGGTTTTTTAAGTATAAGTACACAAACAACTAAGAGAACATCTCACTATTGTAATTATTAAAAAAATTATAGAGCAACATTTAAAAAAAAATATTAAAAGAAAACTGCAGCTAAATTGTTACTTTGGTGAAGTCGTTTAGTTTCACAAACATATATTTTTTTTGAAATTTTCGCTTGAACGTGTCTACTCACTTCATTGTTCCTAATATTACAAATAGTTAAAGTCTTATAACCAAAAACATTATGTTTATAGTCCGGAATAGCTCTAGCATTAAATGGATCTAATAGGAGACGTTTATCTTAATTTCAGTCTTCCACAAAACGTTTGACGCGACCGTAATAGCCCTTAGTTGGGGTGACCCTTATACGACGAAAATGTTCTACTACTTTTTGTCTGATTAGGTATCTATCAAGGTAATTTCATATGGCAACTTTTTTCATCTTTGGTTGACAATTAAAAATTGCCCTAAAACAAACAAAACATAACGTAATTTTAACTTTTTTGCTCAAAATTTCTTCTAAATTAAATTTAGGCGAGATTAACTCAGTCAAGGCGTTTTCTCTGTTCATCAATCAAAATGTATTCACGAAAACAATTTACTCCTTGTTCTCTCTCATTCTCTTATATGATATGTACTATTAGTTAGACAAGGATGTAAGAGCCTTGATTAGACGTTATACAATTATGATTTCCAGAGTTCACACGGTTGCCTCGGGTGCAGTCAGGCGGCTGGCTTCAGAAGCCTTAGTAATCAATTTTATACAAACAGAAAGGTTATTAATTGATTTTTTATCTCTAATGACCAAAAATAGCATCTGCCGAAACAGAACCGGTCGTTAACTAATGTGCGGAGTGAATAAAAAATGCCTAAATCAATTTGACTTTACACATAGAGGCATGAACCATAACGCCATTTTTAATGTTCCGTAATATATTGGAATGTGGCTGTGTCGTATATGTATATGCATATTAAATAAATTATACACTCGTTACCAATAAAACGGTACGCGACTGATCGACTGACTGACAGACAAAGTACTGCTTAAACCACGGAAGCTAGAGACTATAAATTTGGCAGACTGCCTAGAAGATGACAGAGAAGCACTAAGAACAGATTTTTCGAAATCCTGGCATGATAAGGAATTAGGCTAATTTGCATTCTTCCACGGGAGTGAACCCACGGGATAAAGCTAGTAATATATTTCACATGCAAATACTATACACTCGCCATAAAAATATTATGACGCATTTCATCTGCATCTACATGCATGCTCAGTGTCTGTTGGCAGTTGATCAGTACTGCGCAGACTTTAAAATATGCAAGACCCATAATCGCAGTCTTAGACAGTATAACGTATAGTTCGAGCAAAGATCTTGCAAATTCTACTTGGCCCAGTTTTTCGAAGCTTACATGTCAAATAATAGAAGTTTTTGTCCCATGAATTGAACGACCAAACACTAATATTATTTGACTAATTTGCTTCGAGACACTGGGCCCTGATAAAAAACGAAAGGATATCTGCTGGTACCACGAATTTTCAACAAACTTTTTTCAAAGACTGAATGTATAAAAGTAAAGGAATATTTAAACCAAATCCTAAGTTTCGATAGGTACCCTCTTCTATAGATCGAGTCATTCATAATGAAGCGTGCCGTGCTTCTTATTGTAATATCATTAATGTTTAATTTTGACAAATTCACGCCTCTTCGTGAATGACACTAGCTTTAGGAAAGTAATCGGTAACCAGCTGTGTGTTCAGTTTGACGAAATTTTTTAAAAAGAAAAATTCAACAATTGTTTGTTGCTCAGTCTTCTGAACACCCACATCCTATTTTAAAGCCGCAATAGTTTCAAAAACCTTATTGTATGAATATAAAAAAGGGTTTGAAATTTGCATTACGGTGTCCCAGTGGGCCGGTGCCCTTGTTTGTTTTAGACCGCTATAAATTTATCGGGAACATTCCTAACCGCATGGAGTCCTTATATTTATGAGGCGAGAATACTTTCTATTATAAGATTAAACAAACACACACTGAGCGTGGCCAAATCTAAATTAGATTAACTACGATATGGTAATTTTTATTGTTCTCTTGATACTATAGGAAATTCCACAAGCAAAATTATTGAACACATAACTAGATTTTTGAAGACAGTGTAGAAACCAGCTGATATGCTATTTATTTGTGTAGATCAATTTCAAAATCAAAACGAAAATGTTATAGCAATAAGAGAAAAAGTGATTGTTCACCGAGTAAACGAACAGTTTGATTTCCTTGTTGCAAATTCTATTTGCATACTATAGCGTCTTTCCTGGATATCGCAACCGATCACGGATCATCAAGTCTTTGAATTTGTCAAACCTTCGATAAATATCAGTCAATCTACATATTATTGGTTCGGCGAGTGATTGAACTAAACAATTGCGATTGCTTGTGGATAAGCGAAACGTTGGAGATTATTCGAGGTACTTACCCGGTTTCGTGAGACAGCCACGTATCCTTAAATCAAACTGCGTTGGGCCAAGTTCCCGTTTTGCATCCGTTCGTACATCAAGATCCCTATCAAAGATAGATTTACAAGAGCTGTCTTCGATGGGAGAATGTTCTTTCCACTTGATACGAACGAATCATTTATTTATCTCAATAATATTAAGGCTGGTTTTGCTTGGCGCTACATTATCAGTAAAAACTACTCAAATTGTTATTTCTTATGGTTTAAATGTTTTGCAAACGACACTTGAGTTATTTGATGGCATAATTTAGTTTAATACCGAATAGTAAATATATTGGATCATTACAAAAAACAGTTGATTTATTTCATCATCATTTCAGCCGAAAGACGTCCCACTGCAGTACATAGGTCTCATCTCAGAATAAGAGGTCTTGGGCCGTAGTTCGCCCAGTGCGAATTGGGAACTTCACACACATCGTTGAATTTTCTCAGGTGTGCGCATTGCATAAGTTTCCTCACGATGTTTTCCTTCACCGTAAAACTCATGGTAAATTTCAAATGTAATTTCGCACGTGAATTCCAAAAGCCCCGGGCTCGAACCCAGAACCCTCTACTTGAGAGGCCCTAGGTCAAACCACTAGGCC